>JAFISB010000014.1:346470-387677 GCA_022560015.1 Diplodia mutila | reverse complement strand
CCCCCCCCAGCCCAGCCTTCAGCCCGACGGCCGCCCCGTCAAGTCCAACGTCCCATGTCCGCGTCCGTGTCCATTGTCAAGTCAGCAGTCCAGGTCCAACAGTGCGGTCCGACCCGGTCAGCTCAACTCCGCCTCCCGGAACCAGTGGCCGCCGTCGTACGCGGTGCCGTCCTCGTGCCACAGCTGGTACTCCCAGTGGTGGCCCTGGGCGTCGAGCCGCCCCCGGCGCACGACGAAGGTCGACCGCACCACCTGCCCGCGCTCCTCGACCGCCATGCTCGCCTCCTCGCCGTCCTGGAAGCGGCGCACGTCCTCGGCGGAGCCGCGGCGGAGGCGGCCGTCTGACGGCTGCTGCTGTTGATTTTTGGGGGGAGGGGGAGGGGGAGGCATCGGAGCGGTGGGATTCTGATGTCGTTGCCGCTGTGGCGCTGATTCTTTGTCTTTGCTGTGGCTGCTGCGCCGGTCTGGTGGTGGTGACGGCGGTGATGGTGGCGGAGGCTTGTGAGAGTGGTGGTGGTTGTAGTGTGTGATTGGGTTGCCGCCGTCGTCGTAGTCGTAGTAGTCTTCAGATGTTGCGCCGTCTGTGTGGGGTGTCGTTGTCATTGTAGTTGTAGTAGCAGCAGTGGGGGTTTTCGCGCCCCTATTTCCCCAGCAAATCTTGACGTTAACAAGAGGGCGGAAAAAAAAAAACTCAGAAATAGAAAAGCAAGAAGAAGAAATAGTCAACAGCTTGTTGACCAAAGATCGCGCGCGCATAAACAAAACACACGATCCATTCCGCGAACGGCGGCAGCGCTCACGCACCAAGTTTATTCTCACACCGACTGAGACGGAAAAAGTTTTACCTTCCTTGCCACGACGACGAGATGCGGGTCCGATCCTGATCCTGCGCCTTCACGTCGCTCCACATGTACTCAGCTCGGCCGTCGTCGGTGTAGCGGTAGCAGTAGTACCGTCGGTGCTCGGGCGACCAGATCCAGTCAGAGTAGGACGGCAGCTGTGCGCTCATCCTCAGGAAAAAAGGGGGTGGTGGAAACGTCTCAGGCAGACAAAAGGAAAGAGAAAAAAAGGTGAACGAAAAGCGGGAAACTCGTGGTGATGATATATATCACCAAGGGCAAACAGCACACGCGGGAGCCGCAGATATACGGAAGAGCAGAGGGAAGAAAAAAGAAACCCCCCTTCCAATGCTGCGCAGCTGTTCCCTACTACCGACTGCCCTTTTCCCCGCCACTCGCCTCCCCCCGAAACGAAGGCATAATCTTATGATATCATTCTTCCCCAAGAATGCTCTTGTACAGCTTCACCGGTCGAAGAGGGGAGCCAGCCACGCGGTTGGTGGATTGCAAGCGCCGCGTGCGTGCCCTCTTTCGCGCGCGCGAAGCGCACATCTGACGATCCGGATCGTGCGTCGAGCGCGGGGTGCGCGGGCGGCAAACAAACCGCCGTCGGCAAGTCCGTGTGCGTGTGTGTGCGTGTGTGAGTGCTGGACCTTTTCTTCTGTGAGTTAGACTTTTTTTTCTATTATTTTCCGTCATGGCTGGCTGGACGCCCCTCTCTCCCTTCCGCTGCCAATCGATCGCGCTCTCTTCGGTTTGAAAGCGAGAGGGAGAGGGGGAAGAGCGGGAGAGCACTGCACTGCCACCGTCACTGCCTCCTTCGGCACCTTTGGGGGAAGGAGGAATCAATGAAACGGAAGGCAATGGGAAATGGGCGCCGCCTCTCCGGCCGCCCGGGGCCATTGGATGCCGATGTTTGGTCAATCTGCTTCGCCCCGGCGGTGAAACCTGCTTTGCTCGGATGGCTCCGGGATGCAGCGTTGCGTCACTGCATGCCTGGAAGGCTCTCGTGCTTCGCGAGCGTCCTATTCTGGACAAGCACGTGCGGGCCTGGTTGGGGGAGGCGATCGGTAGTTGCGCTGCATTGTGTTGCTAAATTCGGTGTATCGGTGGGAGCGGCTTGCGCAAGGCTGTGTGCGTTGTCATTTTAAATCCGAGCGTGGCACTGCAAGATCGATCGCTCTTCGTGTTGCGGCAAACTCGGACTCGTTGGTCTCGAGAGAAAACGGGGCTGCTGCTGCTGCTGCGGTCGACGGGGGGACTTTAAGGGAAAACGTGCCCCGTTTGTAGCGTTTACCGGTGAGTTGCCCGATTTTTGCTGGCGTGTCCCAGTACATACGTCAGGCTCGCAGCAACCGCGTTATCAGTTATGGCGCGAATAAGCGGCACTAGCCGCAGGGCTGATGGATGCCGCAGCTAACGCGATATGTCAGTTCCTCTCCCTGCCGCCATCCCTGGAGTGCGGGGTCCCAGATATGACGCATCATGCTCCGGATCTCTCCCTCTGTGCATAGGCTTCACACACGAGCTTCACTATCTTTAGTTCGTTGGAAGCTCGCTCCCATCGATGTTTGATTGGCTTGCCACCGGCCCGACGATCCATCACTTCAATGCGAAGCTGTGATCTTCCATGTAAACAGCACGCGGGCTGAGCGGCAATTGCGCAAATACATGTACATTCCATATGCACCTAGTCTGCGGCGCACTGGTGTGTATAACAGATAACATTGTCCTCCCACTCCCTTGGAATATTCCAGCGAATCAAACGAGCATTAATGCGGTACAGATAAAAGGACGCCCATGCAATCACACCGCTGGATGCTACAACGCTTGTTTCAATAGAAAGGGAAATGGCACTCACTATGCGCTTAGCCGATAGCGTCGAGGCATCAACGTGCAGTCATGTACTGGGATCCTCTCCCTCGGACCCAGCCTTGCTCAGCAGCGCCTACAAAAGAGACCCTGCGTTCAGCCATTCGGGACATGTACAGAACCGCTGACTCCAATCCTTCATGCAGGAACACCCAGGCAGTCACAATGCTCGGGCCGGTACCATCTATCTCGTGCAGTGTACAAACGACCTTGCAGGTTCTTGTAAGACGTCGTCAGGCTGTTATATCGCACACGCCATATCACCGCCGTACCAGGCGTTCGATTCGATAACCATGACTGTCACCGGCAACGCCTCAGTCTGACGCGGCTTCGGGCCAGCCGGGAGGCCCCAAACTGCGCATGCGCAGCAGCGAAGCAGTTCGTACGAGGTAACAGAGCTGCGGTGTCTGCTTGGGCCTTCCACCTCTCACTGCATGTTCCAACGCAAGGCATGAAAGGCAGCCCGCCGTTGGCATACGAGGCGGCCTCAAACATTTGCCTATATTCTTGGCTCGATGTTCGATTCGGCAGCTGATGTTGCTTATTTGGGGGAGAGCTGAAGAGGCCCCGGTGGAGGATCGCGTGCTGATGGTGGAATGGAGTCACAAGCTGACCTGAGTTGCCTCGCCCTGCGGTGAGCCCCAAAAAAAGAAAATCGAAGCGCCTCAGGATTGGAGTCTTTCGAACCGCAACCCCGCACTTGCGATACAGCAAAGCATCGATTGCGGCTCTGCTCGGCCAGTGGTGTCGGAGAAGGGCAGCATCAGATATGCGCAAGTGGTGTGAGGCCAGCGGAGAATGGCAACACACCAATCGCAGCGCCCATCACCGCGCCCTCGGCGCCTGTTTCGTCGGGAGAAAATCGCTTGCCTTGTTCCGCTGCCTTAGATCGATGGGCCACTGATGTGGGAAAAGATGACTTTGACGTCCGGCATCCGGTCTGCCGGATCCACGTCAGCACCTTGATTGCTCTCGCATGGCCCCCGGGAGGTCAGGTGGACGCATTCCGCGTGGGAAGGAAAACGTGCACCTTGGCACCAACCATGATAACGACATGGCAAGGCTGCAGTCCAATGAAGGCCTGAAAAGACAGCGGCACTCCACCCTTTGCCATTCTCCACAACATCAACAGGGTGAGTCAAACCCGGATAGTAGGTAGCGAAAGGTGTGAGGAGGGCGAAGGTCGGCTACCTACGCTGCAGGAGGACAGGGATTGAGATGCTTGCCGCAGCCCAATAAGGCTGATCGCTCCGATCACACACAGACACACGCTTGAGACGACCGGAAAGCCCTCCTCCCCTCCCCTCCCCTTTGTGTGACGGCTTTATCTGACGGCGTTTGGCGCGCGCGCGGGCGTGCCGCGCCTAGCGCCCGCGCTCTACCCGCTTCCTTCCAGGGCTAGGTGAGAAGGCGAAACACGGATGGTCGTGCGGGTCGGTCGATCTCGCCCGGCCGTCCCGTAGTGAGCGTACACGTCCGCACACCGAGAAGACGAGGCGCGCTGGCAACCGGGGCTAGTTTTTGCTGACGTGGGGAGCTGCGAACGACTCCTCTCTCCCCACTTCCGGCGGACTTGAGCGGATACACGGTTTAGGCAGCTAGCTGAAAGCCTAAATCGTGAATTAGGCTTTTTACCCGCCCGGTTTCGAAGCTGTTCGTTGGTGCGGCACGGAGAGAGATTGTACGTATATTAACGGAACGCCTCGTGCAAGGCGCCTGCGACGACGAAGGAGGAGAAGCAGAAGGCAGCCACACGCACAACAGCGAGCAGGGCAAGGTTTGTGTCATGAGACGGCGCGTAGGAAAAGATAACATGGGTTTGCCTCCCGCGTTCGGGATGCAGCCTGGGGCGGGCTGCAGCTTCCCGCGCGGCCCCACCTGACCAGCGGAACGGCCCAGCGGGAAGAGAGACAGGGCCAATCATGTCGTGGGCGCTGCGGAGCCGGCCAATCTGAGGCATTGGACCGAAACAGGGGAGCTGTTTAAAGCGGCGGGCGGCCGGAAAACGTCAGCGAGGGAAAAGCTCGTGATATCGGCGGGAAGGGATCGTGCAGCAGCACACGCATGTGAATCGTCCGATGGTTTTTGGACAAGTCTTATGAGGCTCTTGTTGTTGTTGTTGTTGTTGTTGTACATGGGAAGGGTATCTTTTGCAAAAACGAGCTCGTCAAGGAAAGAACTCCGTTAACTCCAATCGACCGAAACGCCTTCCTGAGATGCATCCTCGCGGCCCTCCGACTCGACGTTCACATAATCGTCCTCCTCCTCGCTCGCCTCCGGCTCTTCGTTCGCCGCGTCCGTCGACCACACCAGCTTGAGCTGATCCCACCAGTCCTTCTCGTCCAGGTCGTCCACCCGAAGCTGCGCCTTGGCGAGCGCCTTCTGGAGGAGCGACCCCTTCAGGGAGTCCATGATCCACTGGCTGACATGAGACCGGATGCTCTGCCAGCGCGGCTCCACGCCCGCCAGATCCGTCTCGCTCCTCGGCCGCCGGACGGGCGCCTTGGAATTCGACGGGGGCTGCAGGAAGTGCGACTGGCGCCTGACGGGCTCCGACGCCCGCCTGCCCTCGTCCGGCGGAGTGGTGTCCTTGAGGATGTCCATGTACGGCCGCACGGACTCCCGAAGCTGGTAAGCGTGTTTCTCCGACGCTCTGTTGGGGACAATACTGGACTCATCCTCCGGATCAGTATGCTCGCCCGAATGGGTCTCCGAGGCGGTCTCTGCTGTTCCCGGGTGAGCATCGTCAAATCTGTAGCTTTCAAGTCCTTGCCGGAGCTCTGGAGTAGCCGTGCCGGGCACTGGGTTAGAGACTGGGAAAGCCGGTTCTGTAGAAAGGAAATCCGGACTGGTGGCGGGCTGGGGGTCTGGTTCGACGTCGTCCTCACGGGCCGGAACTATGCTCAGCTCCTCAATATCCTCGATCAGGTTCCCAATGATATCACCTTCGTTTTTAGTCCACTGTAGCTCCAAGACGTCGTACCGCCGCTCTTCCTGATCGTAGTCTTCCTCGCTGACTCCAAGCTCATCGTGGGACCTCTCGACTTCGTCGTAAAGCTCGAAGATGGTCTCGTAGTCAGGCGGTTTGGCATTCAAGCATAGTTTGCGGAGCTCACTGATAAGATTGGCTTGGACATCTCGAGTTCTGATGCGCTTCTCTCGAAGCTCCTGCCTCTTCGTTTGCAAATTCTGGCGCTCGATCAGGGCTTGCTCTCTTCGCTCGTGGTGGTCTTCCTGCTGGTCCCGTGCCTCCTCAAGGTAATTCATGAGCCTGCGAAGACGTTCGGGCGACCAGTCCGGCATGTCAGGCCGTCCATAGTTCCGAGGGAACTTCGGAGGCTGCGAAAGGGGTGACGGGTACGTGGACGACGAAGATGGTGGGCGTGGAATGGGCGGAGGTGGGGGAGGGGGGATGAGATGCGGCGGCAATATGCGCAGCTTCGAAGGGTTGGGAGCCGTGGCCGGCGCAGCTGGACCCGGATAAGAGGGAGGCGGGGGCGGAGGAGGTGGGAAAGGAGGTGATGGTTGAAGCTGGTTCTGAGCTTCGTTCTGCTCGGAAGAAACGTCCGACTTGGAACCATCGCCAGAGGACGAATGGTGAAATGATAACTCTTGCAGACCCGGTTCGTCCGGAAACGACACGCTGATCCTGGGTACATCAACCGAAGGACAAGGGGATCCACCGCCATTTTGAGCCGGTCGGGATTCGCTGGCCTCATCTTGGTGCAGACCGGTCAGTCGTCCGTTCGTCAGTGGCGGCTCTACATCCATCTGTTGGTGCGGCTTCTCTGCAAGGTGCTTGTTGTACTGGTGATTGCGGTCGGAATTCACGGATAAGCTGTCTTTGCGTTCGTAATTGTTGGGACACGCCGATTCCAGGCCCTCGTGCGAGTGCGTACTTTGCGGCATGTCTAAAGCAAGTCATTAGCCCCAAGGACGGTCTCGTTTGACGCGGTCATGTCGCTTGCCGTGACCTGGAAGTTTGCTTTGGAGTGGCAGCAACGGCGGGCATCCTGACTCTGACTTGCATGACGATGCCGCTGGCATGGGAGAAAGTCTCGCGCATTTTTCCCAAAGATAACAGCGCGAGGTCGAAGACAAAAGGGCCAGGGGTATGGCTGCAACATACGCGTGCGCCATTAAATACGTGGCTGCATTCCAGGGGCCGGGAGATACCACGGATACCTGTCTTCGCACCAGCACCGCACAGCCTAGCGGCAAAGTGTGCGACGGCATCTAACGCACGTACCCCATGGCACAGCATGCCAGCCAGGTGCCAGGTGCCAGGGTGCTTAAAGCGGCAGCCCTCGGTTATGCCCGCTGTCCCACCCTGCCGAACCCACGATGCGGGGACTGGCGGCGTTCATGCACGCTGTGATTGAGCCACGGCGGGACCCTCTATCGCAGGATCAGCGGTGCTGCGATGACAGATGGAGGGAGTTCAGCTTGGGCTTAGTGCGGCTCTGCGACGAGCAGAGGTCGAAGAAGAGGGGTATATTAGCTTGCTGCAAGCTGCTCTGCGTTCCCGGGCACCGAGCCACAGGACCACAATGAACCAGAACACCGACCCGACCAAAGGCTGGGTGTGGCACCCGGACGCGAAGAACTACTACAGGCAGGAGTTCGACGGCGGCACGTTCCCCCTATAGCCTCACTATTGTGTTTCAGTGCTGACGCCCCCGTAGCAAATTGGCATACGATATGGGCTGAGCAGTAAGCGGGCCCCCAATTCCTTCCGATTTACTTTGCTGAGCGATTGGCGACGTAGGGATCAAGCCGGCCCCCGGGGCCTCGTTCGACGCGACTCCCTCGCGCCCTCCGTCCCGTCCGGTATGAGCGCCCGCCAAATGTGGAGCAACAAACCCACTGATTCAGCGTAGATCTGCAGGGCGTGGCTGCCGGAGGGCTGGGGGAAACCATTCGTGGGAACGAAGAGGAGATCGATTCGGAGTCCCTGGACCCTGGTTTGTTTGCATATTGTAAACCCGTCTCCCGTGGATCTGCTGATCGTGCTTTGCAGGGTACATGATTCAGAGTCGGAGGTTTTTCACTCAAGGCCGGGTACCTAATCTCTGGACCTTCTCTCCAGCGAATGTCTCACTGACCCCCGTTAGATGTTCTCCGTCCTTTTCACAGAGCCATGTGGAGAGACCACAGACCCCGGCAGACACGTCGACAACATCTCGACCGTCATGTTCGGCCAGCGCGTGTTCAGCAACATCCGGCGTTTCATTGTAGTGAAAGAAGGAAGAGGTTTCGCCTACGCCTGGTGAGTTTCCCTGCACTTGCCCACAGCGACGCTCACGACTGAGCCAATGCAGCCCGGTTTCAACATACGGGGGACGTGCAACAACCAAACGTGGACTGGATCCGCAACAGCATGCCATCGTCTACATCACGGGGACGTATCCCCAGTACGTGCCGGGCGAGCAACGCTTACAGAAGGCGCCAATCCCGATCAATCCTGCCGAGGGTTCGGTGACACTCTCAGGAGCTTCTCGCATCAATTTTGCCATTCATCATCCCATCCAACATAACGTCAAAGTCAAAGATCTGGGTATCGTTCATTCAGACTACATTCCTACCCTCATCTCATACGCAAGGAGTGAATCTGGCTGGTGAAAGGAACAGCTCGCTGAATACGTTTTCATTACCACTGTCTGGGGGAAATCCGGAACATCACAGAAAATTACCCCTGCGCAACCACTGGCCTCCTTCGTCTCTTTCGTCAATTTTTCCTTCAAAACCTCATCCCTGATACGATCATGCTTCTTACACTGCCGGGATATGACCACAAATCCCCACTCCATTCCACGTAGCTCATCATTCCAGTGATGTTTCGTACTTCTTTGGGTTCTTGGACGATAGGCTTCTCCTTCGAATCAATGACATGACATCTACGAAATGATACCCTACTGGGCTTTTGTTTACTCTTTCCGTCTCGAAAGAGAACTTTCATGGCTTCTGCTGAGTCTTCGAGGCATAATGCACCTGAATGATCCCAGTGACGGCGGATACCATCCCGAAAGCCGCCGTCACCATGAGGACGGTCATCGCCAGCCAAAAGTTCGTCCACTGAACCCCGCTTCGCCTGTCGAACCACCACGCCTTGACACCACGCGGCTCCACGTTATCGAAGGCTTCGGCTATGACGCTCAGCCGCTGTCCCCAGAATTTGAATGATTCGATCTCGCGGCCACGTTGGCCCAGGGATTGCGAAGTAGCTCTCCCATCGAGTAAGCCGTTGGCGCGCTTGCATGCTCGTTGGAACCAACGTTTGGTTTGGATGTCGAATGCGGGGAGGAGAATTGCGAGAGTCCGGCGAGTTTCCTCTGCGAGCCCTTCGGGAAGGATCGAGCTGGTAAAGGTTGGTGAGCTGTAGCGGTATTCGTGCTTGGTACTTACTGCTGCTTGTCGTTCCTCTCGTGTAAATCCAGGACGGTGACAAAGTGGTATAGAACGATGGTCATGGTTTCTTCGTCAAATGCAAGGTGGTTCTTCAGGCTGCTCGTCCACATGATCTGGAATCCCCCTATGCGCTCCAGGTTGTAGACGTTCAGATCCTTTGGGAACTGCGCGCCTCTAGAGACCGGCGGAAGCGGACTTTTCTCAAAGTTCGTGTCAATGACCTGCGCCAGGCTCATGTGACCTGGCCAGTCAACATGCCAACGTCCGATTCCCAGAAAAATGTCGGAATTGGACGGGCCCATATAGACCATAAGCCAGAGCCCAACGGTAAGCTCGATGGCATTGTCCACCTCTTCTTGTGCTGTAAACTGATAACGCGTTGCCAATGGTGTTTTTGTATCTCCGGGCCATACTTTGCCACTCGCGGATATCCCTTCTTTGATAGGAGGGAAAAACTTGAGCACTTCTGGGGAGTCCCGCCGTTGATCCTTACATTTGATGAGGTGTTGTACCAGGTCCAGGAAATCGCGGTATGTATCGATTGCTATGTTCTGCTTTGGGGCCGACCATAGATTGATCTCTCTTTGGAAACGAGCAAAATATGCGGACAGTCCTGTCCCGCCCTCTGTTGATGAGAGAGAAGAATACTGCCAAAGCTGACTGGCAATTTTGTTCCGCAGAGGCTCTTTGATTGTCCCATTTTCCGCGTTGCAAAGCAATTGTTGGTCCAACTCTGCGTCAATGATGGGAGTCATTTCTGCGTTGAGACATGGAATCGAACAACACCAACTATTTATGGGGCTGAAACAAGCCCAAAGCCAAGAAAGTGCTCACCGGTCGCCGCGTCAGGAGGCTGTGTCTTGTTTCCCGAGCGGGGGTGAGCCGCAGCAACCAGGCAGCAAGGCTGATTACCTGAGCATGCCATTGCGGGGCAAGGCCAATCTCCTCCGAAGTCCTCGTCTCTCATCAACCAAGCTTCAGCAACACACTACAGGCTTGCAAGAAAATACTCTTATTGCATGCATTCGCAAACTTGAGCATCCTTTTGCTGACTATCGCGTAAGCTTCGACTACACCACTCATGCCCAACGAAACGTACACTGTACTACGCACCCCCACTCTGAAGAGCCTATCCGAGAGCATCAGGCAACGTGCGATACCACTCGTCAGTGATTACACGGACCAACGCTACGCGGATTCCTTTGGTCAGCAACTCGGTGATTTGGGAGACAGAAATCGGTGGGATCTCGCAGGGGCAGCTCTTCAAGAATGGAAGGAGAATCTCCTTCCACTGCTCCAGGCAGTCATGGAAAACGGCAGAAAAGAAATATACAAAGGCGAGAATATAGCAGACTATCACATTGTCCGCTTGTGCTACATGCTCGGCTACGACAAGGCCCACGCACACCCGACAATAGTCGTCGCGTGCGATGGTAAGAGATTCAAGCCAATGCTGAAAAGGACGGTAAAGGTCATCCACAGGGTCAGTGACTTTGCGCTGAAGGGCTTCAAACTCCTGCCAGCCCGGATACCTGATCTTGATTTCAAAGCAAATCTGGCGGGCTTTCCTGCGAAGATCAGCAGCCCGTTGGTTACTGAAGCCACTCCCGGACCAATTTCTCTATGTGGACAGCAAATCTTTGCAGGCGATACCGAGAGACTTGCAACAATTGGGGGTACTATCATCATTGACGACTCCTATTACGCTCTCACCGTCGCCCACCCTTTCGCGGAGGCTTCCTATGCCAACAATCCCAGACCCGAAAGTTCAGAAGCAGAACTTTTCACAATGGAGTGGGCACTTGGTAGCGATAGCGAGAGCGATGAGAGCGACAGCGAGAATTCGGTCTCGAGTATTGGGACAGGAAGGATACGATCTGATGTTCCACAGCATTCAGTATCAACAGGTAGAGTCTCCAACATTGTAACTTGTTTTAAGAAACTTTGCTGGCCTCAAGGTGAAGCTAACCTTACGCGTAGCCCAGGATTTAAGCTCGAGAACAAGAGACTCCTCGTCATCGTCGGATGACTTGGTATCACGCGGAAAAAACAAAGCCACTGATGATCGTCTCCTGTATGTCCAACATTTCGACCTATCTATGGATTGGGCGACGATGCGTCTGGACGACCCGAGGTTCTTCGGAGCGAATGAAGTTCTATTGCCTCCCCAAAATAGCACTGACGGCCACCAACGTGTGTATTTGGAACGGACGAAGTCGGAACTTCCAGAAGGAGACGTCATCATCCTTGATCGGGATGAAGTACGGCACGCGGATTGTACCAGTTCCGTTTGTACGGGCAAATTGAAAAACTCAGAGTCGGAGATTACCTTGTGGCCCATCCACTGCTACCCAACACTGCGTAAGTTCTGGCTTTCTCCGGGTTCTCCGTTGCGGAAGACGCAGTTGAAACCATGCCTAATCCCCCCAAAGGCTACTGTATCGCTGATAGATGAATAGCAACCGGTATCTGTGGCTCGTGGGTATTGGACGGGCGGACTCACGAGATATTAGGACCAATCGTTGCGGGGTCCGAAATCCTGGGAGAGACGTTTGTCCTCCCCATCGCAGACGTGCTGGAAAGTGTGCAGGGACAACACGAGAGCTATGAAGTTCGACTGCCCACCAAAACAGATTCTTTGTGGCTTGCGGTCTACTTTGGCAACATCGAAGCTGTAACAAGGCTGCTCAAGGCTTTCGAAAGCCTTCCCAAATCTGCACCTAAAGTACATGTCCGAGACCCAGAATTTCGCCAGATTTTGGAGAACGGAATGACAATGCTCCACTGGTGTGCATTGAAAGGATATAGGAGGATCCTTGTGATGCTCTTAGCAGCTGGCGCCGACGTCAATGAAACAACATGGACCATGCAAACTCCTCTTCATCTCGCCACTATGCTCAGCTCTGATGAGGCATCATTCGAACTGGAGATGGAAAAAGAACAGACGGTTGCATTCCTCCTGACACAGGAGGGCATCGAAGTGAATGCAAGAGACGGTGATGGGAATACAGCGCTGATGATTGCAGAGAGCACAGGGTTCGAGCATGCAAAAGACCTTCTCAAGAAGCACCCGAGCTCAAAACCAGACAGCCCCTCGAAAGACTTTTACCAAGAATCATCAGCATCTGACAGTATCGGCGGCGCTCTCATAGATGGAAGACATACCAATCCAACGACAGGCTGGGTATGGCATCAGGAAGCGAAGAATTACTACCGACAGGAATATGACGGAGGTTCGTGGTTCAATGTTTCTCTCAGATTCAAAAGTTGCTGACTTTAATAGCGCAATGGCACATTATTTGGGCGGAACGGGGATACACCTCGATTGAGAGGAAATCAGCTGTGGATGAAGTCTTAGAAGGTGCTACAATCCATTTAGTCAATGTCTTCATTTCAGCTTACAATGATCAGATCAAGTCGGCTATACAGAGTTCCCAGACGTGGCACCGGGATCTCTTGGAGAAACGATACGCGGAGACCGTACTACTGATAGTGCAGAAGACTTGGACCCGGGTAAGGCTTAGACTCTAGTTTTAGAATGGATACTAATCTGATTACAGGATACATGACTCGGGATAGAAGATTTTTCACACAGGGCCGAGTAGGCATGCACTACCAATTCGAGATAATTCACTAATGCAAATAGGTATTTGCTGTGATCTTCACTGAGCCTGTCAGCACGGATAAGTCGAATGACTCTGGCGTGGCATTTGGCGACCGCGTCTTCTCCAATATCCGCCGGTTCATCGTTGTGAAGGAAGGGCGAGGTTTCGCTTATGCCTGGTATGTACTACTGATCCGATTCAGCGTCATATGGCTTTCTCATCTACGCTTTGCGAGGTTTTTCATTCGTAATCTAATGCTGATATCGACAACAGCCCGGTGTCAACTTATGGAGGCCGCGCAACAACCAAGCGCGGCATCGACCCCCAGACGCATGCCATCGTGTACGTAGCGGGCACATACCCACAATATGTTCCCGAGGAACAGCGACTACAGAAAGCGCCAATTCCGGTAGTACCAAGCGATGGCACTGTAACCCTTTCGGGTGCCTCTAGAATCAACTTTGCAATCCACCACCCAATCCAGCACACTGTTAAAGTCAAGGACCTTGGCAGGGTTTACCCGGATTATATACCCACACTCGTTTCATATGCAAGAAATGAGAGCGGATGGTGAAAGGTTCGCGTTCTACTAAGAGAAGCGAAAGCGTGCTATCGATGGCAATCAGGAATACAATGGCAGGATTCTCAGTGTTGTCGATTATTTTTCTCGCTTTTTTGGAGTTCTATCTGCTCATCCATCCTTCTTCGTGTTTCCTTTTGCTCGCGGGTAAAAATTGAAGGCAGCGCTTAGGTAAACCTACAACCTTCGTCTAGCTTATTCAGTTGATTCTCCTATTCAATTTAGAGCAATTTTAGCTTCGGTCATTGATGGCTCGTGGAAAGAAGCAGAGGGTTTTGCATATGCTCCTTGGAGAAGCACAGTAAGCATAAACAAATAAATATGTGACTGCACGAAAAAGTGCGATTATAGACCGAACTCCATTAAAAAGTGATGGCCGGCATGACCGTGCTGTGACGTAGGGGCAATGGATAAGTAGAAGGTGCGGGGACCCCAGAAACCCGGACCAGGGCATTCTCAGCTCTTGCCAATCAACAATCAACAATCGCAATATGTCTGACTCAAACCACTGTCGGCGCATCGTCATCAGCGGCGGAGCGCGGGGCATCGGTCGGGCCCTGGCCCGCCATTTCCTGAACAAGGGCGACCGCGTCTTCCTGCTCGACGTCGACGAGGCCGAGCTGCACCACACCGTCCACACCCACCTCTCAAAATACCACCCAAAGACCCTCTCCTCCGCCCTCTGCGACCTCCGCGATGTCGACGACATCCGCAAGAAGATCGCCGATGCCGCCAATTACCTCGGCGGCCAAATCGACGTCCTGATCAACAACGGCGGTACACACCCCCACATCCCCGCACCCCTCCAACCCGGAGCTCTCCATCTCTCTCTCTCTCCCTCACCGCACCCAACACCCAGCTAACGTATCCCGCCTTCGAACCGCCCGCAGGCATCGCGTCCCCGCAATGGAAAGACGGCAAGACGATGCAAGACCCGTCCACGATCGCCGAGTGGCGCGCCTACGTCGACACCAACCTGACGGGGCCCTTCGCCGCCAGCCAGGCCGCGCTGCCCTACATGCGCTGCGACGCCGCCGACGACGCGCGCGACCCCAACCACATTGCCGGGCCGGGCCCCTGCATCGTCCTCGTCGGCTCCTTCCGCGCGCACCAGAGCGACCCGAACCAGGAGGGCTACGCGGCGACCAAGGCGGGCCAGCTGGGCCTGATGCACTCCATGGCCGTGAGCTTGGGGCCGCTGGGCGTGCGCGTGAACCTGGTCGCGCCCGGCAGGATCAGGGCGGCGCACGAGTGCAGGCAGGGCGACGAGAGGGGGACGACGTGGGGCGATATGCTGGAGGTGAAGGATGTCGAGCAGCACCCGGCGAATCGCGCGGGATCTCCCGAGGATATCGCGCAGGCGGTCGAGTATCTGGTCGGTGCTGGGTTTGTTACTGGTCAGGAGATGATCGTGGATGGGGGCGCGCTGATGAAAAAGAATTAGTGATCATAGAGGCCAAGGTTTGGAGTTTGAGATTATCGTTGCTGAAAAAGACCTTAGATTCCCGTATTATCATGGATTTGATACGTCTATCTAGAATTGAGTGTTGACATGTGTATTTTGCTGCTGGACATGTGGGTGCATCTATTCGGAAGAGATTCCGGCTGTTGCCTGATATTTCCCCGCGCCAGGCTTGTCCGGATTACACCTCAGTATCCCATCTTGCAGTGAGCCAGAAAGCCAATGCAAGTTTCTTCTTTCCAGTTACCAAACAGAGTTACACAGCCATACTAATTAAATTCTTGGCCATGGCTACAACAGGCAAATTTTGCACACCTCCCAACAATGTGTTCTACTCCAAGAAGCCGTATGGGAATCTTGATGCCCTGAAGAAAGAAATCCGTCTGATAAGAGTCCTCAAAGACGATGGCTCTGGTCATATCCGCTGCGAGCTCATGCGCGAGACGGAGCTGTCAGAAGCCCAGGATAAGTACACTGCTCTGTCCTACTGCGCCAAAAATCTCGAAAACACCAAGCCACTTCTGGTGAAATACAACGGATCGGAAGAGTTCCGCGAATTCAACGCGTTCGCCAACCTGGCGCTGGCCATATCCGAGGCGTGTGATTTCTGCAGAAGGCATCGCGGCCTCGAAGAGCCGTTGCTGTGGGTCGACCAAGTGTGCATCAACCAGAGCGACGACCAAGAGAGATCACACCAGGTCGGTTTCATGAGGGACATCTACCAGTGTGCGCACGAGGCCATTATCTGTCTGTCGACCGACAAATCAACAAGCTCTTCTGTGGACTGGCTGCTGTCTGATAAGCCGGAGCTGGACGAGATGTTCTGTTTCACGGGCTGGAGGGCTGTCCCTTACACTGGAAGAGCAAGTGAAGTACCTGGAAAATGGGCCTCTTCATGAGTGGTTCCAAGACCCGTTGCGAGTCATTGCCAACACCTCACGAATGAACGACTTCATCAGAACCAGTGTCTCGAACGATGAGTTCTACCACGGATGGCTTGGCGTTCTTACAATGCTCGGGCAATCCTGGTGGACAAGAGCCTGGGTGTATCAAGAGTTCATGGTCTGCAAAGATGCGCAGTTCCTGTTTGGACAGCAGCATATTTCCTGGAGACAGCTTTCGGCTGCCCTGGTGCCCTTCATTGAAGTGTCCCAAATTCACATCCCACTTTCCAGCAACCATATTCGCAAGTCTACCAGCAAACCAGTCCTTACCAACGCGGACACGCCACTGGCGGAGCGGATCCCTACCCTCTTGGAATGCAAGGTATCCGCCGAAGATTCGATGGCGGCTGCGAAGTCAATGCTGGAAAGTAAGTCGTCCCGGACCGGGAGGAAAGACTTCAACAGCTTGTTGGCGCATTCACGGCTTTGCCGAGCAAGTGACCCGCGAGACCTCGTGTACGCCTTTATCGGTCTTGCAGACGTCGAGTACGGCATCGAACCGGACTACAAAATTGATAACACGGTCCACAATGTGTTCGTCGAAGCGGCCCATTGAGTGATTATTTGCTAGGGCAATCTCGACATCTTATCGCATGCCGTAGCAGTCCGAGGAGACCTCAGCCCCGAGCTGCCGTCGTGGGTGCCCGACTTGACGGCGATGGAGTCAGCAGTTCTTCGCGACAGAAGCATAGGGATGAACGGCCCAAGCCCGACGCCTTTCAAGAAAACGCGTTTCGGCATATCATTTTCCGAAGACCGCCGAATACTCCATGCCAAGGGGGTCTTTGTCGCCAGCCTGGAAGTTGGAACACCTGACGTATTCCGGCCTCCACAGGCGAAGGCTCTGGGGTGCGCCGATTTCGAGGCCTCTTGCGGGTACGTTGTGGCAACGATGGATAGGACGGCAACACTGTCCGATGAAGTCTGGCTCCTCGATGGAGCGCGACACCCCTTCATACTGCGGCGGAATGGCTGTCACTATAGGCTGGTTTGCACAGCGGTCGTCACCCACCATCTATTAGTTTTAGATTTCATTGGCTGGGGAAATGTTGATAAAGTGAAAGCGCCAATATCGTGGAAGGGTATAAGCGTTTGCTGAGTTTCGGGATTCACCATACTGCAATGAACAAGAACCCTTCCAAACTCCAAAGTAAGCGCGGGGTGGAGCTTTACGGAAAAAGGCGGCAATGATGAGAATATAACAAGAACCAGATGGTGGGCCTGCTTCATTTTCCGACGTTGCAAATGTGAGCCAATCAGACTGCCAGGTTGAGCCGTAAAGCCTCGATTCCAAGACAAAAGACGATTATGATCACTTGTCCGGGAGAGAAAGAGAGAGAGAGAGAGCAATCACCAGGCTAGTACATGAGGTGAATGGAACAATTATGCGACTCGATAACCAGATGGCAGGGATCCCCGCAGTTGCCTGATACTTCCCCGCGTCAGCCCTGTCCGAAAACTCCGTCTGCTTTCTCCTTCCCCTTGGATATCTTTGTAAGTGAACACGCTTTGATACCTTCTCATCCAGAAACATCTCTACAGAACATTTACATCGGTCGCCGGCATCGGATTCAAACGTATTTGGACCTGCAGAAGATGACTCACTCATCATCCGCGTGTGTACCCTGCATCCGATCAGCTAAATCACAGAAGAACCTCTGCAAATTATGCAAGCGTATGAGACTCAGGCATCTGCTGCTCTGCCACCAGCAGCTTTTCAAAAGCAAAAACGAATGGCTCGACCTCCAACTGGGGTCTTGGGATGAGTTGAGGTCTCGGACAAAGTGCGAAATGTGTCGGCTGTTTCTGCGTTGTCTGACACTACTCATCTCCATTGGGGAATACCGGCAATCTACCCCCTGGCCGTGTGAGGTTCTACTTCGCATTCGACCCGGTGACGAGATCACAGACAAACACCAGCTGTCCTTCCTCATTCGCAAGCATCCCCACGAAAACGGGCATGAGATTGGCACAATATTTCCATTCGAATGGAACCAATGGCAGAAGCTGGCCTCCTGGCTCGGTACCTGCTTCTCAAGCGCCAAAAAACCGATTCTGCCGTCCCCTACAAACCCGATTCGGCCTTTCATTGATTGGGGTAGAGTCAGAACAATGTTACGTGATTGCCGGCTGAACCATCGAGCATGTTCCAACGATGAGTCGAAAAAGCTCCCTCGAGGCTTTCGCTTGATTGACGTGCGGAAACGCAGCCTCACGCAGGCGGAACCGCACAAATCATACGTCGCACTCAGCTACATGTGGGGCCCGCACCCTAGCGAGGCATTTCTACAGGCTTACCGCTCGAATCTCGTGGAACTGGAGCGTGAAGGCAGCCTGGACCGCCACAGGCTCCCGGCTACTATTCACGATGCAATGGAAGCGTGCAAGCGCCTTGGTCAGCGATATCTTTGGGTCGACCGCTTGTGCATCCTTCAAGACAAGTCAGATGATAAGCTGTGGCACATAAACTCCATGGATATCATCTATGCGGCAGCATCTCTTGTCCTGGTGGTCACGGACGGTGACATGCACGCTGGCATCCCTGGAGTTACACGGGAACGTTCAAACTGGGATAATCAGGAGACTGTCTGCAACATGAAACTAGTGATGAAGCAACCTCGCTTCGCGGATGTTGTTGGCTTGTCGCACTGGAACACGCGCGGTTGGACATACCAGGAAGCCATACTCGCCAAACGAAAGGTGTACATGACGCCATATCAAGTCTTCTACGCTTGCAACAACAGAATACGCAGCGAGGACCTATCGAGTTCAGATATTCGGGAAAACATGTGTTTTGGGAGTTCGCTCGGCGTCGTACTCTATTCACACGCATCGCCACATGAGGACGTCTTTACTCAACATACCTTCCAAGACTTTGGCAATCACATGCTCAACTATACCTCTCGCAATCTCACCAATCCCTCCGACACGCTTAGCGCTTTTGCAGGTGTTAGCAATGCTCTTTGGGAACATAAGCAAACCTTCCTCTACGGGCTACCACGCACGTATTTTGATCAGGCACTATTGTGGTGTCCATTGCCCTACTCGGGTCCCGGGATCCAGAGACGGAGCGCATCTGGAAACCAGCGTTGGCCAACATGGGCATGGTGCTCTATCAGTGGATGTCCATGTCGCATAGGGCTTGCGTCGGCCTATTGTGGTCCTTTGGTGAGGTGGTCGGTGGTCAACAGAGCGTCCGACATCATCACTGCCGCAGACGCGAAAGAGTGGAGCAAGTCCGAGAAATGGCCACAGAACATCCACTGGCCACATCAGTACTCTCAGCTCTGTACAGCACTTGCCTGTGTCTCGGGCTGCTACAAGTCGGATTTTTCACTCCAATTGGGAACGAAATACACCTTTGCCGAGCTCGTGTCTTTGTTCGATTCTCGCTTTCCATCACCGGAAAGCTTCTTTCAAGATGTCCTCCCAAATCCTGATCCAGGTTCCGGATTGTTCACCAGGTCCAAGGACATGACAAATGGCCTGCAGATTTCCGAACACTCGGCAGATTTCGAAGGCGAGGGAACGTTGATCGGGAACGCACAAGTCGCTTACCTGGGATTGCAAGTGCATCAAACCAATGGGATGTACGGAAATCCACATGATTCCCTGAAGTATGTCATCCTGGACCACCAAAAATCTCGTATAGGTCTGCTGCAGGGCGATCCGCTCATGCAGGGGGAGATTTCCGAAGCTCGTTCCGGGTCCGACGGCCCTCTTGAGTTCCTCGCCTTGTCTGTCGGTGGCTCGGCTACCGACCAAGACATTTACTGCCTGCACCAGGAAGAAATTCCAGAATTCTTGAGAGTTCGAGGTGGAGAACCCCCACTGCGCTACTCGTCTCCTCTCTCTCGTGATTTCATCAAGGGCCTGATCAACATCAAAGAATTGGATCTGACTTATCTCGACCATGCCGGGACAGCGGCTTGGCCACCCCCCACGGTAAACGTCATGCTCATCCATCGTCGCGGCCCGTATGCTCATCGCGTTGCTATCGGCTGGGTCTTACTCACGAAATGGGTCGCTGCGAAGCCAGGAGTTGAGACTATCGTTCTTCGATAGGAAGAGCCGCCTTGAGCTTCGCGACCAAACCTCACATCGAGCCGAAAGCTCGTGCGGTGCTTTGCCTTCTTTTCCCTGGCGTTAGCGTCCCCTTCGCTCCAAATACCGTTCGACCAAGGGCGAAAAGATAATGACGTACGCCGACGAACCATACGCTTTGAGAGGTGGAAATACGGTGGCGCTGAGCGGAGCTCTAGAAGGGATATGGTGGTGGTTTATTCGTGACTGTGAGGGAACGCTTCATCGAGATTGGCTTGTGCAGTGTGTTACGGCGTTGGCGTTTCGCGATTTTACCGGCTGACGGCCCATGGAATGAGAAATTCAACGACTTGACGAGCAAATAAGCATATAGGCCCTCCCGGAAAGGGAAGCAAAACCGCCACGACATGTGTGCAATGTGACTCCGATGAACGCTCGCTCGGCTTGTTCTCTTGTGGCATCCACGCGTCATGGCACTTCCCAAGTACTCGGTCAAAACACCAATCGAGCCCTTCAGCCGCAGTCAATACGTCCAGCCTCAAGCCGCAACGATTACAGAGAAACTCTCGGTAAGCTGCGCTCAAGTATTGTAAAAGGAATTTCCGCGAATAGCGGTGACGCCTGCGCACGTATTCGCTGCGAGTTGACCCGAATTGTGGCGCAGCCAAGCTCTGGGGTAGCACCCAATTCGGGGCAAACATGATGGCAGAAATTGCGGGGAAAGATAGAGCGGCGCCCATCCCACGCGGACCCCGTCCCACATGGGTAAACGGCGACGGGCGTCTGCATTTTGTGGCGTCGCGCCCTCTTTACCCAGCTGCAGGTACAAATAAGATCTCGGAACGCCGGGGAAGGTACGATGACTTGCAGCATCCCCGACCTCCTCTCTCATCCGTTTCTCGCTAAGGGATTTGGAAGACGCCAAGTCGTGGCAATGTTGCGAAACGCCGTCCTCGTCGCCGCCGCGCTGCTGGCGCAGACGTGCGCCGCCAAGGGCCCGTTCCTGAAGCAGCTCAACGGCACGACGTGGGTAATCGGCAACGACCACTGGAACATGACGCAGAACGAAAAGTACGGCACGAAGCTGTACTGGAAGGGCAAGGACCTGGTCGGCGACGCTGTCGGTCACTACGTCAGCTACAGTAGGGCCTCCTCACCACCAACCTCGCGTTATACCCAACACGGGTTCCTGACGAAAAAATGAAAACCACAGACGGCGCAGCCAACGACCTCGCCTGGCTCAACGCGTCCATCATGCACCGCGCCGCCGACTACATCGACGTGCAGTTCACCGCCGCCGAGGGCGAGTTCCACTGGGTCGTCTACGCGGACCTGGTGGGTGCGTACCAGTACTTCGTCAACCGCGCGCTGCCCGTGCTGGGCGAGTTCCGCACGCTGTGGCGGCTCGACAACGGCTCCTTTCCCAACGGGCGCACCACCGAGCGCGACGGCGCCCTGCCCGCCTACGCCGAGTACCTCGACGCGACCAAGGTCCAGGACGAGACGTGGCAGACGGCCGACGGCGCCTACCTGACCAAGTACGACTGGAGCGCCTTCATCCGCGAGCAGGACTACTACGGCGTGTACGGCGACGAGTTCGGGAGCTGGTATATTGTAAGCTTCCTTTTCCCCCGAATGCCGGGCTGAGGACTGACTGCTCGCAGAACCCCGGCAAAGACTACTACAACGGCAACCACCTCAAGCAAGAGCTGATGGTCCACCGCGAGTCCCTCACCGGCGACGCCGTCCAGCTCAACATGATCCACGGCACGCACTTCCAAGCCTCGTCCTCGGACGCCTTCGCCGACGGCAAGCTCTGGGGCCCGTGGCTGTGGTACCTCAACGACGGCTCGCAATCCGACGCCGCCGCGCGCGCCGCCGCCGAGTCCGCCGCGTGGCCCTACGCGTGGTTCGAAACGGACGCGGCGTACCACGACCGCGCGCCGAGGGTTGCTGGCCGCATCGTGCTGGCGGACGGCCGGCCGGCGAGCGGCGCGGCGGTGTTCCTGGGCGACAACGATCCGAACAAGACGGCGTTGGACATGGGGACGGGCCAGTACTACACGGCGTACGCGGACGAGGACGGCGCGTTCGCATTTGAGCACGTGCGGGCGGGGACGTACGGCTTGCAGGCGTGGTCGGCCGGCGGCGCGCTGGCGGACGTGTCGACATCGTTGCTGCAGAACGACGTGGTCGTCAGCTCCGTCGTCGGAGGAGCGCCGCGCGGGCGCAGACGCGCGGCCGGGGACGAGGATGGGGAGACGCTCGACCTTGGCGAGTTTGAGTGGCCGCTGCACGAGGGCCGCGAGCGAGTGTTCCGCGTCGGCGCGTTCGATCGGAAGAGCTTGGGTTTTAAGTATGGTGGCGCGCCGTACCAGCATGCGCTGGTGAGCCAGTGCCCGACGGACCTGACGTTTAAGGTTGGCGAGAGTGCGGACGAGGATTGGTGCTTCGGGCAGAGCGCGCTGGGTGCGTGGGATATTGAATTCGAGCTCGATGAGGTGCCGGCGGGCAACCGGTCGGCCATCCTGACCGTGTCGTTGGCTGGCTACTCGCAGGGTACGAGCGCGGATATCTTGGTCAACGGCGCGGCGAACAAGGTGGGTAATTTGACCAGTGGTGCTATCTTGAGCGATCAGTGCTTGTATAGGTCCGCGACTACGGCAGGCGAGTGGCATATGTTCGAGTTCCCGTTCGAGGGCGCGAGCGTGCTGAAGGAGGGGTTGAATACGGTTACGTTTAACGTGACGGCGAGCACGCAGTGGCGCGGGTTCTTGTGGGATAGCATCATCCTAGAGTGGGCTTAGACGAGGTTATGCGAATAGAGATGGGTAGTGTGAATTCAATTGATATTGAGTGCTCCAAACTCAGCTTCTTTTTTGCATCATTTTCCAGCAGTCCCCAGATCCCGGTCGGCCTGATCAGAAGTGAATATGCATCCTCAGTGCTCTCGAGCGCGGGATCCGTCGTGGGAAGCCAGGGTCATCGGACTTCATGGGCGTCTGCTACACGGGGAATGTTCTTGCAGAGCGATTGTCCAGTGCGCAGGAATAGCATGTACATCGACACACCCAGATTCCCACCGCACATCTTACTCTAGTCCCGCACTGTTGGATGCATCTGCAATTCTTTTGCAACATGCGTCGAGTTTGTTGGTCGGCCGTCTCTGTCCATGGCGCGCTGGAAGCACTGCAAGCCAGCCGGTAGTTGCCCCATCAGTGTCCCCCATGTACGTGAGCACAGCCGCATCACGGCAGACTCGCACGTCAGCGCATGGTCCGAGGATTGAGAGGAATCATACTGGTACGCTAATGTGAGTAAGCCGATCTGGAAATACTGCGCCCCTCAAGAACGTCGTGAACCGTGGACGAGCATGGTCTTCCTGCCCGCGTCAAGAGACACGCCGCGGTTGTTGTGCTGCAGGAAGTCATCTCAGGCTGACACGGCAGATACGGACGGAGGAGGAT
The DNA here is from genome assembly GCA_022560015.1 of Diplodia mutila. NCBI lineage: Eukaryota > Fungi > Ascomycota > Dothideomycetes > Botryosphaeriales > Botryosphaeriaceae > Diplodia > Diplodia mutila. The sequence goes on along the minus strand of JAFISB010000014.1, from coordinate 364,456 downwards.
GCTATCGTGCGGTTTGGCTGTGCGATCGAGGTTCCTCGGGCATCAGGCGCTTCGAGTCTTGGCGGATTGCCTTCTGAGAGTCATGAAATGGCTAGTTGCGGAGGTGATTGGGTGCGACGGGTTGTGATGATGCGTGTGCTGGGAAGTTGGGGGCGAAACATCGAGAGCGTTTTGCAGGGTGGTGGGTGGGTTGGGTGTTGGTTGGCCCATGCGGTGCATCTTTATGTGAGGTCACGGCGAGCCAGACCACGGTTTGTTTCACTACGACATCCAGGTGGCGGTGTAAAGTGTCGAGTCGTCTTCAGATGCAGAGTTGACGTTTGACACTCTCGTTGGAGATGCCACACCCGGATTTCTGGGCAATGAGCCGAGGCCTGCGGCGCCAGTCGCGGTAACTACGGTACATTCCAGACATCCAAATGGTTTCTGAGAGTAACCCGAGTGCGTGAGTGCCTTAACTGGTGCGACGGGGACACCAAGGATGCAGCAGATTCAGAAACACGAACAGGAAGGATTTGAGCAAGACGTGTCTTTGGGCCCAAAAGAATCGGCTCCGATGGCCTCTTCTGGAAAAGTGCACTCCTAAACACGGTGGGGAGGGCATGGTATGGTGGAGTCTGCCTTGAGGTTGCGGCAACTCATTTCGGTGCGACTGTGCGGTACGAGAATCCTGCCAGACGCACCTGGGCTCCGGCTTTCCTAAAACGGCGGGCCTGGAGGGTTGGATTGGGTGAAGAACAGCAGAGAATGCTTGATTGGCCAGGCAGCAGTTGGGCGATCAAGCAACACGGCCAAGACTCCGCTCCGCACGCTTGGTGAAAAGTGTGCAGGTGGAGTTCGCTCGGAGAATGGCGAGAGGCGCACAGCCGTTTAATGCGACGGAGGTGAGCGAGGCGAATGTCCGGTGTTAGCAGCGAAGCGACGGAGCCAGCAAGCTAACAGGCCTGGGGTGCGCGGTTTGAATACAACACCTATGTACTGAGGCGGCGAGGCGGCGATCGGCAAGGCGGACAAGCCTGAGCTGTGCGGTGAGCAGGCACGCAGGCCACTACTTCCATCCCGTCATCGCGACGGCAACAATTTCCGCGCCCGGCTGCGGATCAACCTTTTTGCCCAACCCCCAACCCCCGGCCGCACTCCAGTCGCACAGCCGTCCGTCTCTCTTGGCTCAGCCGTGTCAGCTCCCCGTCATCCCCGCCATCGCCCAGCAGGATCAACCTCCGCGCCAACTGGCCGCGTGCCGGAGCGGCCTTTAGCCCAGCCCCCACGGCCCGAACAACGATGTGGCTCTCCCCGTCGCCGACCCGCAAAAACAACCAGGGCCTGTGCCGAGCGACGGCCCATTTTCGGGGCTGTGTCCATCGAAATAACAGGCCCGTACGCGCAAGCCACCCTCCACCCAGCGCCCTTTCCCGCTGCTGCTGCTGCTGCTGCCATGTGTGCATGCTCAATCGCTCAATCGCCGGCAGCGCAATGCGTGCCATCCAACCGGCAGTCTCCCGAAGAGACGGCTGCTGTCGCCCTCGGCCTGTCGCCGAGCACGTGGACTGCCGGTCGCCTTGTCGTTGCTTTTAGCGTGCCTCTCTGAGTCGTGCGTCTCCGCACACGTCTGCAACAGCGGCTAAAGGGGCAGGGATGTCGGCAATGCTTCCCCATTGAAGAATTGCATCAGCCAAGATGCGACGCGCAACTCCCGCCTGCCACGGGCGTCGTAACAAGCACTCGCCAGCAACGCCTTCTGCAAGAGTCTGCTTCGCCCATGGCATGGCCGAGGGGCTCATCCATCGCACAGCCGCCTCGCGCAGGATGCATGGTGCTTATTATAGCCCGCCCTAACATGGTACGGTACAGCCCTCTGCCTCCCTGATGTGTTTCGAAATTGGGAGCCTCACGGCACGCCGCGCTACAGCCCCATATGACCCCTGGCCGTGAGCGCTTTTGCCCGTCTGGGGCAAAGAGCTAGGCCAGCCGACAAATGAAAAGCCGCGCCTCGGAGCGTGCCTTTTGTTATAGAGGATCTGCAACCGTGGCGCTTGAGACCCGATCGGCAACTGCCTGTTGGCTTTGACCGCCTGCTCAGCCCTGCTGCTGTGAGATGACCAACTTATCCCGGTGGGTCAAAGGATCTGTGAATTGCGGAGCTCCAGGTGACGGCTGTTCCACCCCTTGATATGTGGGCCGGCCGTTGGCTCTCGGTCGGTCGACCCGACGCGGCTTCCTCTCCACTGCACCTGCCCTAAGCCACGACGGCCGCGAAACCTCTTCGTCCCGAGGTCCTTCGACATGGCTCTCCTTCTCAACCACCTTGTGTCGTTCGTGTCGAGGGACGAGATGTATCACAGGGGGAATGCCGACTTCAATCGGCCCTCACACGGCCTGATGGCCGTCAGGTTGGTCCATCACGCCTCCACCCTGAGCTTGCTCTTGACTGACTCTGCCAGCCTATGGACCCTTTCTGCCTCTGTATCCATACTTTCGAGCAGGTTTATCTTAATAGAACTCAACTACCGTAGGCCTCCCACTCCACTTTCCTCCATGGTAGATACATGACTAATATGCTCCTCCAGATTTTCGTATGACGTCTCCTGCTGCTTGTCCACCGCAGTGCTAACTGTACCAGCCCTTCACCTGCTTTTGCTCGACCTCTTCGTCTTGTCGGCGATTCTGGTCAGCCACAAATTTGCTTCTGCCATCAAAGCCCGCTACCAAACACCACGTTGGTTCCAGGCCACCGTCGAGTACACTGGCGAATCTGGTCCCGACGAGCGATGGTATCATGGACTCCCAACCGCGGTTTGTGCCGCTGCTGCTCTTCCGCTGTTCATGCAGGCTATTCTTCACTGGGTGAACCTTTCCACCTTGGCTCTCATGCCGGTAAGAGTTGGATTTCTGGTCGTCCGCGGGCTAAGCTGACAGCTACTCAGGCCTTCGCCTACCTCTTCTGTGAGATCTGGAGCACCATTTCAACCAAGCAATCGTCCATCTGGATCAAGTTTCTCGAAGTTATTCTCCAGTCCGCATGCTGTGCGGTTATTCTTTACGATGAATACCGCTTGACTCCCCAAGGCATCTTCTGCACATTGATGGCAATGCTTTTCACGGGCTTGGCTATGGGATTTGGCAAGACCCCCCGTCATTCCTTCATGGAGTCTTTCTCCTCTGGTCGGAGGTCTCCTTCTCTCATCACTACAGTCACCGTCTCATTTTTCATCACCTTCGTCTGGTGCATCAGGAAAGAAGAGACCTTGAAAGCCGCGGAACATATCCTCGACGTGGACCCCATGCTCCTTGGCCTCAACGTTGGCTCCACTGTGGCAGCCGTTCTCTTCGGCGATTCATTCATCATACCGATCAGCGTTGACGACCATTTCCCGCCGGATACAAGCAGACAACGTGTTTTGATCGCCCAGGTGTCGGCTTCTTTCGGCTTCACGGCCATTGTCGGTTTCGCATCCTCCTACTTGACTATGCGGTCGTACGCAACGGTGTTACAAGCGGGCGCCTTTTGTCTTGCTGTCGTATGCATCATCAATGGACCTCGACCGGTCGATGATCAGGATCGTACCATGTTCCAGACCACTTTGTACGACCTCGAGCGGTTTCAGCCGTCGCTGGTATCCCTGGACTCGGAGCCTTTGGAGAATGATGACAGCAGCCCCGCACAAGGATTGCTCGGAAATGAGAACGAAGCTGACCACTTTGATTATGAAAGGTGGATGAGCAAGTTTGATACCCCTTCAGTCCTCTCGATTGCTGCATATGCCATAATCATTCTTACTTGGATTGGATTTCTGGCCTGCAATTTTGCGGGCGTGACGAGCTCAGACGTCTCCGAACCAATTCCCCAGCTCGATCTTGCTTATGAGTCCAGCCACGGTTTTGACGTCGTCATCAGCATGTATAAGGAGCCCGTCGAAGCCGTTACGTCGATCATGGAGGGACTTGCTGCCATCCCAGCCATCGCCGAGCGTTCGCCGAGGCTGTTCCTTTACACAAAGATGGAGAACATGGAGCCTTCCAATATCACGGAGCTCCAAGAAGCTACTAATGCATACAAGGTCATCAACCTGCCGAACGTTGGTCGCGAAGGCGAGACGTATCTCGAACACATGCTCCTCAACTGGGATTCCCTTGCGAAGCAAACGCTCTTTGTCCAGGCCGACGTCCACAATCCGCGCGAGTTCTTCAACCGTGTTCAGGACTACTATTCGCCGAACACAGGCATGCTCAGTCTCGGGTTTAGCGGAAAATCGTGTGACACGGCCAATTGTGGCGACCGCTGGAGCTGGTACGAAGAGGGTTCCCTGTTGAATGATGTTTGCAACCGCGTAGGCGGAGAGGCCTGCAAGAACATCCTCCTTTCGTACAAAGGTCAATTCATCGTCTCGGCGGCCCGTATCCGCGCTGTGGAACGGGAGTTGTACGAGGACCTGAAGACAGCAATGACGGACCCTGACAGCTGGGCACACAAGGAGCCGTGGCTCAACGGCCGGCAGGATTCGCTCAATGCACCCCGATTCGGATACACCATGGAACGACTGTGGTCCGTGGTGATGCAATGCTCGACCGAGGAGATTGCGTGGAGGTGTCCCACGCTGCTGAGCCGCACGAGGAGAGGCGGTGACTTGACTGACTGCCAGTGCATGGACCCGGAGGATGATGCGTCTCTTGGATTCAATTCCACCGTTCCTATTTGATCAAAAAGCTACATGATACCCCCTAAGAATTGGATGTTTCTGTTTTCTTCTTACTACGAAGGTTGCACCTGTGACGCCCTCTCCACGAGGAACTGAATTGCGTCCTGGCGGTATTTTTCGGCGGTGCCCTGATGCACCGCAACGCTCTTTCCACCGTCGCATACCACGTCGCCGCTGTCGCAGTACGATCGCACTCGCCCGTTGTACCGACGACACTGCTCCAGGTCCCGATACGGATATATCTGGTCGCCCGCCGTCAGCTCAACACGCCGCGCGGACGACGCATCCAGGCCCTCCGGCCGCAACCAGGAGACCAGCAGTCTGTGGGGGGGGGGGGGGGGGAATCAGAGGACAGGAAAACTCACCCCATTGCGCGTCGCCGTACCGACATTCCACGCCGCCTGACTCGCCACGCGGCCCGGATCCGCTATCAAAATCACCGCCGTAACTGCCACCATCGTCCGATCATCAGCACACCACTAGCCCACCCGTAAAATCAACGCGAAGAAAGTGGGGAGGGGGAGTGCAAGCCGACAACGACGAGGAGCACGACCACTCACTCTTCTCCCCCAACGCTCTTCCCAATGGCGCCACCGCCCCGAGATCCGAGTCCGGATCCCCTTCTCCGTCGGTTCTCCGCCTCCCGCACAGCGCATCCCCCACCACCTGCGCGCCCGGCCTGCCGTACCCCACCAGCGCGATCCCCGCGCCGCCGCCGCCCGCGCCGCAGGCCGTGACGGCGGCGTCGATGCGCGCGCGGAGGGCGCGGATGGCGGCGTCGACGACGGAAAAGTAGTCTCCTTGTTCGGTGGCGGAGGAGAAAGATGAAGAAGGGTCGTAGTAGGGGACGGTGATGGTGGTGAGGTTGGAGCTGGGGAGTTGGACGAGGGTGGCGTTGATGAGGGGGTCGTCGAGCGGGGCGGACGATGAGGGAGTGGTGGTGGTGGAGGTGACGAGGATGAGGTGGAGGTTTTCGGGGCAGGTGGGGTATTCGATGGGCATGAGGGCAAGGGCAGCGGTGGGGGTGAGGGTGAGGAGGGTGATGATGGTGGTGGTAATGAAAGTTAAGAGGGTTGGCATCTTGGAAGATTGGTGGTGGGGAATGATGGTGGAGATGGAGTGGTGATTGCTGGATCTGGGACTTTTTGGGTCGGATGGAGATGAGACGAAGTGAAGAGACGGGACGGAAGATATCTATTATAATACTTTTTTTGCATGGCGTTTTGCATCGGGCTGACATGCATATTGAGTCAATGGCGTTTCTTTTCTCACCGTTTTTCGGCTTGCATGTTGCTGGGCGTGACGGATTGGGAAACTTGAATTAGACACCGAGGAACGAAGGGAAACATGGCGCTGACAAGTAACGCTCCTGTAGACGTTGAATGATGAAGAAAGATTTTCGTACGTTGTCGCTTCGATTTCATGAGTGGTTCATTGGGTGCGAGTGGATGGCATTAGGTTGTGGTGGTGAGAGTTTAGGCGAAGTGACTTGGTGGCTTTCTGTGTGGTTGGCTGGAGTGAGACTGGAAGGGAGTGAAGACAAAGGCGGGTACGCCTCCAGGGGGAGCTGAAGATGGGAGGCTTGGCAAGAGGTGCACAAGGGGTCTTGACGCTGGGGGTGGCGCTGTTGGAAACGGGCCGTTGATGTAGGCCCTCGATTAGCTCGAAATGCTCTATTTGAGATTAAGAAGATGGTCATAAGGTAATTTTACTTACTCGGTGCATATGTCAATACTCTCTTTGCTCTAAACTTCCTGCCGGGGGAAGCAGAGAACGGAAACGTGTGAACGGGGGGAAAGATATGTTGTCAGCTATCAAGGTTACACTAAAACCGGGGCAATGTGGTTTCCTGTTGATTTGCCGTAGGAGTGAGCGCCTGATTGTCAACCGATGAAATCCACGTCAGTGTTTGACGTTGTCTGCGAGAAGGTAGAGCTGGACCGGTTTTATCGATGATCGAACCTACCAATCGCTCCTTGGTCATATACCATGCTTCCTCAAACGAGCAATGACGATAAGCTGCTGGCCAAAAAGAGCAGCATGCAGCACACCTCCACCCTCACGCTTCGACCCCCGAAGTTGACCCGCTCTAAGAACCAACGCGATACTGGGGACAAATGACGTTATCATAAACAATAAAGTGAATCCGGCTTCGCACAGATCGAGTTTACTTATCTTCTCCGATTCCACTATTTACTTTTGGGGAGTTTTTTCCGACCATCCCACTTCTGATACCATTTTCTTGCTTCTTGCGAATTGTGGATGAAACATTGAGACCAGTAATGATAGTGAAGGTCACTTCCAACTATAAAGCCCCTATGATAGTTCCACGTGCATTGAAAAAATATGACCAGTGCCAACTTGACCATGGCCAATACCACAGCAGAAGGAAAGGAGCGGGAGCCGGGCGCATTGCGCAGGTTCTACCGCGGGACAATCTTTCAGGCGGTGATCCTAGGTCTCATCAGTTTCACACAGCCCGGAATATGGACCGCTCTCAACAGTGAGCGTTTCTGCGCCGACTGCGAAGGCATACAACTGACCAATTGCAGACCTCGGCGCCGGTGGACAGGCAGAACCATACGTTGTCAACGCCGCCAATGTTATCACTTTCGTGTAAGTTCCGAAACAAGTGCCAGCACGAGCTGCGGAATTGTTAAGTCTTTAAACTAGGGTCATGGTGTTTTTCTCTCCGCTTGCTAGCATTGTTGGGAATATCATTGGCATGCGCTGGGTGGTGTTCATCGGCTGCATCGGATACGTTCCGTATTCCGCAGCGCTGTACTGCAACTCCGTATGGGGAACCCAATGGTTTCTGATATTCGGCTCCGTCACCTGCGGTCTCTCCGTACGTTTGCTCCCCGATTTCAAACTGGTCCGCCCGCAGCTTACAAGCCACACAGGCCGCAGCTCTATGGCCAGCCGAAGCAGCAATCGGCGTCGGCTACCCCGAAATCCAACGACGAGGAATATGCAGTAAGAGAAGAAAAACCCACCCACTCTTCACCCTCCCGTTCCCATCCGGCCACTCATACCCCCGCAGTCAGCATCTGGATGGCGCTCAACAAACTCGGCTCCATCATCGGCACCGCGATCCAGCTCGCCCTCAACACCACGGGCTCGCACACCGGCGCCATCGCGCCCCGCACCTACCTCGTCCTCGTCGCCCTGCAGTGCCTCGGCCTCCCGCTCGCCCTGCTCCTCTCCCCGCCGCACAAGCTGCTCCGCACCGACGGCAAGACGCCCACCTTCTCCAACTCCGACAAGGACTTCAAGACGCAAGCCCGCGCCTTCCTCCGCATCTTCAAGCGGCGGGAGGTCGTGCTGCTGGTCCCGGCGTTCATCACCGCGCAGTGGGGCGTCACGTACCAGGGCAACTACCTCGCCGCGTACTTCACCGTGCGGGCGCGCGCGCTGGCCGGGTTCCTGATCGCCGTCGTCGGCGCGCTGGTCAACGTGCTGACGGGGTGGTGGCTGGACACGCGGCGCGTGAGCCGCGCGACGCAGGCGCGGTGGAGCTGGTTCTTCGCGCTGGCGCTGTTCACGGGCACGTGGGCGTGGAATCTCGTCGTGCAGGCGAGGTGGGCGCGGGAGAGCCCGCCGGAGATCGATTGGTCGAGCGGGAACTTTGGCGCCGGGGTGGGGATTTACATTATCTACAGGTATGGACCGCTGCTCCCGCGACACTTTCTAACGGGCGGGTGGCTGACGAATGGGGGGCTTGTAGGATTGCGTATGAGATCATTGGCGTCTGGCTGTACTGGGCGCTGGGGTCGTTCGATACCGAGGCCGACACGATCGCGCTGTCGATGGGCGTGTTGCGTTCGGCCGAGTCGCTGGGCCAGGCGTTTGCGTATGCGGTCGGGTCGGTCAGGAGCGCGTCGTTGATGACGAACCTCATCGTGGCGGTCGTCACCTTCTACGTTGCGGTGCCTTTCACCACTTGGGCTGCGTTCTTGGTGCAGGACAGGGCGCCTGGGGAGGATGAAACGGAGGGTGGCAGGGATGGAGTTGCACCCTCTGACTCGGAGGTCGAGGGCGTGCAAGTTGGAGTTGTGGCAAAGGAGTAACCGTGATCGAGAGAGAGAGAGAGCAGTGGTTCTTCTGGGGCATGTTTGTGTATGAGAGGTAGCACGCTTGAGACTGGCACTGTAGCCTACAAAGAATTGGGCTTTTGCAACTATTTTTCACATATAACTGTACTTGATTTACGTGAGTACTGTCTGGACTTTGTGGTGGGATCCGAAATCGACATCCTCATCCGGCCAAATACTAACATTACTACTGAACGAGCTTATCTGGCTTTGAATTTTAGTTGTGAAGCGTCGGATCGTTTGAAGCCCGCCCTGTTGGGAACTTTCATCTTATCATGCTCACTTCCACAGTGAAACCGCGAAGCTGCGTGTAAAGACGATGAAGAAATGCCACGTCACTACGTCATCCAGCGGTGATATGTTTTTTGAGTGTCGTCGTCTCTCACTGAGTCTCTGGGCTTCCATGACCAAACCAAACATGGTTCTCTGGTTTCCATAGGCGGCCGTTTCTCCTGATCCGCCGAACTGTTGGCATACAAGAGTGAGTGAAATATGGTTGTAAAAGTGGACCGCATGGCTTTCATAGGGGTTGCAGGAGAACTTCGTATATAATCTACGATCTGCGGCGGGAGTCGCGAGCCGAGCCTTCGCTAAGCCTTACGAAATGACGATGGGAATCCTTCTGCGCTTGAATAAGTAGCGCACTCGATCTACCTGACTCAGGAGCATGTGTTGGTCAAAGTTCATGCTCGATTCGGGAAACATCTCGCACGGGGAACTGAAGCAATCTTCTAAAGATACTACACCCGCGGGCTTCGTCCGGACGCATGCTCATGCTCAGTCTCTGCGGCAAGTCACTGTCACGGTCTTTTCTGGACTCTCTCCGATAGCGGCGTGGAAATGCTGTGCGACTTGGGTTATTGACTCATGCTCATGATGATCTGTAGACATTATGTAGGGTTGGGAGAGGGCGATAATGAGTGAGTCGACGTCACAAGACGGTCCTTTGATCCGACCAATCAGAGCTGCAGCGCGCCGCAGTTGCCCAGCGACAGTATGCATGTAAGCATCAGGCAGCCCACAGTTCCGTCTGGACTGTGATTGGAACGCCATCTCTTGCAGCAACAGTCTGTCCATGTGCAATCCGAAAGAGTGACACCATGCAACGAAACATGGCAAGAGCCTAGAGCCACATTCGGCTGACCGGGGCGTACAGTGCCCGTCACCGTCACTTCATCCTCCGCTTTTGTTATCACCTTCGACGGGTTTCTCCAGGCATGAGAAATGGGTTTTCATCATCAATGAGAAGACTGTTGCATGATTGCCCCTCCATAAGCGCCCACCACGGCGGAGCCGTTGCTATTCATATGCCCCGCTCCCGTGCGAGAGAAGTCCGACTACCGAGGCTACTCCACTGTTCCGTTGGTCCATTCCAGGACGGCGATGCAAGGCAAGCCGTCCACGTCTCTGCTTCCCGGATCTCCCTGAAATGTGGGCCGGCCAGAGTGAAACAGCCTCTACACAGCCATGCGTCTTTTTCCGTCATGGCCCCTCGATCGGGTGCGGGCCGACCCTTGCGCCTCACGTCGGGATGCACGGAGCCCGAGCAATGATTGCCGCAATCAAGCTCAATTCACGGGCTTGGGAGGCTTGGCTCGACTCCTTTCGAGCAATTTTGATTTGCCTTGGGCGCTCCGGATGACGTGGCGGGGCCCTCAGGGATGGCTTTCCACAGGTCAATGCCAGCCCATCGACCGTGCCCAAGACAATCTCCACTCCTGGATCTCTGAGCTTGGCCGTCAAGCGATATGGAAAGATAAGGCCAATTTTTTGGCGAAAAAAGGGGACCCAAGCGAAGTTCGATCACCAGCCAGGGCCTGCGAGAACAACACCACAGAGATCCCCTACCCGTTCCCGATCAGCCACCTATCCCCGAGCTCATTCCGAACCGCATCGACCCAGGCGGGTACCTGCTGCAGACCATGGGTGGCTTCCGTGAAACAACGCGTGCGATTGTATGCACCTACGCGCCTCCTCCCCCCTTTACCTCCCCGAGCACGAACGCCGAACCCGTACTCCATTGTTCCAGCACTGCGGATTCACGAAAATGTCGCAAACCGGGAGAACTGATGGTGCTTGCAGCTTTCACTACACGCACGGAGAAATCACGGGCTGAAGAGCATACAACCAGCCAGGGCGCTGTCCGGCGCGACTCTGTATAAAAGAACAAGATGTCTTCGAAGTCCAAACCTCATCAACAACCAAAGAAATCGCCCGGTCTTCCATCGTTCTCAGTCTCAAGCCACAAGCCAGTCAATTCCATCTAATTCTTCAACCATGGGTTCCATCTCGGAAAGCTACTCTGGAGGCCTCTCTCCCTTCGCCGACAGACTCATCACCCGTCGTGTTGACGAGCTGGCGGCTTCTTCACCATTCCGCACTTGGGTTTCCGTCCCTCAAACAAATGACATTGACGGCCAATGGCGGGACATCACCTTCCACGAGCTCGCGCAGGCGGTCGACGGAATGGCAAGATGGATTGAGAAGACCATTGGTGCAGGGACCGCTCGGGAGACCGTGGCATATCTTGGGTAGGGTCCAGCTCCAACGTATGAGAGGATCGGAATCTAACGTGCTGCCAGTATCAACGATGTGAGATACACGGTGGTCATCCTGGCCATGATCAAGGCCAACCGGAAGGTAGGAGGCGTCCGATCCAGATGCGTCAGCAATCACTGACGGCTGCGCGCAGGCACTTCTCCCCTCGCTGCGCAACTCGGACGACGGACAGATCAACCTGATCCAGCGCACCGAATGCAAGCACTACCTGTACACGGACGGCGTGGACAAGAACCTCAAGGCGTTCCGCGAGCACCCGGAACTGTCGGGGCACCAGATCCCGAGCTTCGACGAGATGATCCTGGAGGGCGCCAAGGGGCCCTACCGCAACGTCGCGGTGGAGAAGCGGGCGTACTCGCAATCCGAGGCGGTGCTGGTGCTGCACACGTCGGGCAGTACCGGCTTGCCCAAGCCCATCTACATCACCAACGGCTGGCTGGCGACGCTCGACCACCAGCGCTTCATGGACGCGCCGCGCGGCCGGCTCAACACGCTGGCGACGTACATGACGGCAGACAAGCCGCTGTTCACGATGCTGCCCTTCTTCCACACCATGGGCATCATCACCATCCTCAAGTCCATCTACTGCGGGCCGCTGATCCTGCCGCCGCCGGGGCGCATCCCGACGGCGGAGATGGCCATGGACATGCTGCGGCTGAAGAAGCCGTGGTCGGGACTGTTCGCGCCGTCGGTGCTGGAGGACATCTCGGAGACGCCCAACGGGCTGGAGGCGCTGGCGACGATGGAGTACGTCTTCTTCGCGGGAGCGCCGCTGGCCAAGGAGGCGGGCGACCGCATCACGCAGGTGACGCGGCTGACGTCGATGATCGGCTCGACCGAGGCGTGCTTCCTGCAGAGCCTGATCAACCGCGACCCCAGCGACTGGCAGTACTTCGAGTGGTCGGCCTACTCGGGCGTGGTCATGGAGGACGCGGGCGAGGGCGAGGGCCTGTGCGAGTGCGTGGTCAAGCCCATCGCCGACCCACGCTACCTCGGCGTCTTCTACACCTTCCCGGACATCGCGGAGTGGCGCACCAAGGACCTGTTCGAGGCCCACCCCACCAAGCCCGGCCTCTGGCGCTACAAGGGCCGCCGCGACGACGTGCTCGTGCTGAGCAACGGCGAGAAGTTCAACCCCGTCAGCTTCGAGAAGACGGTCGAGAACCACCACCTCGTGCGCGGCGCCCTCGTCGTCGGCCAGAGCCGGTTCCAGCCCGCGCTGCTGATCGAGCCCGACTGGGAGAGGGTGGATGCGGCGGGTAAGCAGGACCTGGCGCACCTCCTGGACGAAGTGTGGCCGGCGGTGGAGACGGCCAACCGCGACGCGCCCGCCCACGCCCAGGTGTGGAAGAACAAGATCGCCTTCACCAAGAGGAACAAGCCGTTCCTGCGCGCCGCCAAGGGCTCCATCCAGCGCCGCGCCACCGTGGCCACGTACGACGGCGAGATCGACGCGCTCTACCTCAACGAGGGCCAGGGCTTCACCGAGCAGCTGGGCGCCTTCGACCGCGACGCCGACCTCGACCAGACCAAGGCCTTCCTGCGCACCGCCTTCCAGCTCGTCGTCACAAACTTCCAAAACAACCCGCACGCCACCGACGACGCCGACATCTTCGACCTGGGCGCCGACTCGCTGCAGGCCATGGCCCTGGCCAGCGCCCTCTCGTCCGCCATCAAGGCATCCGACCACGGCGTCGGCAGCCGCGACGCCGCCATCGTGCCGCGCGACATCTACGCCCACCCCACCGTCTCCAAGCTGGCCCAAGCCCTCGTCGCCAAGCTGTCCGCCACCGACGACGGCCAGAAGGTGCCCGAGCTGGCCCGCGAGACGGCCATGGCCGACATGGTGGCCAAGTACACCGAGACGCTGCCCAACACCTCGTCGGCCGCCCACCTGGCCCCCATGCCCGCCCGCCACACCGTCGTGCTCACCGGCTCGACGGGCGCGCTGGGCAACTTCATCCTGCAGGAGCTCATCGCCTCGCCCGAGGTCGAGCGCGTCTACTGCCTCAACCGCTCCGACCCGGCCACCGCCGCGAGCCGGCAGGCCCAATCGTTCGCCGAGCGCGGCGAGGACGCCGCCGACTTCACCAAGGTCACCTTCCTCAGGACGGACTTCAGCCAGCCGCTCTTCGCCCTCTCCAAGCCGGACCACGACGCCATGGCCGCCGCCGCCACGCTCTTCATCCACAACGCGTGGGCCGTCGACTTTAACCACGCCCTCGCGTCCTACGAGCCCACGCACATCGCCGGCGTGCGCCGCGTCGTCGACTTCTCGCTCGCGTCCGCCCACCGCTGCCACGTCGCCTTCATCTCGTCCGTCGCCTCCGTCGGCAACCACCCGCAGCTGCACCCGGGCGTCGGCCCCGTCCCCGAGGCCTTCTTCGCCGACGACGCCACGCCGCTGCCCCAGGGCTACGGCGAGTCGAAGCACGTGTCGGGCCGCATCCTCGCCGAGGCCGCGCGCCGCGCCGGCGTGCCCGCCAGCATCGTGCGCTGCGGCCAGCTGGGCGGCCCCCGGGGGCGGGGCGTGTGGAACCGCCACGAGTGGCTGCCCAGCCTGGTGCGCACCAGCGTCAGCATGGGCAAGGTGCCCGCGCACCTCGGCAACTCGGACCTCGTCGACTGGGTGCCCATGGACGCCGCGGGCCGCACCGTCGTCGAGGTGTCGCTGGCCAAGGTGCGCGAGCACGAGCGCATCGTCAGGGGCGACGAGGAGGGGAGGCTCGACGTCTTCCACGTGCAGAACCCGCGCGCCGCGCGCTGGGAGGACCTGGTCCCCGTGATCCGCGCGTGGTACGGCGCCCGCGGCCGGGTGGTCGAGGCGGTGGGCTTCGACGAGTGGCTGGACGAGCTGAGGAGGGTGCCGCTGACGGACGCGGACCAGGTCGCGAAGAAGCCCGGCGTGAAGCTGATTGACTTTTACGAGGGGCTGAAGATGGAGGGCGGCGCGCTGCCGCCCATGGAGACGAGGCACACGCAGTCGATGAGCCCGTGCCTACAGGAGCTGAAGGCGGTTGACGGGAAGTTGTTTGAGAACTGGATGGAGCAGTGGCAGTTCTAAAAGGGGAAATCGCATCATGATGGAGGATACAATAGAACGGGAACACATAGACTGGAACTTAGACTGGAAGGCGTTTCTGGGGACATCGATAGAGTACTGAAGATTATTAATTTTGAATTCAAAAAGCTCAACACTCGAAACGAAGGTCACTGTTCTGTTTCAAATCCTTTCATAACAACCTCTGCGATATCCGGGCCGGAGTGCGAATCTGAAAGGGGGCTCAAGGATATCAAAGTTAGTGAGATGTGACACAGCTGTATTTCACGTCTTGCCTGGTATCAATACCAGAAGACGTTCAGCTCTCGTCTCTCTCAAATCGAGCAGATAGTCATGACCGCTAGCGAGACCGAAACCATTAACTTCCTGATGGTTTCAAATAAGTAAAATCGCTCACTTTAGCCCCTCTTCCTTGGAGTTCTTCCTATATTTAACTTACCAGGAAGCAGACAGGCAAGTCCCAGCAGAAGGTGTGCCGGACGGACTCGCCGGAGCAGAGCCATTGACCGGCGCACTCGGAGTCACTTGAACCTCCGTCAGCACTCTTCCATCCAAACACCGCGAGCTGGCATACCAAAGTTCCTGCTCGAGTTCCCGTTGTCCGGCAACAGGCTCTGCGGCACGGCGCTCCCAGGAGGCGCGTACCCGCCCAGATTCGTAACCGCCGCGGCGACCTGGATCCAAAAGTCGCAGACGGACCGCGAATTCTGCTCGTCACCGATCAGGTCCATCGAGAACAGATCGACGTCCAGCACGTTCCCGAACGCATCGGTGCGGTTGTCCACCTGCAGCCAGTCCGGGATGGGCGGCACGCTGTTCTCCCGCTTGAAGGCGTTCGGGTCGCCCGCGCGCGCCAGCGACGTCAGGAGGCTCCGGTAGCCGTCGACGAAGTCGGCGGTGGCGTTGGGCCCGATCAGCGCGGGGAAGAAGAAGGACGGCAGCACGTCTGCGCCGTGGGTCCCAGGCGGCGCCGAGTACTGCATGTTCCACACCTTGGTCCCGCGGGGGGCTACCGCGTCGGCCAGGTACCGGATGTTGCAGACGAAGCGATTGCCCGCCAGCATCGCTTTGAGGCGGTCGCCCTGGGACGCGTACGCCGTCGCGTTCGCGTCCGGGCTGGGATACCGCTGCTCGATGAGCGCCGGCACGCCGGCGACGGGGAAGTAGTGCTCGACGTAGCGGTCGAAGTCGGCGTCCGTCCGCACGCCGTCGTCGACGTACGACGCCGCCTCGTCGCGGACGTGGGAGAGCACGACGCTCTCCAGCCCCGGCCACACGTTGCCCGCCCGCAGCTCCAGCGGCGCCATCTGCCGCACGAAGCCGCCGTCCGCGACGGGCTGGTACGCGCCGCGCTCCGTGTACGGCGTGGTCGCGCCGGCGTCGTTCGCCCGCCGCAGCGCCTCCGGGCTTGCCTTCCTCAGGCACTGCATCGCTTCATCCCCCCCTCCTCCTTCTTGCTGCTGGCTCCCCGCGCACCCCGCCGCCTTCGAGAAGTTCCGAAACTGCTCCTCCACCGCGCCCGCGCGATCCCACTTGAAGTCGAACGCCGGGCTCTGCAAGATCGCTCTCTTGAACAGCGGGTCCTGCGTCCCACCGAACGCCGTCATCTGGTGCAGGATGCCGCCGGCGCCGGCGGACTCGCCGAACGCGGTGACGCGGCCGGGGTCGCCGCCGAGTAAGTCGATATACTGCGCGGTCCAGTTGAGGGCGGCGCGCTGGTCCCAGAAGCCGGCGTTGGGCAGGCCGGAGCGCTCCATGGTGGCGCCGCCGAGGAAGCCGTAGGCGCCCAGGCGGTAGTTGGAGGAGAGGTGGATGACGGTGTTGTTGGAGGTGGCGAGGAGCGGGAGGCCGGTATAGAGGTCCTTGGTGCCGAAGACGTAGCCGCCCTGGGGGATGTCAGAGTTCTTGTTGTGTAGATTCGAAAAGGGAAAAGACGAAGGCTTACGCCGTAGAACCAGTGGATGACGGGGAGTTTGGTGTTGTTGGACCTCAGCGCGTCTCCGGGGACGTAGGCGTCGAGGTATAGGCAGTCTTCGGATTCGGGGCCTGAGATGCCTTCGATGTTTTTGGGGTCGCCGATGCCGGTTTGAACGCAGCCGGGACCGTACGACCCGTCAATTAGGGAGGAGTTGGTGAGAGGAGGCTGCGGCTTGCGCCAGCGCAAGTCGCCCGTCGGGGGCGCTGCGAAAGGTATGTTCTTGAACGTGTAGATCTGCTGGACTATTAGTATCGAATGCGCTTGACATGGTGCCTGCGGTATCAAATACATCGTTGATTGCATCGTATGCTCTGGCTTGCACTCGCGCGTATGGCAATGTCAGGATGGGCAGCGCGTCTGAGCTGGAGGTATTGACTGAAACGCCCGTGGCTGCCAAAGCGAAGCCATGAGTGGCGGTTAACAGGATAAAGAAGAGACAGGTCTTCACAAGGAGCTGCATCTATTCGGATAGAACCTCAAGTAGGCCATAAAAGCTTTTTCTCACGGAAACAATGGCTGAGAAACAGCATAGCTTTGGATGGGAGGATGGAAGTAAGTTTGTTGAGTTTTGGTTCCCGCGTGACGGGATCTCGTGGTTTTGTTACGTCATAGATGCCTGAGGTACCGGTCATGTGGGAATGGTCCTTTGCCGGGGGCAGCACAGGGAGGGTAATAGAACTCTCATACTATAATCCAGTATAAGCTCCTTCCCGGATAGTATTTTCGCACACCAATCAGCTTCGCCTGCATACACTGGGGGATGGACCGCTGAAGATGCACCCCCAACATTGTGATAGTTGCGGATTATGGACAACCTCCTTCATCCAAAGGCCGAAGCGTTACATCAATGTCTTGGGATGAACTTGGCAGTATACTCTTTCTCAGATCCTTTTCTTTTTCCGCCGTCCCGCTTACGGATGCGGGCAATTGGGCGAATGACTCGTCTCAAACAAGCTTTGCTTCGACGAATGAGAGTGCTTACAATCCATGTCTAGCCAACGATTGGTCAGCTTCCTCATACACGACTTGAACCAGAAAAATTCCCTTATCCAGGAAATTTGGTCGAAGGACGGCCGGACCCTTAGAATAGAGTAATCTTGAGGTATCAGATGGCTCTTGGCACGTCTTGTCCATCCCGATTACCCGACCATGTCGAATCATCATTTTCGAACGTCTGCGCCTCAACCGTAAGCAAGAATGAAAGTGGCCCTGATCCAGACTCAAACGCCGCATGCGAGTAGAGTCACAATCCATCAGCGCATAGCAGGGTCAGTGAGAACAGTCAACCAGATAAAACTTGCATGTTTTGCTTCCATCACGGAAGCTTTGTTGAAATTGAAAATGCTATCGTAAAGCGTTATTGTAGTGTTTTTCGTCCGTCGAATGTTCTAACGGCGCTTTTGGTATCGGAATGAGAAAAGTTCAGGGACAGGAGGGAGGTATAAGACACCCAGCGGACCGAACAACAGCGGTACCCCCCCCCCCCCCCCCCCCCCCCCCCCCCCCCCCCCCCCCCGGCGCCCCGCTCCCCCCCCCCCCCACCCCTCCCCCCCCCCCCCCCCCCCCCCCCCCCCCCCCCCCCCCCCCCCCCCCCGTC
>JAFISB010000014.1:134447-346460 GCA_022560015.1 Diplodia mutila | reverse complement strand
TGGAAACGGAAAAAAAAAAGTGCGGGGAGGAGGGGGAAGGAAAACCCCCCCCCCCCCCCCACCCACCACCCCCCCCCCCCCCCCCCCCCAAGTGAGCCTAGACGAGGTCTCTACTTGGCCAATCCAAAACCATCCCCCGCTCGACACTCCCCTCCGCATTGTCCCGAACAAGGTATTGTTCTCATATGGAAATAATTATACACGTGTTCAAGCGTTAAGGAAAGTTCATTTCGTTGACAAAGCATCTCTAGCCTCTACTCTCTTTGTTTCCTTGGGGGGCAGAACGAGAGAAGGAGTATTGGATGTGCTTTGCGTGTGGCTGTTTGCGTTCAGAGACAACGGAAAGGCTGAGTGTCGAAAGACTGACTGGCTGTTCGACGGTCCCCATCGACATGTACCACAGGTATGCACTGTATCTTTGGGTCCATTTGTCTCCGAGTTCCTATCGCGGCTCATGGAAAAGAGAGATAGGAAAGTTTTCGGCCTGTGTTTGCCCAGTTCCCTGGCCTTAAGCGAAGGCGCCAACGATGGACATACCGGCAGCTGTAGGAAATCAAATCAGCATTCCGCTTTCCGATAGGATATGAGAGTGCATGAAACTTACCGCCCATAAGAACGAAAATGAACGCCCAGGTCTTGTCTTTCTTGCCCATCAGGGCCTGCGCCTCCTCAGACAGGAAATCCTCCGCTAGCAAATCGACCAACGCCGCGTAGATTAGCAGGCCGGAGCTAATCGCGTTGAACGCGCCCACCATGATCAAACCGAACGCGCTGTTGATGTCGAACGAGTTGCGAGCCAGCAGGCCGATAGCCTGGCCGAATGGCGCCGTCGTACCGAACGCCACGACGAGCAACCATGGCTTGTACGAGCCCTTGGGGTACGGCACGGCGGCGATACGGCTTCCCAGACCCAAGCCTTCGAACGTCTGGTGGAACATGATGGCAATGAGCAGGACGATGAAGCCGTCGACGGTGGCGGACACGGTGATGCCGACGAAGACCGAGTGGAACAGGATACCACCCTCCAGGATGGTGATGTTGAGAGACATGCGCTTCAGCACCATCGGGTCGACCGCGCCCTGGCCGCCCTCCTCGACGTCATGGTCGTCGGCGTCGAAAAAGGAGACTTCCTGGTCCGTGGCCGAGGCTTGCTTGTTCTCGTAGCCCGGCAGTGCTGAGGCCATGCGGCGGTCGATGATGGCGAGCATCTCGTCGCGCTGGCGGACGTACTGCGAGTAGAAGGCGACGAACCAGGCTGGCATCTCGGAGGGCTGTTGGTTGCCCATGGCGAGCTCCTCCCTGGTTTGGGTGTCAGCATCCTCGCGAAGGGAGAAGGTTGTGAAAGGGGGAAGTATAATCTTACTCTCTCTCGCGGACGTAGGCCTGCTTGAGCTCGTCCCAGGCGTACGACTTGTCGAAACTTTCCTCGGAATCCGTCCGGCTGATCGGTTCCAACGGCTCCCGTAGCGGGCGTTGTGCCTGGGTTGTGCTCTTGGCCGGAGCGTGGAAGTGGGCCGGGGCGTTGATGCCCTCTCCGGTGGGCCCGCCGTGGCTGTGTCCGCCCATCTTCGAGTTGAGCCACATCTCAAGCACGAACAAGCAGAACAGCGAGCCCATCATGATCACGCCAGGCAGAGCAGGGTAGTCGTCGGTGAAAAGCGGCGGGAGGCATGGGTCATTAAGCGATGCGAAGGCAGTAGGGAGCAACTGATTTGTGAAGAGTACTTGATTAGCTCTGTTATCTCACCAACATCACGGTCACGTCAAAAGTTCAAGATCAACACTTCAACAGTGCGGAGGCGGAGTACTGAGACCAGACGTACATGAACGAAGGCGGTGGCAATCAGGACGCCAGTACCGAAGTGCTTGCAGAAGAAGAAGGCCTTGGGAGGGATCTTCAGCTTGGGGAACTTCTTTGCCACTACTGGAAACGCGGCTCCTGTCTGTGCGTTAGATTTGGCTCGAGCGGGGTTTCATTGTAGCGAGGGTATTCCATACCGCTAATACTGGCAAAGACGACAAGAACTGGGAGACGTTAGCTGACCCCTGATGAACGGCAGTGGGGTGGGTACTCACAAAGAGCGACGACATGAATGCCAAGATCATATTCTCCGCCAGAACCGGGCTCGCTGCCGCACTGCGGACGCTGATCGGTGTCTGACATGGTGAAAGAATGGTATTAGGGCGCCGGGCCGCGGTGATAAGAGGAAAAAGGAGCAAAGGGGCAGCACAGCTGCTGGTGGTTCAACAAGGAGGGAGAGAAGGGAAAGGGACAAAAGGGACAGAGTCAAGCTGTCATTAGATGAAAGGAAGGTATAAAAGGGCGTGAAAGAAAGGGAGGATGCAGGTCAACTCAGCCGGGAGGATTGCATCCGATGGAAGTTTTTGATCCGAGCGACGTGATGCGTTTGCTTTATGAAGCACGCCAAAACCTTGACGCAAGTTGATATTCTAAACGACTATCGACTATGGTGTTGATTACCAAGGATGCTCGTGACACAGGGCGTATGCGGAGTGCAGCAGGTGGGCGTAGGGGCCACGACGCGCCCACGGATGGTGGTGCAGCCGCGTCAACTCGCGTGTAGGAATAGGCGGGGCGTAGCAGTCATTGAAGCTTCTTTTTTTGGGCGGGGTTGACGGTTTTCGACATGCAACGCACCAGACAGGGCCGATCGGTATCGACTAGGCTCGGTTGGTGTGCGCGCCTAGCACGTCTTGAGACGTGGTCCCCGCACGGCTATGCAGATCCTGGGCACCATGGTTCCCTTCTTGGCTGTCACTGTTCCAACAACAGCATCTGCATGGAAGCATGGCAATGGGCGCTTGGAGACGCTAGCGCAGCGGAGAGGACGCGTTCCGAGATGGTGCTTGGATCTTGGCGGGCATGGCCTGAGGCTTGACCGACGACCCAACCACTCAAGAAGCACCGTCCGACGGCTTGCGTCCTCTTGCCAAGGGCTTCCCCGGCCGTCAGCGCGGCTGCTAATGCAAATGTGCAAAGTGTGAGTGGTGCGGGGCCCCGTGCGGCGAGAGCGATCGTCCGGATGTGAGACGGCGCCAAGCTGCTTCTCCTGCAACATCGGTGGGTCGTTGACCCGTTGATGAACAACACCATCCCTCGCGGCCCCGGTCTTGTGTGAGCTTGTCTCTGTTGCAAGACTTTTAGTTTGGAGAAGATGTACCCTCCTGGATGCGCAACTTGTCGCACCGAGGATGTTGATTACCTGCCGAGACCCGCTCTTCAGCCCACAAGCTCATAGCGAAGCTCATCAACGTGCATCGCAAGGCGCAATTGGACCCGGGCAAAGTCAGCCTCGCGGCTACGACTGCTGTGTGCGTCGCATGAGCATCACGGAGAAGCGGTGCCAAGCAGTCGTCAAACGTCTTCGTTGCATCCTAATTGTGTCTACATCTTGATCACGTACTTGCCGGTAACCTGAACCGACAAAACTGTCAGCTGGAGCCGAAGGGAGAGATCTCGGAGACAAGCTGTCACCCACCTGTCCGGACGCGCTCTTCTTGGCCATCTCGGTTAAGTCCTCTAGTCTGGCCGTCTGCACGATGGGAGTGACCTGTTTGCGGTCCACAAATTCCAAGGCTTCGAGCACGTCGCCGCGCGTCCCCACTGCGGATCCGAGAATGCGATAGCCGTGATCAATGAAGCTCAGCGGGTGGAAGTTCATCGTCTGCGAGGGGGGAGGGATGCCAATGCAAACCATAGTGCCGAACGGCCCCAACATGCCGAGCGAGGATTGGTACGCAGCACCGCTTCCTGCCGTTACAAGAACCGCTGCTGCTCCACGGCCCCCCGTTGCCTCCTTCACAGCCGCTGCCGCGTCCGACACCTTCGTAACGTCGACATACGCCTCCGCGCCCAGGCTCGAGCAATACTCCCTCTTTTGATCGCCGGCATCGACTGCAACGACGCGGAACCCCATGGCTTTCGCATACTGGATTCCAAGCGCGCCCACACCGCCACCAGCTCCGGGGATGGCCACGAAAGTGCCAGGAGTAGCACCACAGATTTTGAGAGCCTTGTAGATGGTCAGGCCGCCGCACAGGATGGGGGCGACTTGCTCGTCGGAGAGCTTTTCAGGCAGTCTCATGAGGTAGCGGAACGGCACGACCGTATATTCTGCGAAGGTGCCGTCGACCTTCCGTCCAGATTGCACGGCGGCGTAGCAGCGCGTCTCTCCGTTCTCATGCATACACATGGCGCATTCGCCGCACACGTCGCGGAGCCAAGTGACGCCCACGCGCTGCCCAAGACCGACTTGGGCCTCGGACAGAGCCAAACCTAGCTTGACGACGCGGCCGATGCCCTCGTGGCCCAGGATGGGTCGCACAGGACCCAATTCGCCAGAAGCCAAGGCGAAGTCGGTTCCGCACACGCCGGAGGCAGTCAGGCGGACGAGGACATCGTTGGGGCCGGGCTCCGGGAGCGGCAGGTTTTGGACCTCGAAATGAGGCTCGTGGCCCTGCTTCTGTGGCAAGACAAATGAGGTTAGTGGGATGCCGGAGCTGTGCTTCCCTGGCGCTCACGAATGGCATACCACGACGACCGCAGCGCGGTGGGTAGCGGGGAGACCATCTTGAGTGGCAGTCATGTTGCAGTCGAGGTGGATTTAGTGATTGTTTACCGCCGGAGCACGAGATGCTTTGGGGTTGGTGGCGTCGCTGCGCCCGTGGTTGGAAACGAAACTGGAACAGGAGACAGCGCGGGGTGTTGGATCACTACTTGAGGTTTGGACACAGCACTCGGTAATTGTGAATAGCCGCGTGCACCCGAGGTTTACCTGGCAGGTTATGTGCTGGACGACAGTGGCCTAGGAGGAGCGATTCAGCGCGAGCGGAGCCATGGCCGACGGCTCCTCTAGGCGAAGTTATCTGGGCTTTGTGGGGTTATGCTGGGGCGACTACTGGAGTTGCCGGGCGCGTGAGCCGGTGGCACAGCAACAGGCGGTGATGGCGACGCGTCAGGACGCGAGAGAGAGAGAGAGGGAGGGAGCAGCGTTTCCGCCGACCGTGCGGCGCTCAGGGCCCCACCTCCCCCCGCCGTCACGCTCCCCATCCGGCCCGATCGTAGCCGCCTTGGCTCTTGCCTTGTTGCCTGATTGCCTTGCCCATTGCCGCTCCTTCCCCACAAACACCACGTCGCCTTCCACTTGCATCACGCCCTCAATTCCTTCATCGCCTTCCATCGCCGCTCTCCTATCCCCGCTCTCTTCACGCCTCTGTATCATTTCGATCATCACAGCGAGCACAGCAATTGCCCTTGCAATTGGGTCTTCATCACAATCCCATCGTCGCAGGCACCGCCGAGCAAGAAGTTTTTGGAAGCACCTCTCTGCACGCGCGAGGTGGTGCTGCGTTCACCGCTCATGTTTCATTCTCTATGGGGGCTTCCTCGCTGCAAGCATAATGCGCACCGTCTCCTTACTGCTCCTCAAGCGCCCCTACCTTCACACCATCAGTGCTGCCGTGCACCGAATCTCTCACTGCAGGCCGGGCTGGGATGCAATCCTAAACCGCAGCAAGCCGCAGTCCATCTCTTCTCGGCATAGTGACGGGCTACGTGCAGAACTAGTCTGCTATCGCCAGCCTCCCCGCTACAGCTCTGGCGAGACGAGCGGTCGGTAAACACTAGCCTGCATCTATTCTCACCACGCTGCGTATCGCTTGCCTCCACCGGAGCCATATGGTGGTGGACGCGCAAATTCTGACCAAGTCTCTGTTGAGCCAAACGGCTCATTTCTCAGCGACCGCGGACCCGGAATTCCTATCCTGCACCCCCGTCTACTTCAGTAAGGTGCTCCTTGGAGGCAGATCTGTACCTCACGGGCGCCTGCATTTCCAATGGCTTTGAGCATCTTCGCACAGTTTGATGATTGAAGAGAGAGGTAGGTCGCACACCTCAATGCTCAGCGGCAGCGTGCTCTGTGCTAGTGTCACGCGATCGCAGTTTGGTCGTTGGAATTTGGTCTGTAAGCTCAAGGACCCAGAACAGCAGACCGCTACTTGATGACTTTTCGAAAGCTATCGTCTTCACTAAGCCAGGCTTCGACACGAACATTCACACGGTCAATTCGGAACGTCGCCGATGCATGCTTGCACTTCGGGATCACGCATTTCTCTTCGCCGCTGTCAGCGCGCGTCCTTGCATCCATAGACACGGGTCTTACCAGTGTCAGCGGCAGCATGTCTCTGGCTGACAGAAGCCGTGATCCAGGCTCAACCATGTCCGATTCTTTGCTTCCTGCAACAGTTCGCTCCCTGCTACCCCTTCAGCTGCGACCAGCATCTCTGACCCGGCCCGTTTGTGACAAAATGCTGCCATGCGACGGGTACACCCTTCTTTTTCCGCTCCCGCCTGGGCTGCTGATTGGCCATTGTTGCTTTTTTTCGTCACACGTCGCAACGGAGCGAACCCAAATTGACTTTTGGAACATTACCAAGCACCACCTGCCAAGGCATTGCTCTCACGCCGTCGCTCAGGGCTGACAGCACCGAAGCGATTACTAGATCTGCTTCATTCCATGGCTTTCCTGCTTAAGGTCACGCACAGCGCCTAATTTGGATCGTCCCGTTGCTCGTAACTTCCTGCAAAGCGCAATTCTCCGCCCAGCCTCTACCGCTGCGCCCTGATGTGACCACTCATTATCGGGTTTTGCCACACAGATGCCTCACCCGCAGGATGCATCATAGGCTCACGGGCGCGTGGTTATCGGTTCATTTGGTGCGAAGGTCCGCTCTTGCCGGACATTGATCAGGAGGTTTGCCTCCTGCGGCAATCTGCCACGACGCTGTCTGCCTTGTACCACGGGGATTACCGTTGAAACCCTTCTGAGGCGCCATGCATAGCGGAGGGCGGAAGCGCCGCCCCAGACTCGTGGCTCTGGGCATCGGCGGACTGTACTGCAACAACGACTTCAGTCACATGATTTCACCCCGAAAGAAACAGTCTTGTTTCTTCATCGGAAGGATGGTCGTTTTCCGCAAGCGTTTTCGCACCCTGCTGGGCCGGACCGTGCCTAAATATTTCCGAATTCTGCAGCGTTTCGTGAAGAGCGTTCATTGCGTGGACCGGCCAGTATCCACTGCTCACACTAGAATCAAACGACCCAGCCCGTACCTCCCCGCCTGTCGCGTACCCGACGTCGCCGAAGAAGTGGCCCAGCCCGTCACCTCACCCTTGACCTTCTGCAACCTTCCGTATTCTAGCGTCAACATGGGAGTAGGCAGCCGTTTGCCTGAACTGCACGGAGCGTCACTGGCGCCTGGTCAATCCCAAGTTATCTGCTCAGTTCCTCATCCCGTGCTTTTTGGCTGTTTCACAAGTCCATCATACTACATCGCGCTTGGGTGAGTCGTCCGTTGTCCCCGGTCGTGTTTTGCGTAGTGAACAATTACAAGCTCTTATGTCTTTATATAGCCCGGGGCTGAAGAGGGTTTCTTTCTTCCCTTTTCTTCTTTGCCCCATGGAGAACTGAAAGACCCAGCCACCAGGGCTACCCGCCACTCCACAATTCCCTACACTGATATTGTTCGCTTCATTTGAAACGTAATTCGTTTATGCTCCATGCAGCCAAACTATCCAGACTATACTTTTGAGGCAGCCTCGCGTCGCGCAATGATAGCGGTAAGACTATCTGTATCTGGTCCTTTCAGACACGACCCCAGCTCCAATCCTCGAAGTCGCCTCCGTTTGACATGATGTTTTGAGCAGTGCACGCATTGCAGAAAACGGAAAATACGATGCCATGGCCTGGACGCATCCGGCAGATGCCATCATTGCCGAATATATGGCATCGAATGTGTATTCCAACGGGTAAGTCTGATCATAACTTTCCCACTTTTCCCCCTTTTTTCCTTCACAATCGGTTTCTCATCGTTGAACAGATGGGAACTTTGGATGAAGTTCCGGATTCCTACACATGGTCGCGGCAACAGCAGGCTCAACAAAATGCATCCAACCCATGCAATGAAGCTTGGACCCATCTCGGCGGACAAGGTCAACCCTGGTCTCCGCGTGAGGCTGCTTACGGTGGAGCAGATGACAACATCTACGCAACTTCCATGGCTTACCATGGACTCCCCAATCCAGCGCCACGCGCTGCCCAGCCGAACTATCACATCCCTGAGGGTTTTCCCACTGAGTATTCGGCATCAACTCTGCATCCCGCGCCTGTTTCCCCTGCCCCTCCGTCACACCAGCACGGGGTAACTAGAGTGCCTGTAAATGCTCCCTCAGTCTGGTACCCTCATGCCCCGCCCCCGCCGCCACAGCCGAGACACTTCACCAATGCGTCTACCACGCACCAAAACCCTCCGCATCCTGCGCAACGCACTGCTTACGGGGCACAGCCAAAGTAGGTGCTTTTGATGGATTTTTGACGCTGTGGCTGACTTCGGCGGCAGCCATTATACCTGACCGTCTCAATGAACATTCGCCAATCATCATCCATGCATCATTCACCAGGATACCGCCGATCTCCTGGAATACTATTCACTAAAAACTGTGGATGTTCTGCTAGAGTATCGCTATACCAACCTACATTATTATCGGAGCAATCCTATGAGCTTCACTGAGTTCAAATATAACTTTCGATATTCATATCGTCAGCGCGTTTCCGTACTGCATCATTGTGACGGTCATATACTCATGCAGTGTATCACGCGACTGTCTTACTCACCTTGCATCCACGCACGGCCATTGGACGTCAGACTACTATCATCCAGCCAGCCCACGAAGATAGTCAATGATTAGCGCCGGTGTTTAAATGTAGCAGTTGCTTATAAGCCCTTCGCCACATTTCCGTGCACTGCAAGCTCCAAAGATGGACGCTTCGCCAAGCCTACCACTCTCTGACTTATTCTCTCAAAAATCAACAGTTCATCACTACGCCCATTTTGATCGAACCATTTCAAAAATCCTGCTTAATACTTAACCCTCTTGTTTTACGCAAACTTTGATTGCGCCCTCACGAGGTTCTCATCGCGCCTACCTACGTTACCGTACCGTCGGCTTTTCCCCACCCCTCGATGATATCAGTAATCAGTCTTTCCCTTTCACGATCTTGTTGCTTGAATCGCTTGGCAAGCTTTCGAGTCATGCAGAGATTCGACCGTGCTACACCCTAGTTCAGCAGCCGTGATGATCTGGCGAAGGTTTTTCTTTTCATTTCTTTCCTTGCAGCACTTGGCAATTGCGGGAAGCAAGCTTACATAGCTGCATCGGAACATGGTTATAAATTGGACAAGCAGAAAGGCAAATGGTCGTCAGCGAAGTGACAAAAAATTTCGGCGCGCGATGTCCATTCTCGGCCTGCATCGCGTCAGGGGTTTCACATTTGAGATCTGACAATTTGCCTTCATCCCGGGAGCCCGGTTTTCTCTACTTTGTCAGGCGGTGTGGTAGATTTATTAAATCTGTATCGGAACCCCGGAGCTCCGAGTGCTGCAGCATTTACTTTACACGAAACCCGGAGATATGCATCTTCTACGCCCCCCGTCGAAGCTGAATGATCAGCAGGGGTCGGCTAACGATTCCTGGCTTTCTTCGCTTGTCTATTTCCGGCTCTTCGGCGTTCTCCCCGACAAGTGCCATATGGGGACTATTCCAGCTACCGCTGGATGGCAGTGTCGACTCTTTGAACCAGCACTATAAACTTGCCCTGCCGTTCCAGTCACAATCAAATCAGCCGAATGGCATGTCTTTTCAAGGCATGCAATTCCAACAGGTTATGAGCCTTGAAGAGGGTGGCCATCAGTTCGATACTGACTCAAGGCCAACTGACCGGGGGCCTCGGGGAAATGAACCAGTCGACAAATTGAATATACGACTCTCTGGTGCGCCTCCTGTGACTTATTGGGAGGTTACCATTGGAAAAACAAGCGACTGCATACCACTAAACGCTAGTCGCACGGCAGTTCTTGAGTTTGGGCACTCAGGGCGCACCAGACCCTAAGGCTTTAGTACAGGCGTCAAAGGAATGAACATCTTCTCAACACGACTTCTCATACCTCAACTCCGGAAAGCGTTTTTATGGTATGCCTCCTTGTTCTTAGGTATGTTCTGCCCATTGATCCCGTTTTTATCGTTTCCTTTTTTCCTCCCCTACATCACCAGCAGGAGGTGAGTATGACGAACAAACTGTTATTCCTTAAATTGTCAGATCAAAAGCCTCTCCACACACATAGTGCGAGTAGACGATTGTTGTGCCCGTGCCCAAGGAAATGATGGCAAAGGTGATTCATTTATGGCAATTCATCAACGAACTGAAAAAATATAATTATAATTTTCAGTCATTGCTACAGACCCAACACATTTGCTCTTGATCTCTAATGAAGCTCACCCTGTAGCATTGATTCCCGCAACTGCTCCATGCTCGACGTTGTGTTCCCTCCGTGGTTGTGGCTCCAGCCGCCGCCCTACTGGCCAACTTCACTCATGACGCGCCTGTCTTGGCTCTCGCTTCCCCAAGTCAACCTCAGCAGCCCGAAACGCCTCTTTCGCACTCGTAAGATAGCATTCGCTCTCGCCTTCTCTTTCCATTCCCTCATCTACCAGCCTCGGCGCGACGTGAACCGAACAGCCGACGTATTGCCCCCTCCTCATGACTTGACCAGTACGCGTGCGGCAATTTCCGATTACATATATATCCTTGTACATTCCGCTTGGCGCCGGTGGCCTCCCGCCCGCCGGAAAAGGGAAGCGAGCGTCTTCCACTCGTTCTTGCTCCGCCCGCGCCCTCCTCCTTGGCGCCCAGAGGGGACGCCGCGCGCGGCGGGGGCGGCAGTTGCCCAGGCCCGGCTCTTCTTGCATCGCTTAGTTAAATTCTGCCGTCCAACACTCTAAGTGACGACAGCGTACCCTCGTCTAATTCAATACACCTTCCTCTTCTGTTGCTATTGAGCTGAAAATGATGGTGGTTGATTTGATTTGCCGATACTACATGGCCAAGGCGGAGTGGAGCGTCCAGAGTTCTCAAATATTTGTTATGGCATGGTTGGTATACGCAGTATGTCTGACGCAAGTATGTATGTACAGTCGAAAGGATTGAAAACCAAATACATGTGCGTAGAAAGCACACAAGAAGATCGGAAAGAATATACCAAAAAAAGAAAATTCCAAGGTATATGAACGGAAAAGTAAATCCAAAAGCCACCGCCTTCTCCAAACCCACTCCTCTCAGCGCCTTCTCCCGGCCCAAACATCATGCCGTCCGTCATCGCCTCGTGAAACTTCTACACATTGACACCGTGCAGCCACTCATCCTGCACGGCGCGGGCCGAGAAAGTGCTCACGCGCAGAAGCTCGCGCATCTGCGACACGCTCGTCCACATGGTCTCCCTCGCCACGAACCAGCGCTTGCCCTCGGTGCACGGGGGGCTGGTCAAGCTGCCCTTGTACGTCCAGAACTCCTCGAAGCCCTTGACCTCGTCGATGGCGAGATCGAAGCGCATGGGCATGGCGAGCTGGCGGTTCGTCTCGTTGAAGTGCACCATGGGCGAGGGCAGCTGGTCGACCCAGCTGGAGTTGGCGGTGGTGTCCTCGAGGGTGCCGACGGGGTCCATCATGAAGCCGAGGACGGCCTTCTCCTTGCCCTTGGCGTCGACGTGGACGAAGTGCAGCTCGGCCTTGGTCGACCTGCCGTCGATGCGGTGGTCGGCGGGCGCGTGGATGTGCCACCCGGTCATGTAG
The DNA here is from genome assembly GCA_022560015.1 of Diplodia mutila. Taxonomy (NCBI): domain Eukaryota; kingdom Fungi; phylum Ascomycota; class Dothideomycetes; order Botryosphaeriales; family Botryosphaeriaceae; genus Diplodia; species Diplodia mutila. The sequence continues at coordinate 334,756 of JAFISB010000014.1, read as the reverse complement.
ACGGTTTGGTTGTCGAATTCCATTGACGGCAGCTGCGAGTAGTCGCCCTCCGGGTGGTCGAGGTTGAAGGCCGAGCCGTAGCCCCAGTTGAAGTACTGGCCGGGCCACTCGCCGTCGTAGCCGGTGAAGCGCGGCGTGTGCACCATGTTGCCCACGACGTCGGTCTTCAGGTTGATGGGGGACTGTTGGGTGCCGGTTTGGCAGAGCTCGTAGTCTATTGGTGGCTTTGTTAGCGTGCTGCAAATTTGGGGGGTCAAGGAGCGAGCTTACCTGGGCTGAGACGGCCCCAGTCGTAGGAAGCCTCATACGCCCAATCCCTGGCGCTTGTGTTCCGGGTAGTCCATTGGCCATTTCCGGTGTCGATAATGTTCTGTCGCTTGTAGATGGCATCGCGTGCGGAGTAGGAGTGATCGGCGCAGGCAAGGATGGTGGGCAGCAGAGCTGCCAATGGGGCGAAATAGGCAAGCATTTTGATCGGATGACTTCTTTGTAAGGATAGAGATAGACTGTTTGGGTGAGAAGACTGCAGGCTTGGTCGACTCGCAGTGTTTAAAGGAGTGTGTTGGTGGAGGAGGCCGAATGTTGGTGATGGTGGGAGTGGTGAGTCGGCATGGAGGGGGTGGGCGGTTTATAAGATTGAAGAAAGATGTGTATACATCCAGAAGGCTCAGGCTTACCATACTCTGTCTGGGATACGGTGAGCTGTGGTAGCAGGCTAGTTCTCACAGCCAACGTCAGGCGCTCTAGAGGGGCTGGGTTGATGCAAACGGCGATTGCCATCCACCGACCAGACGGTGCCCAGGCGCAGGGCTTGGCATACCAGAAATGTTGTGAAGACTTGGCAGGCTGTTTGGCAGATTGTAAGGGAGCATGACAGCAAAAGCTGGGGCAGCGAGGCTGAAGGGGAGGGCGCTGGCTGGGTCGCCGGCACTACGCCACAGTTCCACGGATTGGAGCACGCGGCAGCCGGGGCCTCTTGCACTGGACCAAACCGGGGAAACACAGTAACGATTAATGGTGCAGCGAGGCTGAAAGCACGGGGACGGCATTGCAAGGTGGAAGTAACTGACTCGGGAGCCGAATATGCGAGTCGTTACCGAATGGCGGAGGGCAGGGCCACGCGGCCAGTGTTTCGAGCTTGGCAGCGGAGTGCGTCATGGAGGCAGAGGTCAGGAGCGCAGATGGCGGAGTGGTCAAGGAACGGAGGTCGATGGAGGGGCGGAGCAAGTCCCTGGGGAGAAAAAAGAAGGCGCAAGCCCCGGGTGCGCCGCCTTCCTTCGCTCAAAGCCGCGCGGGGAGGACCCGACGACAAGTCCCAAGACACCCAAGACGACCTCTCCTCTCCATCTCACTCCATCCCACCTCAGCAACCTGTTAGAAGTTTCGACAACACGCCATGTTCCCACAGCCAAGACATCTGTTCCTGCGCTGGCTGTGCTGCGCCGTCGTATTCCACGCATCTTGGCGCCCGCAACTGCTGACACGCCGCCGTCTCGCCGCAGCGTGGCGCTAAGCATTGGGCGATCGCGAAGCCTAATCTTTGAGTTTAATTCTAGCATCCCCTATGGCCTCCCCTGTCGACTGAAAGTGTCGGTGGGCTGACTGGCCCCCTCCCACCACGCCCTCCGTCCTTGTCAACGCTCTCGGCGCGCTCCACCCTCGGCTCGCACACTTGGCGCCTACCCGACCTGCCTTTTGCTGCGCACTCGTGCTCCGCCAGCGGAGTCAGCCTTGGCCTTGGCGCTATCCGACTCACGCTGATGATGAATTTCCCGCCGAAACGCTTTTGACTCGAGAACACGAGACGAGAAGGGTCGTACTCGACATGACTCTCCCTCCCCCCTCCCTGCCAAGCCGATTCACCTGCCTTGCTACCGTTCTGCTCTACCTGCAACGACCATCCTGCAGCGAACATCCGTGATCCCTTTTGACTTGCAACCATTCGCGAACCTCGTCCTTCGGCAACCCCGAAGCATGAACTCAGGAGTCATGGGCATGTAGACACCTTGCTCGCAACCCCGCATTCCGCCTGCCAGCGATTCGGGCAGCACATCCGCCAGCCCCGCAGATCGTGGCTTCCGTCAAACAACGGATCGTCGTACTCCAGATCGCGCCATTCGCTGCGTTACCCAGCCGGGTACGAAACCCCTCCAGTGGAACGGAACATGCCTATCTCCACGAGCCCTTGGCAACGCTGCGCGCCAGGTCTTTTGGCGAACACTGCCTCCCTGACTTACAATAACTGCCTAGCGCTGCCGTGAGAGGTGTGATATTGATCCGCCGTTGTGAACATTGGCATTGACGCAAAAGCCAGTAAGCAGCACTTCTGACAGCGCCGAGCTCCCCATTTGTTTCGTCAGCACTGTCGTTCCAGCCGCCGTCCCCCCCAAATGTGCGGCATACCTGCCGCAGCCCGACGCTCCCGCCCGGAAAGCACTGCCTCCGTGGCACAGCCCTACCCGATGGGAGACTGCACGGGCCGGCTGTTGAACCATCTGGTTCGAGAATGAAGGTCGAACCAGAAAACTCTCCGAGAAAAGCACCTTTGTAGCTCGTACCATCCCCCCTCCGTTGTTTGATCTCTTGGCTCTAGAGAACTGTTGCTATTCATGTACATGCACTGCTTCGAACTTACCGCTATTTGTGATCGTCTCATTATCGGGGGGGGGCGGGGGGGGGGGCGTGTCTGTTCTTTGATCAGGCCTACCTTCTTATCTTCGCCTCACCAAATTTCGAAGCCCGACAACCATCATGCCTGGGTGCTCCCTCTTGTGGAAATCTCCACCGAGTCTCCGGCTCGTGCTGCTCCGCGCGTATCATTTGATTGCAACACGCCCCTTCGCGACGTGTCACCGCTCAACGGCTCGGAATCCATTGCGGTTGCCTGTGATCATTGCTCTCCCCCATCATGCGCGCGCTTGCAGTCAACCTTGCTCTTTCTCATGCCTCTCTTGAGCCGGGATCGCAAGCATTATAGACCCACCTCCGCACACTATTCTGACGGCGCGTAACTATCTTGACGTTTCGAGGGGGGGCAATCCCTGATTTCACTCGTCGTGTTCTTCACGTGGGTTGCTGACCGCAAGCGCAGTGCTCGAAGTTATGTGAGGACTCTCTCCGGGGAAAAGAATACTAATATGAGTTCTGAATAAAGAGTTCATGGATGTGTATAGCACACACCTTATGTCCGTAACAGCAAGGTAGGTCCCATGTACAAACCCGATTCGAATCAAGCCAGTGATCGTCGTGTTCACACATTTTGCAACATTCACAGGCAATGGGAATTTTTATGGAGATTACTCACGCAGCCATTCATTTCCTCTTTATCTCTTTCACGATGACACTACGTTCGGCAATATCGTCCGTCTCATACCTAACCCCCTTTTACCACCCCTGCAGCATCGGCAACCTCGACCTTCCCCTCGCCAACGCACCAGCCGTTTCACCGCTGCTGCTCTCCGTCTTGCTCGGCAACGGCACGTACGGCTCCGTATGCGTTGCCTCCGCTCCACCCTCCGTCTCCAAGTCCGCTGTCACCGGCTCCGTACCGGTCGCGATATCATAATGAAAAATCGTCCGATTAAACATGGCCAAGCTAGCCTCGGGCTGGTAGAAGGGCACCTCGTGGCCGGCTTCGTAGATGCGGAGGAACGAGAAGTTGCCGTACTGGCGCACCTCGCCGTACTCGGCGCCGTCGACGACGAAGGGCGCGTAGCCCGCGGCGCGGAAATCGTCGGCGTGCGCGTAGTCGACGGCCAGTGAGATGGCTTCGCCGCCGAACCAGTTGCAGATGTAGTCGGCGTCACCGTAGAAGAGCGCCACGCGCACGCCCGCCGCGAGCAGGTCTTCAAGGTCCTCGAGGAAGTACTCGTAGACGAAGTCACCGGTTTGTTGGAAGGCGTAGTAGACATCATCGTTAGATTCCGTGTAGTTGAGGTTGACTGTTCGCTATTAGCGCCCTGCTATTTTGCTTGAGGTGCTTCGCATATGTGATTGTGGGTGAGGTTGGAGAAAGCGTACCTCCAAGAGCGTTCTGCACCCAGCCTTGGTTGAGGTAGTCGGAGAAGTACTCGGGAGGCGTAGGGTCGTCGTACGGGTGGCGAATATCGTAAACGCCGCGGTCTGAGCAACGTATCAGCATTTCGTTTCGTTTTTTATTCCAATAAAGTGACGAGGTCGGCTTTTAAACTGGGTACTCTACCTCCAAAGTTATAGTACACTCCTTCGACGTTGTCGCGGCACATGGACGCGGCCTCCGAGCACAGGGCTTGTCCAGCGAGCGTGGACTTATCGGCTTCACGGCAGGAGCTGACCTATCTCAAACGTCAAAATTCGGCCATCCTCGCAGTAGCAGACTCAAGTACTGGCCAGGTCAAGGCAGCCGCTGGGCATGGTCAGAGCGATCTTGGCGTAACTGTAGATGGTGTCGTTATAGGCCTTGATTCCGTAGGTATTGTTGACGGCGAACTCGGGGTAGAACTCGGCCTGGACGGCTTCGTCGATGATTCCGTTACCAACCTATCTCCTCATTAGATGGGTCTCTGCATATGACTCCGGAAGAAGGGCCAGCTTACGCCAAGAGAGTTGAAGTTCAAATGGACGCCAGAGGCCGAGCCATTGGCGATGGCTTGGTTCTGCTCGTAGAAGTAGTTGTAGAAGGCAGGTCCGTAGTGGCCGCTGGCATGGAGTCAGCATCTGTCAGGGGTCTGTTCTGTTCGAGCGGAATTGCCTGCTCACCCATAGCTCTCGGTCCACAAGTTGAAATCCTTGCTCTTGACTTCGCTGTCAAGCGTAGGGAGTGCGCTCAGGAAGCCCTGCAGCACGTGGTATGCGGCAACTGCAGCCAAGTCGGTGGTATCGATCTCGGTAACGTTGATGACAGGGTAGCGGCCGTAGTCGGAGCCTTTATTGTCCGGTTCGAAGGCGCCGGTTACGTTGTTGAAGCTACCGACCCCCTCTTCCGAGTATGAGAAGCCGACGCCGAAAGGCTGGCTGAGGAAGAGCAGGTTGGACACTTCGTTCCATGAGTGTGGGTTCACGGCCGAGGTCAGGTTCGCAGTGATGTTGCAAGGGCCGAGCTCTGTGCAGGAACGGTCAGGACTGAATTTATCATGATGGATTTGAACTCTACCTTGGAACAATCCAATCAAGGAATCAGAGCCAGGGCCACCGTTCAACCAAAGCGTGATGGGGTCGTTGGCGGGATCCCTCCTTGACTCTGCGACAATCAGCACTCATGTACACGACGGGGCTGACTTGGAGCCTACCGAAAAACCAGAAGAAGGTATGAGCGTCGGGAGCAAGGTCAATGTATCCGGAGTAGCTGGTGGGATGACTGTGTCAGCTTCGACGCGAACCAAGTGCCGCGAAGGGAAAGGAACTCACGAGTTGACACCAGGGGTGGTCTCGCAGACGCCGTCCTTGCCGGGCTCCTTGTAGCGAATGGTGACATTGGTCGGCGAGACAATGGTCTTGACGTCGGTAGCATTGGCCGGGAGTTGTCTCGCGTTGAGCGGCAGCTTCATGAAAGCCGACGCGCCAGATGCGGAGAGGAGGGCGGCGGTGGCGGTGCTGCGGAGGAATTGGCTCAACATGGCTGCGGGGAAAGAAGCAGCAATTGACGGTGGAGAAAGAAGAAAGTGCAAGCGTTAATGGCCGCGTACCCGCGAGAATGGAGAAGCGGCGACGGCGACGGCGGGGTCATATTTAAAGGCAGCAACCAAAGCGGGCAGCGACGGTGCAGAGTCAGTACCGTCATTGAGCAGTGGTCAGGGTTGGAGCTCCGGGACCGATAAGCAGCTGCAGCTGGGGTCAGGCACGGCCGGCTTTACCCGAACGGGAAGGTGTAAGGACGGGGCCGCCGAACCGGGCAGCTGGTCGTGTCGCTCTCCCAGTTCCTGCGTATTGGAGTGGGGAAGAGGCTCCCACAGGATCCGGTACCGTGTTTTCCTCCAATGCGCAAGCTTCGCCAAGTCGCAGTCAAAGTCGCATTGGCGTGGCGCGGCAGAAGCTTGCGTGCTTTCTCGGTCGGAGATTGCGGATCTGAGCTGTTGATCGCGTCACTTCACCTCACTTTCTTATCACATGGACGCGTAAGTGCGTCGGTGTCTTTCTTTCCGTCGTGCTACCCCTCAAGAACCGTCATTCGCCGAGTATCTGACCATTGGCCCATGATGGCTTGCCAGATGTCAGTCAGTATGCCGTGAAACAATCATAAATGTAGAAATACCTGATGTATGACTAATAAAACGAACAGCGGTGCTTGGAACCATCTATCTCGGTTCGCGGCAAAATGCTCATCGCGCGCTTCCCACGTTCGTTCGCCTTTGTTGCAAAAATTTGCTAGAACAAAGCTAAGGCGAGCGCTAGCAGGAAACAAAAAGAAATGGCAAAAAAGAATAATTTGTTCCGTTACCGGGAATCGAACCCGGGCCGCTCCGGATCTTCAAGTCAACGGAGATGTTGAAAGCGGAGAATCCTAACCCCTAGACCATAACGGAGGTTGTTGTTCATGAAGGGTTGGAATTCTAAATGCAATTATATAGTGCATTTTATTTGGCTTCCACGGTGGCAGAACGAAATATGCTCTCAAACCAGGTCAGTGTTGGTGTACTACCTTTTCGGTGGTATTAACTCATTTGAAGCGAAAGCAAGCGAGAGGTCCGAAGCCTAGACGCTATGAGATGAGCGAATCATCAGCCACTTGGTGCACTGGGTTAATGACGTGATGCTCCACTGCTTTTCCGCCGCCCGCACACCACCAAGTCCTTCGACAACTTCACAAGCCCGCACCACTGCCAATCATGAAGCCTCAGGGAAACTCGCTACGAATTTCAGAGCACGCGCCAACAAAGTCAGCTCCAATCCTCTGCGGCATGTAGCTGGGGGCTTTTCTGTAGACGAGTCTCGAGATTTCGATTGTTTCACCTGCCTTTTCTCCACGCTCCCAAGGCGGACATCTAAAAATCTCCACGTAGCCTTCTTCTGGTGTCCCCGTTTCCACAGAAGAATGCGACAGAGACCTATCATTCCTGGCTTCACCCCTTGTGTCCTTGTAGGGTCTCACTTTTAAACCGACCCGCAACTCCAGACGGCATCGGAACTACCTACAGCCAAAGTTGAAGAAGTAAAGCCCATCCCGTTCAGCTCTTGCGAAGCTCCATTGAAAGGAATAGATGAGATGAATGGAGCGTGTATCGGTGCCACAAGAATGGTGTAGAGGCGGCGCGGATCGGCGCATCTTGGGACGCGCCAAATCACACGCCGCTTCACACCGGCGCTTGAAGGAAGTCAAATGACCGCGGGAAGGATGTCATCAGCAGAGGCACCATAATTCCCGGAGGGGCAGCAAACCTTATCGGAAATAGTCCGCTCAACAGCTGTAGCCCAACGCAGTGGTCTGGGCATGCAAGGAGGTTTATTCCCGCCCAACCCCCGCCAGACCAGAGCTCAAATGTCAGGTCATTCAGCTGGCCAGGGTTCCATGGGGATCTATTTTGATGCGCTGACGCCAACCTCTAGACGGGGTCTCAATGGCCATCTTCAAACCACAGCTTCTATTTCGCCCACGCTTGTCACAGCTCTTTGCAACCCTCCGTCGTAGGATCACACGCACCGTCTCGCATCAAGCCATCGAACAAGCACCAACATCGAACGTCTGGCCAAGACTTTGGCTGATTTGGGTCCAAACGGGTGTGTCTGCCGGCCGGTGATGTGTAGCACTGCATGTCAAGCTCGTTCCCTGGCTTCACAATCCGCAATCTGGACCGCTCGAAGCCTTTCCAAGTAGCCAGAACACCTCGCTAACCGGCTGTGGCGGCCGAATACATCATCTTCGGACGTCGGGCCAAGCCCTTGGCTGAACTTAAGGCCACTCACCAACTGCTTCGGGCATCCACGAGGACAGACTAGTGTGTCACCGCATCCGATATCTCGCGCCTTGCGTTCCGGACGTTCAGCATGCTGGCGCATTCTTCACCCGATGGTTGTGCTCAACGGATCTGCATGGTCTTCCACGTTCACTCGGATTGGGTGAAGGCTGAACGTAGGATCTCCTGGCATGTGTCGTGAGCTTAGCTGCAGTCATGGCCCCTGCAATCGCCGATAGTGCTGGCAGTCAAAAGGGATCGGGTGTGCAGCGTGTTGCAACTCACCTTTCTTTTCCTTTTCATCCACCACTATCCCAATGCTTTCCTGCTTCATCTCTCTATAATCCTAGGTGTGAGTATAAGTAAGTCCAAGAGGCCAAGCCCATCGGCAGACACTTTCTTTTCATACTGTACAGTTGTGGAAAAAAAACGAGCGCCTCGAGGCATCATGGAACCTTTCGGCCGGCCGGTATCAGCCTTATCTAGCAGGCACTCGAAAGATTACAAGCGCGCAACCGTCTCCACACCGTTCGCAATGTCCGAAGACTAGTCACGCTGATCATATGCGGAACTGTCCCTCCTCCGTTCGGGCGCTCAACGAACGAGACAATTCGTCCCAAACGACACACCAGTAGTAAATGCTCGATAAAGTCGACGGACGTCGTTTTGAGGCATTATTCCTGATGCGTAGACGCCACGCTCGATCTTGCGCAAAGGTAAGCCAGACTCTACAAACACCCCTTTGACGGCACCGAGTCTTCCCCCCACCCTTCGAACAAACACGGCGCCGTTTCAGATATCCGCTTCAAACCCATACAACGAGAATAGGGCCAGTCTCGAACCGAAGAACGACGAAACGGACCTCACACATAGGCTGGAACACCAAGCTCGAAAAAGTCAGTGCATTCTCCATATGAGGTAAGTGATACCGCGGGAACATCGTGGAATAAGCAATACCCCGTGGCCTTTTCGGTCCATCCACAAAACCAGTCATGCGTGTGAAATACTTTACTCGTAGCGTTCTTCGGCAGACATGCGGACAAATGCTATCAGCGACTCAGAGACTTACGCTTCGGTCTTCCTCTGATACAGTCCCTCAAGGGTCGAACATTACTATGAAAACTAACGTCGGTAGAGCTCACATCCCTAGCAACAACAGTTTACATCCCAGGCTCACAGCTTAGTATTCGTGCCTTCCTCCCCAAAGCTTCCAGAACACACTTGGTTCCCAGTCAAGCAATACATTTTCAGTAAGCCACCGACACTTCCCCTTTCTCTAACTGACCACATATATTCGATATCTCGACTTGGCTTGTTTGGTTTCCGCAATATCCCATACGTGCCATCGCTCCACTTCTCTTTGCCCAACCCATCTCATAACAATCGATGCATCGGCGAATCGGTAAGTCAACAGCTTTAGCAATGGCCAGAACCTCTTCCACGAGTATTTTAGGCCGTCAGCAGGTCATCCGCCTACACTATCGTAGACCAACCCTTCCAAGGTACCGGCCAAGTTATCTACGCACACATTTCTCGTGCTCTCATCCTTCACAGGACTGCCGACAGTTTGAAGCAAAGATATAACAGCTATAGCATCCCGGCACCAAGGATAGGTGACGAGCCTTTTGGATTTCCATTCTTGACACTCAAGAGATATCCGTTAAGAGTCCCGCGGCACCGGAGCTTTGTTCTCAGCCTTCACATAGGACATATGAGAGAATGCTGACAGGCCGAGTAGCGAAACCCGCGGTTTTTCTCTAGCCTTCCGCGATACGCGAATGCAATGCCATACTGGACTTTACTCCAACATCATGAAGAGGGAAAAGAGGAAAAACAAAGAAAAGATACTGCATTTTCTAATTCCACGAGATTCGACCTCGCAGTCTCTGACTCACTTGCCCGAAAGGGCCAAAACAGATATCCCACCCCACCTGTATTTCAAGGCTGGACATTGGACCGCTGTCGCACGGCCAGTTGACCACCGGGTTTCGGAGTCTACTCGTTGCAGGTTGAGCTCTCAAAGTTGCAATATATGCTGAGTCCCATTCGTGTGCGTGGGTCTTCATCCTTTCGTTTCGACTGAGGTGGGTTTCGTGCTAATGTCATGTTGTAGAGCTTATGAAGCCACCACTGTTGTGCTAAGATCTGGCAGTGCAGTCTCACAGCAAGCTTCAAGTTTGCAAACTCAGCTGGAAAACTTCTAAAGCGCACCTCCAAGGAGTTGGGATAGAAAGGTAACAAAGAAACTGCAGTCATTACTAACATCTAATAGACAAGCAAGTGGTTTCTTTCATCTTCAACGAGCTCGCCCCACACAGTTCTTTGTCTCCACCCTCTTCCGCACCGTCCAACCATCCCCCGCCACCTCCGGCCTGCAACCCCGAAACCTCCAAAACTCCAAACCACCCTCAAGCCCCCAAACACCACAACCCAATCCCGCCCCGGCCCCACGACGACGGAGAAAAATGTTCTTCTTATCCCTGCTCCCCCTCCCCCTCCGCGCCGTCTTCTGCGTCCTCGCCTTCACGACCTTCTCTCTCACCACCGCCAACAACTTCTGGAATACCGGCTTCGTCGTCAACACCGATATCGACACGCCGACCACCACCACCACCAATAACTCCAACATCAACGGCCTCCACCACGCCGTCGCCCCCTCCGCCGCCGCCGTCGCTGCACACATCGCCATCAGCCTCTTCTGCTCGGGCGCCGTCGCGCTGTTCGCAACGCTCCTCGTGCTCGGGCCGGCGTACTACTGCATCGCCTTCGCCGCGCGGGCGGCCGACCGCGTCGTCGCGTTTCTCGCCAACGTCGTTTTTGTCGGGTTGGTGGTCGCGATGGGAGTGCAGGTTTGGGGAGGTGGTTTTACTGAGGAGGTGGGTGGTGGTGCGGCGGCGGCAGGGAAAGAGAACATGACGGGCGGTGTGGACTTGATGGAATGGGGAGATAGGGTGGTGGGGCTTTGGGAGGAGCGGGGGAGGGGGTTGGTGTGGGAGGTGGCGAGGAGGGTCAATGAGAGCGAGTGGGCGAGGGGGAGGTGGGATGCGATACGCGACGGCTTCGGGGGGCGGCAGGTGGTGTTGTGAAGTTGAGCCTGCAATTTTATGCAGGGTCATATGTACCTGGGGCTTAAAATTGAAGGAAGGTTCTGTGTCCTTTTTCGTTGCAGCTTTCTGGACCATTTCGCTGGAAATGCCCTTCAGTACGATCACGATTTGTTTGGCCACAACCATTGCAGGTTCAGCTTGAGATCTTTCTGTTTGGCGGACCGAAAGGGACACATCCTGTCTCCAGGGAGAGCAATGTGGGTCCTTGTTTACAAATGGGTTTTGAAGTGCTTTTTTCGTGTCGTTGCCCGGCCGTGCAACAGACCCCTGAAGGGAACAAAGCAAGATAACAGATCGCCAGTTCCGTGACAGGTCGTGCAATTTGTTTAATGTTTCACCTCGCATGGCGGGGAATATCGGAACTTAAAAGCATGTGGCTGGGCCAGGGGAAGTATGCATGGTCGATGTGATGCGTAGCACCCCTGTTCGCAGATCGGTGTTGTTGCCTATTCACGCTCATGTTCCACGGTTACACGACTGTATGTAAGGGCACACTTGCGAGGTTTGTATTTGCTTTTCGCGTGGCCACTCATCCGCCGATTTTCCCAACGTCTGTTCAGGACTGGTTGTAGTACCGCATCGTGGCGAGCGGCAAAGGTCCCCGGAGTCCTGCAAAGCAGAAAAAGCAACCAAGTTGTTGCAGGCATCGTGCGTTAATAACGCACATTTTGTGAGCAGTTATTTCCGCCAACGCTGAGCTTTGGTCCAGTATGCCTTCGTGCCACTGACGGCAGCGCACCCAGCAGATAATCGTGATACTGAACCAGACATCTGCGTCGATTCAGTCTCTACGTGGCGGTATCTGTGGTTCTGCCGCCAATAGAATAGCTAGAATAAGGGGTAAATTTATTTCTTTACCGAGACGCAAAGGATTGAACAATCCCTGGTATCAAGAAGGCCGGTAGGGTGAAAATTTTGATGGCAACCGTGGCAAGAGCACGTCCATATTTTAGCTTCCATATCCCTCCGAAGCCAACACATTTGGCATCCCTCAGTGCTATTCCTTACGGAAATCCAGCTCGAAACAGTCCATCATGGACAACAAGCGAAAATTGGTACATCCTCATCTATGCCGCTACTTGTAGTACATGAACTGATCTCGATTCCTTTCAGGCAGACTCACAGAGTTCCGGGTGCTGCGCGAGTCGGAATGTTCGACAAAGGCTTGGGCCTTCCCCTCCTGCTCCACGAGACGCTCTGGTCATTCAGTCCAACCGCCAGCAGTACGAGCCTAGTGATGACCCGTACTATCCCGGCAACGCCATGCCCTGCAACAAGGTCGCGGACATGCAGTTCCGTAGGGCCTATATCAGGAATTCTACGAGCAACGCAGCGAGCGATCCGCTTGTGCGCGTTTGCATACAAGATTGCCTCAACACTAAGTTCAATGTTCAGGACATTGACTCCTTCTCAGTAATGAGTGACATGGATGCTTTCAATTCAAATATGTCAGAGAGCGTAATGCTGGAAGTTGGAAAGCTTGTGGACGAGGAGATTGTGCACAAGCTTTCGTGGCTCTTGGCCCAGAGATTGAACACATCAGCCAAATGGGAAACCGCGATGAGACAGGTGGTCCAAGCCACGAAAACTCTTCACGGATATTCCGTCATCCCAATCGACGATGGGCGATTGCAACTGCGCCTCAATGGACTGGAGCCTGCGGATGCATCGAACACAGCCCTCCTTACTCCTCCCGTGAGCAAGCCTAGCCAGGACCCCCATGGAAGTATTCATCATGATACCCAGGTTGAATCCCGACAGATGGAGACTAACGCTGCTTCTGACCCTGCTACGACCACGGAACCCAACGGTGGGTCTTCCAAGGGCAAGCGCCGGCAGCAGCGGAGCAAGGGATCCGGGCCAACAACGAAGGCTGAACCGAAGGGGCCACTTGTCAAGAACAGTTTCCGAAGCAGAATCAAGTTGTTCATGTTCCAGCAGGATAAAGTTCTCTCACTCTCCAAAGATGAAGCGAGGCTGGTCTTCGAGTCGCCGAAGTACCTCTTCGCGTGGATGAACATCAACCACGCCATAGACCAATTTGATGGCGAGCCCCGGCCATATCAGGTCGAAGAAGAGATAAACAGATGGTTTAAGGAAGACATGGACAAAGCAAAGGCGGATTGGAACGTTTTCTGGGACGATCTCGACAATCGATACAAGTCTCTGGCTCCGCTGGAGCAGACGGAGGATGGAAAACGACTATATTCCAACGAACCCTGCTCCATCAGCGTAGCCCATGATGCGCCGGGAAAGGAACAAGATGAACAAGCTGTGAAGGTAGAGAATTCCGGCACAAGTCGAAGTCTTTTCAAACGAGCTGATCACCCAAACTCCTTTCCGACCAAGGACTCAGACGCCGAGATAGGAGAAATTGACGTTGTCACAATGTTTACAAACTTAGACAATGTAAGTATACGTAGAGCAGAGGGCATTGGTGATTCATCTACTGACTGGTGCAGCTTGATGAAGCTGGGCCTTCGACTCCCAAGGCAAATCGACAACCAAGTTTCGAGGCGTCCTCATGAACAGATGAGTGAAGTTGTGCAACGCCCAGACGTCCATTGTTCTCACCAGGTTCAACACTGAAGAGTCAATACAGTCTAATGATATGACTGTACCAATCCTGGTCTGAAGGCAGAACCACATCAGCTTGGTTGTTGCCTGATATCGGGAGATGGAGATGGATGCAGATGCAAGCTATATCAACTATGGCCGGTCGTGTTCCCAGTGTCCGAAGCACTTTTCCTGAATATCTCTAGCCGTCGATAGTTCTAGTATTTCATTGTCTCATTTTCTCCCAAGCCGATACATCTACGAAGCAAATTGGAAAGGGTATTCATGTCTGGCGTTGGAATAGAACTCGCATCTTCGCATCCATTCATTATTGTCAATCAAATTGTATATTCTGCGTGCAAGCTAGTACGAAACTTCCAGCGTTACACGTCTCTTCTCCTCGCTGCCGAATGGACACTCTTGGTCCACCAAAATCTCGGTTCTTGACTCCCCACAGACAGCTCCATTCTCGTCTCCCTCCTTGTCTTTGACCACCACCCTCAGACTATCCTCCAACTTCAACCCATTCAGCCTCGCCGTCTTTTGAAGCGTCCCCAAACTCCTCGCCACCGCATGCACCACCGCCGACGCATCCGGCCTCAACACATCAAACGCCCTCTGCGCCTCGGGACACCCCGCCGCACTCCCCGCCCCGCACGGCACGACGAGCAAAAACCTCGCGCTCCTCCCGCCGCCGGCCAGCACCCCCGGCAAGAAATCCATCTCGACCGCCCGCATCAGCGGCGCCTCCGCCGCCAAATACGGACCCCACGACGTGTAGCTCTCCAACGCGCAGTTCCGCACCAGGCTCAGCTGCAGGTGCCGCAGCCGTCCGCCCCGCGCCGCCACCGCCACCAGCGCGCCCGTCACCCGCGCGTAGCTCTCGAAGCCGTCGTCCGCGGCGCTCCACTCGGCGCGGTACCAGCGCTCGATGAACTTGTCTGGCACGTCGACGTTGAGGCGGCGCACGAGCGCGAAGCAGCGCGGCCACAGGGCGAAGCGCGGCGGCGCGGCGCGCGAGCGCAGCAGGTTGGGGATGTGGAAGACGGAGAAGCGGTTGCGGCCGCCGTAGAGGAGGGGCAGGGCCTCGAGGGCGGCGCGGCGGCAGGTGGTGAGCAGGGCCGGGTGCAGGTTGTAGCGCGGGGTGGGCAGGCCGCCGTCGGTGACGCAGAGGATGACGCCCGGGTAGGTGAGGAGGTGGGAGAAGATTTGCTCGCGGATCTCCGGGGGCAGCTTGGAGAAGAGGGGGGAGTGGGTTTGCGGGGAGACGGGGTGGGAGGTGAGGGAGCGGTAGAGGGAGTCGGGGGAGGCGAGGTGGTGGGAGAGCGGTTGGCGGTGGGAGGAGGGGGGAGGTGGAAGCGGAGACGGAGCGGGATCGGGGGTTCGGGTGGCGTGCAGGTCCGGGCAGCAGGTGAGCTCTGTTGACCAGGCGCGTTGGATCTCGTGGGAGAGGTCGAAGGAGTATTGAGTGTCGATGGGCGCGCTTCGGAGAATGCTGTACCTGGTGCGGCTTTGTGGATTTGTCCTCGTGTCGCTGAATTTCGAGCTGGGAGACTTGTCGTGTATGTTCGTGAGAGAGTCGGCTCTGGCCTTAACGGTTGCATCGGCCATTTTGTATCCCAATCCTCTTGATAGTTGAATTGAGATACCGCAATGAAAGAGGCAGAGAGATGACCGAACGAAGAGTGATTTTGTGGGATTCAAACGTGGTGGGTGAATTGCACTTCGAGTGGCAGTTCATATGCTTTTTCTTTTACATTGGTCTGACGTTGGCGGCGAGGCACCTTGAAGTCCTGAGCCTGCTTCGCAAATCGAACACCTTGATGGGCACAGGCGAAGATCCGGTGCACATGCTCTTGCGATGCTGCAGAGCCTTCATTGTCGCATACATCTGGGTCTTGCAAATCAGAGCGAACAATCAAATCGACATCGACATTGCAAATGACAAAAGGTGACAAAACTGCATCGAGCACGTGTGTAACTTACCTGAGGTTGCATGGCTTGCTTCTGTCGATCTGGAACCACCAAAAGTTGTTGCCAGGAGACCTGCCCCATCACAGCGGGTGCCAGAAAAATCGAGCCCTTCAAGCCCCACCGAGGACGCTGCACTCCATGGGTAGTTGAACCTGATATCTGGACACGACACAGATGTGAGTTTTGAAAATCCCATAAACACGTCTGTATATTAGCTCCACCTCCCCAAACAAGTGTGGTGTAGTACCTCTGTGAGGCAGATGCGGGTAGGCTCAATTTTCCTGTCACCCGCTGTGCTATCAAAACATCACTTCCGGACCGTGCTACAGGTGCGGCTCAGGTAGTATCTTTGCGCATGAGAACCTTGTGTCATACATGCAGCCTGCAGAACTCCCGCCTTTCGAGGTTCCAAGAAAGCACCCTTACATATTGTCTGCCGTGCCAGCCAAGACATGGTTGCCTGCAGTGCGCTGTGTCAA
Organism: Diplodia mutila; assembly: GCA_022560015.1. Lineage (NCBI taxonomy): Eukaryota > Fungi > Ascomycota > Dothideomycetes > Botryosphaeriales > Botryosphaeriaceae > Diplodia > Diplodia mutila. Next base: position 318,772 of record JAFISB010000014.1, on the reverse strand, counting down.
AACAAAAGCTGGAAGCATAGTCACATTCAAATCACTGAGGACACAACCGCAGTCACTCTACCCAGGAAGAATATGTTGACAGTCCGACGATTCCATATTCGGCGCTCACCGTGCCTTGTTCCAAAGCTCTTGTCCGGCTCCCTTCTAACGCTGAACTTCTGTAGAGATCGCGTGCCACCCATCAAGCACCATTCCACGAATGCGACCAAGGAAAAATCCTATGGAGTCACCATGCTCGGAAAACTCGAAGCGCATGTAATTCGGCCAGCAAACCAGAATCCGGGAAGGTCAATAGTCTTCCTGGCAGACTGTACGCACACTACTTTCTGAGAGCCGCTTTTCATCAACTGACAGAGCCTTGCCTACAGGGCGAGGTCTTGCACTGCCTGCCGTCGTAAGCCTAGCTAAGCGATGCGCAGAGAATGGCTTCACCTGCTATATTCCAGTATTGGATGAAACTAGCTTGGGAATCCCGAAATGGGTACAACGAATCGACCTTCGGAACGACCCCGACTGCCGGACAGCGGTTTCATTATCAAGCGTTTGGACGACTTTGACTAGTTCGTGGAGGTTAGTGGCTTTCCTCATGGCGATGCGCAGAATTCCCAGCACCACAAGTGTTGGCCTGATGGGGGTTGGGCACTTCTCCTACTTCGTCGGAGCCGGAGCTTGTGTGCCAAGTCAACTTTCGGGCGTCGATGCGGTCTTTCTATGCACTCCAGTTTTCCGCGTTCCTGCGGCGGTGGTCTCTATTCCGCTCCAGGTTCCGGTTTGCGTGCTGACGAATGAGGAATGGAGGCAAAGAAGGCGCCTTGAAGAGAGGGATAGCTATCCATCGCTAAAGTTCCACGTTGTAGATGCGGCTGAACCGGATAAACGTGTTGTGGGTTCTGATGGATTCTGGGGATTTCCTGCGAAGGGGATTGAGGAACGGGCAATTCGATGGTTCAACGAACATCTGTAATGTAGTGGAGAGCATCCGGATTAGACGTGAGTCGTGACTGCTATGAATCTCTCCTCTTCAGCTGCAGGTACGACAATATCTTGCGCGAATGGCCACCTTAGTCCTCTTAGAGTTGATCTCGATCTTGCAATCCCGTTTCCATTGCGCCGCCCATATGCCCAGACCGGGAAAATAGTACAACATACTCCAGCCCACGTTGCTTAACCTCTGCGCTCGATTCTGTTCAGCTTCCGCGCGGTGCTGATCTGTGTCCTCGTCCTCTGTCCTCTCACAGGCAGACCCATGGCGTGTCTCCTTCCCCTGTAGGTACCCATCTCCCTCAAACGATTGATGTTATCAACGAGACTGCGACGCAAGTCGTTTTCTATCTTCAAGGTGGAGAGGTGGGCGTTCAGGTCGAGGATCTGCTGGTCCTCGAGCTCGCCGACAGTGGCACGCTGATGGATGAAGAAGCGACCCATGAGCTGCTTCGACACATTGGGGCCGATGCCATAGAAGGACTGGAGGGCTTTCTGCGCGGCGGTGCACATTAGTCGGGTGCGGCGGAGGGGTGGGCTGTCAGGTCGGCATCGCGGTGCATACCTTGACCATGTGCCCTTCGTGAAAACTGAGTCCAAGGATGAAGACCTGCGGCAATTGATCAGCACCACTGCGGTGTGCGACACGGAAAGACGAGCGGTACCATTGTGACGGCGAATGGCTTCCACTAGAGGTGGTCGGTGGTCGCGGCGGGATGCTCACTGCTCCAGAAGACGGGCGCGCAACTGTATCGCGGCGCTTGGAGACGATTTCTGGGACCTCCGCGTCACGTGCAGCCCGATCGAGTAAGTGGTTGCCGGTCTCACCATGACAAAGTCCTGACACTTCAGGGTCTGATTGCGTAGCACAGCAGGGAGATCTAGGGCAAGGACTGACGCTGAAACAAGCGTTCAGAGAACGTCAAGTTGCAGCCGCAATAGTCCGCGTTTCTTCAGATACGTAGCCTGCTTCGGATGAGACAGAGGCAGCACCAACAGCGGTGGGCGGCGTGCCCAGACGCGGGCGGTCCCTTACGTTTCAAGAGTGCGCGGGACGCTGGGGCACCCGCGCACCTACAAAAGCTCCCCGCCACCGTCCTCTGCACCCTTTCCAGTCCATTGCAGTCCCATTCACAATGGCCGGATTCCAGAAGCTGCTCGTTTCTTTGCTCGTCTTCCTGGGCGTCACCTTCGTGTACTTCGCCCAGACCGCGGAGGCCGCCAAGGGCCCCAAGATCACCCACAAGGTACGCATATGTGGCTTCAAGCTCAGGACACACGGAGCGCGGGCATTGACGCTTTCCGCAGGTCTACTTCGACCTCAAGCAGGGCGATGAGGACCTAGGCCGCGTTACCATTGGTCTCTACGGCAAGACCACTCCCAAGGTATGTCCTACTGCTTTACCGCTCCATGACACGTTGCTGATACGGACCTGCTGCAGACTGCGGAGAACTTCCGGTACGACTCGATCCTTAACTGCCGCCCAGTGCGAGCTACAGAACACAATCGCTGACCAGAATTCAGTGCTCTTGCCACTGGCGAGAAGGGCTTCGGCTATGAGGGCTCTACCTTCCACCGTGTCATCAAGGACTTCATGATCCAGGGTGGTGACTTCACCAACGGCGATGGTACCGGCGGCAAGTCCATCTACGGTCAGAAGTTCCCCGACGAGAACTTCAAGCTCAAGCACACCAAGAAGGGTGTTCTGAGTGAGTACCCCTGCCAAGCTACGAGGTCGGGCGCAAAGCGTTGCAAGCAGTCGGTCATACATCTATGGCCCAAGCACGTTCGAAACAAGCAACCCGTTATTTGCCATCACTGGATGGACGGCCTTCGTTCTGCCTCAAGAGCCTCCCGATGCCCGATTGACCTACTACAACACTTTGCGAACGACCCGAGTGGTAGCAAGCACAGGATGCTGACAACGCACAGGCATGGCCAACTCTGGCAAGGACACCAACGGCAGCCAGTTCTTCATCACCACTGCCATCACGTCGTGGCTCGATGGCCGCCACGTCGTGTTCGGCGAGGTCCTCGAGGGCTACGACGTCGTCGACAAGGTCCAGAATGTGGCGAAGAAGCCGGGCGACAAGCCTGTGGTGGACGTGGTCATCGCCAAGAGCGGCGAGCTGGAAGTCCCTGAAGAAGGTATCCATGTTGAGCTTTAGACGGCGCCTTTCCAGCACCCGTTCCACCATCGGCTGATACACGAAACCTCAAGATACGACTTTCGGCACAGCAGAGTTCGTGACAGGAGCAGGAGAGGAGGAGTACAGCGGAAAGGAGGAGTACACCAGCAAGAAGGAGGAGATCAGCAGCTCCTCTGCCGGATTGAGCCTTGGGCAGAAGTTCTTTGGCTTGGGCGTCATTGGAGGGCTCGTCTTCCTCTTCGTGCGGTACTCGTCAAGGGCTGAAAAGTGGGATAAGACCATGGCTTGATGATGGGTCGGGCTGCGGCTAGCGCAGGTAGCGACTGTAGGCTAGAATCAACTTGCCGATGACTGGATGCCTTGCACGAGTGACACGCATGTGATGGCAGCTATGACGATGACGGAGCACCGCGCCCCATCAGAGCCTGCCGACAGTCAGCGGCGGCGGCGACCGAGCAGAGGCCGCGCCGCACACAATGCCGGGCGCGCAGAGTCATCCGGCGGGAGCGGCAGGGACGCGCTGGCTGGGGAAGGGTCGGGGGCGCCGTGAGATTCTCGTTCTGACCGCTCCCTCAGACAAGCGCGACGGTTTACTGGCTGGGCGCGGTGTCGGGTGGCAGCCGCAGCGTCGCGCGGCTGCTCAAGCGTTTGCGGCGCTAAACCGCTTCCAGCTGGCTTTCGCCTCCTGCTGCGGCCCTTACAAAATTTCACAGCACTGGGCCCAGGCTCTTCTCACCACCTCTCCCTCGCCCTCCCATCCTCCTCCCCACAACAACGACCGCTTTTCTTTGCATTTGCGTTTTCTAATATCCTGTCGTTCGAGAAGATAGAGGCCTTTCCATCCTCTCTTTTCTCGTCAGGAACCGTTTCAGGCGCGTTTCTGCCTCACAGACTAAGCTCGTCCTTTCGACCATCGCGTGGCCCGTCCGCGTCCGTCGACCGTATTCGTCCTTAATCGACTTGTCGGTCGCTCTTCCGCACACACGACACGCTTGAAGCGCCAACACGCACACAACAACAACAACAAAAACAACTCAGCGACATCTGCCCAACATGGCTGACCAGCTGAAGATGGGCAACCTTGCCCTGAACGACTCGCAGCACGCCCCCCAGAATGGCGGCTTCACCGAGCGCGCTGCCTACATTCCGCCTCACCTGCGCAACAGGCCTCCGCCTGCCATGGACGCTGGACCCCCCATGCCCATGAACGGTGGCCCCCCGCCGATGAACGGCGCTGCCGCTGGCGGCTGGGGTGGTAGAGGGTAAGTCGCCACTCAACACGATCCCTCACTTTACAACAGCAGCTAACGAGGAATGTAGTGGTTACAGCGGCGCTCCCCGCGGTGGAATGGGCGGTCGCGGCGGCTGGAGCAACGGTGGCTCTGGCGGCGGATTCAGCGAAAGAGGTAGCCACAGCAACACTCCCGCCGGAGGGTCCTGGAACACCCAGCCCTCGGCCTCTTTCGATCCAACTGCTTACGGCAAACCCACAGGTAGCAACAACGTCAGCAGCGCACGGGGTTCGGGCGATGGATCGTGGAAGGATGGCAAGCACATCCCCGGTCCTGCCAACCCTCGTGTTGAGCGCGAGCTTTTCGGTGTCGCCAACGACCCGTCCAAGCAGCAGACTGGCATCAACTTCGAGAAGTACGACGATATCCCCGTCGAGGCCTCCGGCCAGGGCGTTCCCGAGCCCGTCTCGGTCTTCGAGAACCCGCCTCTTGACGACCACCTCATCAACAACATTACCATGGCCGGTTACAAGGTTCCCACGCCCGTCCAGAAGTACTCGATCCCCATCGTCATGGGTGGCCGTGATCTGATGGCTTGCGCCCAGACCGGTTCCGGAAAGACCGGTGGTTTCCTCTTCCCCATTCTCTCTCAGGCTTTCCAGAACGGCCCGAGCGCCATCCCCCAGCAGGGTGGTGGCGTGGGCTACGGCCGCAGCCGTAAGGCCTACCCCACCTCGCTCATCCTCGCCCCCACTCGTGAGCTCGTCTCCCAGATCTTCGACGAGGCCAGGAAGTTCGCCTACCGTTCGTGGGTCAGGCCGTGCGTCGTTTACGGCGGTGCGGACATCGGTTCTCAGCTGCGCCAGATCGAGCGTGGCTGCGATCTGCTCGTCGCCACCCCCGGTCGTCTTGTCGACTTGATGGAGCGTGGCCGCATTTCCCTCCAGAACATCAAGTACCTCGTTCTTGATGAGGCTGATCGCATGCTGGACATGGGTTTCGAGCCCCAGATCCGCAGGATCGTCGAGGGTGAGGACATGCCTCCCGTTGATGGCCGCCAGACTCTCATGTTCTCTGCCACCTTCCCCCGCGACATTCAGATGCTCGCCCGCGACTTCTTGAAGGATTACATCTTCCTGTCCGTCGGTCGTGTCGGTTCCACCTCCGAGAACATCACCCAGAAGGTCGAGTACGTCGAGGACGCCGACAAGCGCTCTGTCCTGCTCGACATCCTCCACACTGTCGGCACTGGCCTGACCCTGATCTTCGTCGAGACCAAGCGCATGGCCGACTCGCTCTCCGACTTCCTGATCAACCAGGGCTTCCCCGCTACTTCCATTCACGGTGACCGCACTCAGCGCGAGCGTGAAAAGGCTTTGGAGATGTTCCGCAGCGGCCGCTGCCCGATCCTCGTCGCCACCGCCGTCGCTGCTCGTGGTCTCGATATCCCCAACGTCACCCACGTTGTCAACTACGATCTCCCCACCGATATTGACGACTATGTTCACCGTATTGGTCGTACCGGCCGTGCTGGTAACACTGGTATCTCGACTGCCTTCTTCAACCGCGGCAACCGTGGCGTTGTCCGTGACCTCATCGATCTCCTCAAGGAGGCCAACCAGGAGGTGCCCTCATTCCTGGAGAGCATTGCCAGGGAGGGCTCTAGCTTTGGTGGTGGTCGTGGCGGTCGTGGCGGCCGTGGCCGTGGCGCTACCGCTACTCGCGACGTTCGTCGCTTTGGCGGCGGCAACGCTGGTGGTTGGGGCGGTCCGCCTGCTGCTGCCGGCGGTTTCGGTGGCGGCTACGGTGGTGCTCCCGGTGGCTACAGTGGTGGTGGCGGTGCCGGTGCCGGTGGCTACGGCGGTGGTTACAGCGGTGGCTACGGTGGTGGCTACGGCAACCCCTCTGGCTCCGGTGGCCAGTCTTGGTGGTAAATACCACCTACGTACTGACCGTGGTGCATGGCACACCTCACATGCGCCGCTCGGCCATTTCTCATGAGGTTTTTCCTTTTCCGGTTTTGCTTTTCTTTTCTGGTTTCTACTGGACTCGTCAATTCCATTCGAAGGTCCGGCATTTGCTTTCTCATACCCCGATCAGCATATAGACAGCGTTGACTTCAGCTGCGACACACCTTCCACGATGAACATTTCCGATTCGAGACGGGAGGTTCGACAGCCGACGCTTCACGACTTTGTACGCCTTTTGCTCCATCGACGGTGCTGCCCGGGGAGCACAGCAAATAGACACGTCTTCACTGGCCCTTCGGATGCCGACTAGTTTTCCTTTTTTTTTCCTTTTTCTAATACGGTCCTCTCTCCGCAAAAGCGATCCTGCAGCCCTTGCATATGCCGGTCACGTTTTTATCGTTTCACATGGACGACGGGATGGTGGGAAAGACTTTTTCGACAGGTCGTTTTCTCTGGTTTCCGTCGTGCAGGGCACGTTCACAGATGGCGTTCATATCGAGTGGGAAGGCATACCAAAAAGAGTACTGCATGGATTTGTTGCGCTGCCTCAAAGTTTTATAGACGGGGCACGGCGCGATGGGTCCTCATGGCATGAGGCCTTCTCTTTCTTCTCAGGCTGGATGGAGCGCCATAGAAAAACGGGTTTGCCGGTTCTTTTTCCCTTTTGGCTTTTAACGAGGTTACGACGAACGAAAGAAAGCGCGGGTCTATTCTTTTCTTCTTTTCTTCAATCTTCGGGTTAGGGCGAAAAGAAGAGGAGAGGTCCGTACTCTCACCTGGGTCCGGGTTTTCTGCAAAATGTTCGTTTAGAGAGGGGGAAAAGCCAACGAACTTGACTTGCTTCTTTTATTCTCCTCTGAGCGCGGAAATTATATAACAGCAAGCGAGGGGGCTGCAATGGGATCGGATCCTAAAAAAAGTGATTTTCAAATTCTTTCTACTCTCATTTCCCCGTTTGCTTGCATCGCCTGGATTGCTGCTTCTACGCTCTTCACTGCGTGCGAGTGCGTATCTGCGGTTTCTTTTGATTGTTGCTCTAGTGACGAAAGACAAGTACCTTTTTTTTCTCGTGATTTTCTCGCGAATGGCGAGAGTAGGAGAGTTCTGGACTCCTCTGATTAAGCTACGATAGATCTTCAATTCAACAGTCAAGTGCTGCTACGATTGGATGCCTATTGATACTTTTGCTGATTGCGTATGATCCGTGATTGTGGTGGCCCCGATTCCTGGTTCTCCGCTCCATGACTAAACCCGCTGTGCTATCTACCTACGGAGGTGAGATTGACGGCGCAGTAGGGAGCGAGTGAGATGGACCGGTTAAACCTTGCCGTGTGCTGGTAAAGTGTGGGATGCTGATTACGAGCGTACCGTCCTCTTCACGTGCGGTATGACGGAGGGAGAAACCCCAAAGCAAATCAGCAACAAAGTGTTATTAAATTCTAGATGATGTGCCGCTAAGCCGTGGCGATCGCATAAAAGGTATACAACAATCCCCCATCCGCCACGCGAAAAAAGAAACGCTATATAAACTCTTTTTTTTTTCATCTTCTCTCAGCTGGTCAAGCAATTACGCTCCAAAAAATTTACCATTAGTCCATCCGCAGTCCATCCATTGTCACTGCCCATCACCGCAGGTGCAGCAACCGCAGCAAATCGTACCGGGCGAAGAAGCTGCGATTCCACTTTCCGAAAACGTACATCAGCACCGTCAGCGCGCACACGGCGACCTGCACGCTGCCGACGGCGACGAAGACCTTGCGCACGCCGGCCTCGACGATCCAGTCGTAGCCCTTGAACGTGAGGCCGAACGAGAAGACGTTCTTGAAGACGAGCAGGCACGTGAAGGCCTCGACGGCGACGTCGCGGTGCGCGTCGACGACGTACAGCGCGCTGGCGACGGCGCCGAGCACCATGCCCGCGACCTCGAGCGCGAAGAAGAAGTCGGGCCAGAACCAGCCGTAGCGCGGGATGTTGTTGGAGACGATACCGAAGCCGTAGAGGCCGGCGCAGCCGAGGATGAGCTGGGGGACGACGAGCACCATGCGGAATTCGGGCTCGTAGACGCCGTTGTTGAGGCGGGTGAGGTAGGCGGGGACGGAGTCGGCGAGGAGGCCGGCGAGGAGGAAGCCGATGAGGGCCCCGACGAAGGCGCCTGTGTACATGTAGCCCGTCTCGACTTCGGTGAAGAAGAGGGGCGGGCCGAGCATGACGGCGGCGAGGACGACGCCGATCATGACGGTCCAGCCGATGAGGGTGCCTTGGATGAGGCAGGACTGTTGGGGAGGTGAGCATTTTCTGGGCTTCATTCGATCAAGGAAGGGCGGGATCTAGACATACCCAGAGGATGCCAGGCTGCAGGAACAGCGGGAACGGCCGCAGTGCCAGCTTCCAGAAACCCTCATCCGTCTTGCGGCCGTTGAATGGCATCAACGTCTTCGCGAAGCTGTCCTTCTGCGGCGGCGGTGAAGGAAGCGCTGCTATCGTCTCGCCGCCTTCCCCTTTACATTCTCCGAGCGAGCCTTCTTGGCTGTTCTGCTGCGAGTTCCTGTTCGCACTGGCGTCTCTCTCCTTCGCCTCCGCCAGCTCCGTGTCTCCTCTGCCGTTCTCGAAGCTGCCACCATCCGTTCTACTATCCTTCCTCTTACCGCCCTGATAATCGCCCATGTCCAGATTCAGCCGTTCGTCACGCCTATACGCCGTTTCGGGGCAGAACAAAATCAGCGGCGGAAGAAGCACGCCGGCGAAGATGGCGACGAAGTAGAACGTCCACTGCCAGCCCATCGTATCCGTCATCTTGCCTACAATCACGGGCGTGAAGAAGGCGCCGCCGAAGAGCGCGAGGTTGCTCAAAGCCATGCGCTTACCACGCTCGTGCACGAAATACAAGTCGCCGACGACAGCGTTCACCAGCGCCTCGAAAGGCGCCAACCCGACGCCCTGAAAGATGCGCGCCCACAACAGCGACGTGTAGTTGTGGCCGCTAGCGCCGCCCCACGCGCTGCTAAAGATGAGGAAGACGGTGCCGAGCAGGAAGGCGTGGCGCTTGCCCCAGATGCGCGCGGAGGGCACGAAGAGGAACCCGGCCAGCCCGACGCCCAGCAGGTGGTAGCCGGTTAATAACGCCATGTCGGTGAAGGTGCGGTGGAATTCGAAGGCCAGCGTCAGCGTGTTGGCGGCGAGCAGCGGGGATAGCGTCGACGCGATGACGGAAAGGAGCGAAAGTACGAGTAGGATCACGTCGCGGCGCCAGAGGGGCCAGTTCTACATTTGGTCATGCCGGGGGAGGGCATAGGTTAGCTCACCTGAGTCTTGTGATTTTTCTTTTCTGTTTTATCCCCCAGTTCCCCTTGGGCTCTGCTTTTCCCTTTCTCTTCTTGCAGCATTCTGGGGCGGAGCCTTTGTTATAGGCAGAGCTCGGGGCAAAGAAAAGGACGTACAAGTGGGTCGTTGGGATCATCGCTGGGTTGCGGGACCAAGAGGATCGGGTGCGGCCCGCTGCGGTCATACTTCAGGCTAGGATCCAGGGGCAGGCTGTCGCTGCGCTGTGCGTCCTCGTCCATGAGGACGGTGCCTGCAGATATCGCAGCATTGCCGTCAGCATCATGGCGCAACCGAGTAGCGACGTAGCAACATGTTGGTGAAGTTAGAAAAGAAGTGGAGTCCTCAGAAACGCACCAGGGACGCGCTCGAGCCAGCGATCTTCCAGCACTCCGAGCCCCATCTTTTCCGAGCGTGCGCCCTTCCGACGACGCGTGCACAGCCGTGGGGTGAGCGATGGGAAGAAGGCGAGAGCCTGGGTGCTCAGCAGTCGCGAGGTATGTGCAAATGGCGGGAAGAAGTCGTAGCTTCCCGTGGGTCTCCGCTGCAGTTTAGACTTTGGCGCCAGGGTAGCTGTTGCTAAAATGGAACGTGCCCGCCGCCGCCGCACGCCACCCCATGTCGCGCTCATCTCCTCCCCGACGCGGTCTAGAGTCGTTCGATCATGGCATGCCGTCGACTCAGAAAGGACATAGATAGGCTTTCGCCGTAAGTTTATTAGCTCATTGCATGCACCACGGCCTTTTCATCACGCCTCGCCATGCGCTCCACCCTCGGCTGCTGAGCTGATGCTCCGCATGGGTTCCCAAGACCTTGTCGATGACCCACTGAGTCGGGCAGCCGGGTGGATGAGACATGGTCAGCTGGCTATTTGGAAGAATACGGAGCCGTCTACCAAGCATGCCGTCCAGGCGCTAAACTTCAAGCCGTATGTTTATTCACCGCAGACAAGTTTGTTCCACCGCAATTACTTCAGTTTCGTATTCAATCTGCCCCGACCTATACACAAGAGTGTTCCCTTTCTACCCCCGTGTTCGCCGTCCGAGGAGCTGCGCCTCGTTTCCCTATACACGCCTATCCTCCCGTCCAGCCAGCCATACCTAATCCATAGAGAACCCGAAACCCATCCTGACTGTCGACGGCTACCTAACGCTACGCTGTGCTTAATGCATTATGCGCCAAATTTGAATTCTGTAGCCAAGGAAACGAAAGAAATTGAGGGAAGGAAAAGGAAAGGAGAAATCAACATCTTGTGCAAGAGCAGAGGAAATCGAGCCCCCAAGATGTCTGCTACGCCTTTGTGGATCCATCGACCATCGATCAGCTGATGAACGGAAAAAAAAAGAAGAAAAGAAAAAGCTCGTAATGCTTGCGCCGATGACCGTGGTATCATGCTCTGGTTTCGCCAACTGTGGCCTCGTCTGCCTGTGCGCCAGGACCCAACATGCGCCGTGTCGAAATGACAAATGGTTGGGATGTGCTGTTTCATGCAGTAAGGAGGCCGGAGAGCGGTCGTGCGTCGCCGCTCCATGTGAAAAAGCTATGCCCAAAACTCCGTATCGTGAAATGATGCTAAGGTGAACTGTATTGTACCTCACCTCCCGTCTGACTTGGACGAAGGGTGACTGAACCCTGATTGTAGAATGCTCCTTAACTCAGCGAGGTGATGCGTTGGCTGCCACTGGAGTTGATGAGGGCGAGCCTCTGCCAGGCCCTGTCAGTGAGGCTCGCTTCTGCGACCTCTGGATCTCGATCTTCTTGCGAAGTGCTTTGAGTCTGGCTCTCATGCTCTCAATCACTGTGTAGTAGTTAGTGGCCTGCACCTAGATGCACTGTAGGTGAAGTGGACGACTTACACTTCAGAACTGACGCTCTGTCTTCCTCCTCCAGCCCTTGAATGACATCTTCTTCTTGCTTCCTGTTGCCTGATTTGCGGCCCAGCATTTCTTCCTCGCTTTCGAAGATGGCTTCGAGCATGCGGATCGCCGTAGTGTAGTTGAGCTCGCAGCCTGGCAGATCCTCACCGACAAGCTCGTTGACAGCTGCAGCACGGCTCATTTCGATAGCTCTGTCGTACATGAGCTTCTCAGCTGTGATGCCGGTGGGCAGATGGATATTTTCCACAGAGGTTCCAGCGCTCGTGATCGAAGTCGAGTTGGATGGCAGATTATTGGGATGAGCGGGATGATCAGGCGGCAGCAACTTCTGAGCCTCAAGGAGCTTGCGTCCGACAAACTCGGACTTCTCCACACACTCATTGAAGCGTGTGCGCACCCACTGCACAATCTGGTTCATCTTCGTGCCAACCGCTGCAACGTTCGCGTTTCCGGAAGTGCGCGACGTGTTGCTATCGCCGATAACTTCTCCACGGTTGCGTTGTCCCCACCAACTACCCGCAAGGTCGATTGACTTTGCTAAGAGAGCCAAAGCCTTGACATAGAGAACCAGCGCCTCCTCTGAGATTGCCAAGATCGCATCTGTGGTCAGGTCTTCGTCCAAAGCATCCTCTTCATCGTCGGTTCGAGGGTGATTAGCTTGGATGCCCAGCCCGTGATCACTGGGAGGCGGAGGCAGCAACTGTCTGTACTTGACCTCGGCGAAGCCATAGATTACATGACTGCGTTGAGCGAGCTCTTCCACAACCTCAAGAACCCTCATATCTTTGTCCCTCGGCTTGTCGCTAGTCACTTTGCCTCCATCGCCAACGACCAGCGTGCTGCTTTGCGCCGTGGGATACATAGGGAACTGCGTGTAACCTTTCGGCGGCGAAGGACCACGGCCAGGAGGAGAAGCACCAGTACCGAAGATCCTGTAGCTGGCCATGTTGAGAGCTTTGGAGATGGCTGATGTGGCGGAACCTGGGCTAGCTGCATAACGCCTTTCATAGGAGCTGTTCCTGTGATGGAGTGGTTCGGTACGCCTGCCTGTCGCAATCTGGATCGCACGAGAGGTGTTGTTTTGAGCACCAGTCGTGGACGTAGGCGTACCCTGCGTTGTTGCCCGCCGAACCATTGCTCCTTGCTGCGTTGGGTGATCTCTACTGAATTGAGGGCTAGCCGCCAATTCATCAGCAAATGCGTTCACTTCCACGGTCCGCTTTTCCACGAGAACGTAGTCACGCTCGAAGGCAATGTCCTGAGCAGCACGCTCCTTTGCATCTCGAGCCGCCCTCTCATCAGATCTTTGAGGGTTACGTTGCGTATCGAGGTGCTCTCGGAGGGCTGAAGAGCTTGGCGATGGCGAATGACGACTGCTTCGTCTGGTCATGGTGACAACCGCTGCAGTGGGCCGTTCCTGAACCAAGGGTGCTCTGGCAGGAGCAGTAGCGTGGTGTGTTACCGTGGGACGACGCTCTGCCTGAGCAGAGGGCGGACGATCCTGAACCGGCGTAGTAGTGTTGCTGACGCGTCTGACGTGTTGGTTGGATGATGAGGGTCCTGCAATGGCGGGGCGGGGCGAGGGACGTTGAGGCGGGGTTGTTCCTGAGGCAACTCTTGGCCTAGGAGTCATCTCCATTTCCGTCGGTTGGGGCGTAGCAACTTGCTCGTTGGTTGGAGCACGTCTCTCATCAGCCGATCGTCCCAGAGCCTCATGAATGGAGCCCTGAGCTGCATCTTCGGGATGCAAGCCAGGGATATCGCCGGCGATGACCACATCACAGAAGAACTTCTCGTGAGAGATTCTTTCTGTTGGGGTCTTCTTCAGGAGAGCTCGTACGATGTTTTTCATATCTCTGCTGATCGGAATTTCACCAAAGCTGATCCTGTCGTCCTGCTTTTCGATACGACGGAGCAGCTCAACGTGGTTGGATGCACGGAACGGTGGCTTTCCAACAAGCATTTCGTGTAGAACGGTTCCGGTGGACCACAGGTCAGCCTTTGCATCGTACTTCTCGTAGCGAAGAATCTCCGGAGCCATGTAAAGGGGAGAACCACAGAGCGTTTCTGCGAGTGATGATTTGGGGAGAAAGCGGGCGAATCCAAAATCGGCCACCTTGAGCATTGGCAGGGAGGCGATACCAACGGCCGGAACCATCGAATCTGCCGCAGCAGCATAGGGAACCTCATTCGGGCGGTAAGTCTGATAGTATAGTGGCGAGGGGTTGAGGAGGAGGTTCTGGGGCTTCAGATCCCGGTGGACGTAGTTCTTGGCGTGGATGAACTCGAGTGCGCTCGCAATCTGCTTAAGGAAGTGGCGGCAAAGAACCTCATTGAGACCGCCGACCGTAGGGTTGGGATACTTCTTCATCATATGTGCAGTTGCGGGGTGATCTGCAAGGGTTGCTCGCTTCTTGATGAAACTCGAGAGATCACCAAGCTCACAGAACTCGGTCACGATGTGTATGTACTTGGGTACCTCCTTGCAATCGATGAGCGCGACGATGTGCGGATGGGTCAAATTGCGGAGGATTTGAATTTCGGTCGAGAGATTATCCTTGAGCTTCTTGTTGAGCTTGGTTGTGTCGACCGACTTGATGGCCACGACGAGCTCCCGCTTCTTCTACCGTAACCAGCTACGTTAGATCAGGGTGGCCGAGCGTTTGTTTAGCGCCACTGCGCGAGGCAGAGGGCGCGGAGCGGGGGAGAAATGGTCACGTACTATGTGGACGCCCTTATAGACGGTCGCGAAGCTACCCTTGCCAATCTGGTTCATCCTTCGGAATGAGCCCACCATGGTGTCCGAGTTGTCGGCGGCGGACTGCATGGTTGAAGACCTCCGCGGGCTCGCGGCGTGAGATGGGTGTGTCGGAGTTGCCATCGTGAACGACGGCCGGCAGGCTGGATGTTGTCTCAGCCGACAGCGACGGGGCTAGTGAGTCGCTGCGATCACCGGAGGTGAGGGTACGTGGACGAGGCAATGACGTGGGACATGGGCCGCGGCGACTGGTCAAGAGGCGATAACGCGGAGCTTTGAGCGAGCGAGCGTAAGGCTTGACGGACGACGGGTCCGAGGTGGGACGGCAGGAAGTGCAGGCAAGCGCGGCTCGGGCACAGCGTCTGGTTGGCCTGGTCGAGGGTGGACGCGGCGGCGTTGTACGGGGATAGGCGGTCGAGTCAGCGAGCGGTTGGAGCTGCACGGGCAGCTATCTGGAGGCGCGGCTGCGGCTCGGGCGGGCGCAGGAACAAAGGAAAAAGAAGCGCGGGGATGGCGAGGGGAGGCCGGGGGGCGAGCAGAGGGCGTATTTAGGGAGGTGTGCTGCGGTTGGGAGAGGAAGGCGAGCAGTCGGTCTGCGCGAGAGGTCGCGGCCGGGGAGCTCGCGGCGGCACGACGAGTCACGGGTCACTTGTCGATAGGGCGCTAAGATACGAAGATAAGTAACATGCGGAGGGCACCTTTTAAAGGACAGGCATCGCGAGCAGCCCAAAGCGAATGCCGTCATCGCGCTCACAGCGCCTCAGCCTCCACGACGGCCGTCGAGAGCACTCGCCGGTGGCGCATGCCCGAGATGCCCGCCGTGATCACGCCTTCGCCATCATTTCTTACACTAGTGTTCGGTCGCTGGCAGCAGACGCGCTGAAGATGCCGCAATACTGCCGCGCGCAGCCCAAGCCATCGCTGCTGATGCTCCTGCTGCTGCTGCTTAGCCGCCTGCCGTGATAGCGCGCTCTAATCTCTCTGCCTGCAGACCCTTGCGGTTGCCTGCGCTGCAGCTCCTCTCAGCGACGCAAGGATGCGCAGCGTGCGGGCGAATCACTGCGCTTGACGAGACCCTGTCTGGTGGGCGTCGCGGGGAAGCAGGCGTGTCGAGCCGGCGTTCTCTGCGACCACGGACCCAGATGTGATGCACGCGATGGGTGGCTCGCCAGCGGTGCAGCTGACCGAGGCCTCCCGGCCAGTGCGCTCGATGCGGCCAGCTGCGCCCGATCTTCTTGCCTGCCTGTGTCTCGCAGGCCCAGGGCATGGCAAAGTGACAAGTGACTTCGACCAAGACGACCGCCCTCATCCCATACGCGTGGCCGAAGGGCGGACGCTCTTCGTGTGGCCGGTCAGTCGCAAACACGCACGCACTGCATGCTGCACAACAAAGGGGCTTCTCCAGCCTGTCTGCTGCGTGGGCCACCCAGAGCCCCGACTGCGCGTTGTTACCTGCGAGCACTCGCAATTGCGGGGACAAGGTAACCACCGGTCAAGCGAGAGCCTTGCGACCTGGGCCTGCCCTTGTCTCACCTGGCCATCTCCCACGCCGTGCCTTCAGCCTCATCACGTGAAACGGCGTTGTTCCGCGGATCGACGGACGCGAAACGGTGCCCGTTCAAGCTTTTCCACATCCGTTCCCAGCCAAGGAGACGCGACACACAGTCCCACACCTGCCCCATCTGCCCAACACCAACGTGGCTTCCAGCTTCCATTATTGTTATGGCAGGATCACACCGCAAGCGTCCAATCGATCTGACCGCGGCCGACGATGACGTCCAAGTCACCGGCTCGCAGACGCGCAAGAACCCCCGACTAAGCGACGTTCCAATCGGCAGCGGCCCGGATGATGACGAATGGTGGGACGACAGCGTCCTGGACGAAATCGCCGACTCTTCGCAGGAATACAACGACCGCGCCTTCATTCAGTACATGCTCTATGGTATCCCTGTCCACTAGCCAACAGAGATGCACGCTAAGGTTTCCATGCTCAGGCACCCTCAACGCCAGAATCGTCGGCGTGAGGTACTACAACGGCTATGCTACCATTGGTGAAATGGTCATGCTGCGCAGAGAGCCGCACAATCCAGTAAGTTTGGTTTTCTTTCCACACATCTTGGCTGCTCCCATCTTCCTCTCCTCTTCCTTTTTGTCATCAAGGACTGTCGTTATCGGCAGGATGGTTTAGTGCACTGTCAATCACGGTACCGTATAACGGCCGGAATGTTCCTCCGGGCGAATCCTGCCGGGCACCATGAGCCCAACGAGCCACTAGCACATGACCAAAAACACACCCTCCACTGCATAGGTGGTGACCAGCAGACGTGAGGAATCAATCCTCTGATCACACGCATATCGTAACAATGCTTTGCTGCGACCATCAAAACTCCACCAGGACGTCCCAGTCACCGAACTGACAGAATAACATCCGCTTACACACCGCTAATGCACTACAGTACGACGGGAATGCCATTCGAGTGCTTAACGTCCAGGAGCAGCAAATCGGCCACATCCCACGGCAGATAGCTGCAAAGCTTGCCCGCTACATGGATAACAGATCCCTGATTGTGGAGGGTGTGATTACTGGTCACAAAGACACATTTGACATGCCTCTTGACGTAAAACTATATGGGACCAGTGATCCCGTTGAGCGCTTGAATCTGACCAACGAGATGAAAGCTGATAGGCTTCCGTTGGATAATTTCAAGCGAATCGAGAAAGCCGAGCGAGACAGTATCAAAGCGGCCGAGCAAGCTGCCAAAAAGCAGAGGGCTGCCGCGCGACAAGGCAAGTCCAATCAGCAGTGGGCCACCGGCGCGGTCCCCGGTTCTTCGCAACAGAATGAACAAAGCCTCGACGCCATTGTGGGCGAGAGTGAACGCTTCAACCCACGGAACGTGGATCAAATGGTTGAAAAGTTCGGCGCCCAGGAGACCGATCTTCAGAATCTTCCAATGGCCAAGCAGCCCGAGGAGATTTCAGCTGAGCTGCTGCCGTATCAGCTGCAAGGCCTGCAGTGGCTGCTGGATCACGAGAATCCTCAGCTTCCTGCTGCAGGATCTGCAGATGTTGTGCAACT
This sequence comes from Diplodia mutila, assembly GCA_022560015.1. Lineage (NCBI taxonomy): Eukaryota > Fungi > Ascomycota > Dothideomycetes > Botryosphaeriales > Botryosphaeriaceae > Diplodia > Diplodia mutila. Next base: position 301,406 of record JAFISB010000014.1, on the reverse strand, counting down.
GTGGAGACGTGCACCGCATCAGGCAAACGTGTTCACCAACATCTGCACGAACTACTCGATCAAGGACAAGCTCCCCGAATTAGCGTCTGGTGGCATCCTGGCCGACGACATGGGCTTGGGCAAGACTGTCCAAATGATTTCTCTGATTATGGCGGACCGTGCTTTGAACAAGCAAGATCACACTAGCAATGCTACGTTGATCCTCGCGCCTCTGAGCGTCATGAGCAACTGGAGTTCCCAGATTAACCGTCACGTTAAGCCGGAGCATGAGCTCCGAGTCTTAACGTATCATGGCACTCGAAAGAGGCCTATTGACCCCAAGACGATCGCGGACTATGACGTGGTTGTAACCACTTACGAGACGGTCATGTCAGAGTTCTGGGCTAAGAAGGGCAAGAGCTCGCAAAGCGTTCCCAGGAACAATGGCCTGTTCTCTGTTGATTGGCGCAGACTTGTGCTTGACGAAGGGCACAACATCCGGAACCCTGCGTCGAAGAAAGCTGTTGCTGCTTCCAATCTGCTAGCACGCTCAAGATGGGTGCTTACGGGAACGCCCATCATCAACACTCTGAAAGACCTGTACTCCTTGGCCAAGTTCATCCGTCTCTCTGGTGGACTAGACCGGTTTGAGCTTTTCAATGGCGCCCTGATCCGGCCTGTCAACCAAGGAGACGAACATGGCAGTTTCTTGCTGCAGATGCTGATGAGCAGTATCTGCCTCAGGAGGAGAAAAGACATGCCATTCATCGATCTTCGTCTGCCAGATCTATCAGAATACGTCCACCGTATCAAATTCTTGCCTGACGAGCAAGAGAAATATGATGCTTTGGAAGCTCAGGCAAAGGGAACACTCGACCGATACCGTCAAAACCTCGCTGGCAACGACGCTGCGAAGACTTATCGTCACCTACTCGAGATCCTTCTGCGCCTACGCCAGGTGTGCAATCACTGGAAGCTTTGCGGTGAAGAGCGCATCACCGGACTCATGGAAATGCTCGCGGAGCAAAAGACCGTAGATCTCACCCCCGAGAACTGCGCCGCGCTCCAAGCCATGCTCCAGCTAAGCATCGACTCGCAAGAGGACTGCCCCATCTGCCTGGAGCCTCTCCACGACGCCGTCATCACCTGCTGTGCGCACGCCTTCGGCTACAGCTGCATCGAGCGGGTCATCGAAGGCCAGCACAAGTGCCCCATGTGCCGCGCCGAGCTCCCCAGCACGGGGTCGCTCGTCCGGCCGCCAAAGGAGGCCGCGGCCCCTCCGCCCGCCATCGACGCCGACACGAACAGCTCGAAGATCGAGGCGCTGCTTAAGATCCTCAAGGCCACGGCGTCCAAGGACAAGGGCATCAAGACCATCGTCTTCTCCCAGTGGACCAGCTTCCTCGACATCGTCGAGCCCCAGCTCGAGGCCGCCGGCATCCGCTTCGCTCGTATCGACGGCACCATGTCCGCGCTCGCGCGCGACGCGTCGCTCGAGGCCCTCGACACGGACCCGCAGTGCACCGTCTTGCTGGCGTCGCTGGCCGTCTGCAGCGTCGGGCTCAACCTCGTCGCGGCGAGCCAGGTCGTCTTGGCCGACAGCTGGTGGGCACCCGCGATCGAGGACCAGGCGGTCGACCGTGTTCACAGGCTCGGTCAGAAGCGCGAGACGACGGTGTTCAGGCTGGTGGTGGAGGGTACGGTTGAGGAGAATGTGCTCAGGATTCAGGAGGACAAGAGGAAGCTGATGCGTCTGGCTTTCTCGGAGAAGGGTAAGGAGAAGAAGAAGGATAGGGGTGCGAGGGTGGCGGATTTGGAAAGACTGTTGGGTGCGGGCTCTGGATGAGGGAGGTGTCGAGCTTTGGAGCATTGCTTAAACGGTGTCGTAGAATTAAGATACGGCTGGAGTTTCAGTAGTAGTGGCCGCCTGATACTTGTAAGAAGAGTAGCTCACATGGTTATTCTTTCAAAAAGCGGGGGTTGGATTTGGCTCCTCGCTGAAAAATCGGTCGAGCTGATCTGAGCTGATTACAAACAGCAGCATGATTAGCTCGTAGGAGTAGGAGTTTGTGCATTTTCCTAGATTCGGTCACGTGAGAATTGTGCTGCTTTCGACGTGCGCTTGCTGTCAATAATTTCCAGTGGAATTGCGTGATCACAAAACGAGTCCAGACTTCGAAAACAGGAGCCACAGTATCAGATCATGCATTCATTCCCATGTCTTTTTCCGCATGACTCCCGAGTTTGCCGATGCCGCTTTGTTGCAAGCAATGAAGAGAAAAACACCGACCCAATTTTCAAGGTTCCCGATCAAGAAGTGCCCTTATCTTTTTTGAGGTGTCCGTACAAAAAATGCAAAAGCACCGAACGCTCCTCCCCTAATCACCACCAATCCAGCCGCAGAGCGCCATGGCGACCAGCCATTTCCGGAGTATAGTGGAGTGCGAGGACGGTGATGGCGATACCGGCAGAAATAGGCAGCGTTTACCTGAGCCTCCTGGCCTCACGCTCGGACTCGAGAAGGCAGAGGATGTCGTTCTCGCGGACTGTGCAGGCATAGACGTTAGCAATTCATTCCTTCTTCCGAACTTCGCGCGTATGGAGCGCTGCGGTCTCGATGTGGATGGCCGGCGGGGAAGAGCGGCATACCAGGGCCCTTGACGTTACGGATGATGCTGCGGGTGGTGTCGTCCATGAACTCGACGCGGACCTGGGTCACACCGCCACGAGAGCCTATTCACAGAACATCATATTAGCCAGGAGGTCCTTGGTTTCATTTTCGAGGCGATGGCGCGAATCGTAGCGAGAGGACAAAGGCAAGCGAGGCGGTAGTGTGGGAGGCAGGACGGCGTACCGGTACGGCCGAGGACGCGGGTGACCTTGACGAGCTTAACGGGAACCTTGGCGCTTTCCATTTTGTGCGAATTTGGTCAATGCGACGAAGTAGATTTGGTATCGAGAGGGGCGGTGGTCGGGAGCGGTCTGGTGTCGCGGTTGGATGTTCGTCGGTGCTGGCGTTGCTTGGAGATGTGGAGCTGGAATTTCGAAAGTGCGGCAGCGCGAATCTTGGCGCGCTCTAATCCGCCGTGAGCCCTGCCGGCCGTCGGCCAAACGCCTGAGGCCCCCGCCACCCGCGATAGGGTAGCGGAACAGCCCTACCAAAGGCCGTACACGGCGCAGCCCGACGGCGGAGCTCAACGACAGGAGCTCTCGGCCGGACATATTTAGGGTTTTCATCCAGGGTTCCAGTGCAGCGAATAATGTCCGAGTTCTGCACCGCGTGTTGCGCACCCAACGAGTAGCAGGCATCGTCATCGAAGACCCCACCAGCGCGGCTCTTGACTCACTCAGAAATTATCGTGGCTCCGCAACACCACCCGTCACGCCGAACATACCCACGCCCGCCGAATCCGTCGTGTCGTTCGTTCGAATCAATTGGGCGTGCCAAGCCTCACCACCTCTGTCCGACAATTCTACTCGTCTCCTCGTGCCCAAATCCTGAGACAGACTCTGCACCGACTTCCTTCCGCCATTGAACACCATGGATCTCGTCAACCAGTGAGTTATACCCTTCGCGTACGCGCTCCTGCCAGCTATCACGCATCGCTAACCTTCTCGCCAGCCTCAATGACCGCCTTCTTTTCGCCGTCCCCAAAAGTCCGTACACCGCCCGCGCAAAGCCTCTTCCCGTCCGACCCGAGTAAACAACCTGCTGACGCCGGCGTGGCCGACACACAACAGAGGGCCGCCTTCACCAAGCCTGCCTGGACCTGCTGAAGGGCTCCGACATCCAGTTCCACCGCCACTCGAGGCTCGACATCGCGCTGGTCAAGAACCACCCCATCGCGCTCGTCTTCCTGCCCGCGGCCGACATCCCGACCTTCGTCGGCGAGGGCCGTGTCGACCTGGGCATCACCGGCCGCGACCAGGTCGCCGAGCACGAGGCCGTCTCGCCGCCCACCGACACCACCGGCGTCGAGCAGGTGCTTGACCTCGACTTCGGCGGCTGCAAGCTCCAGGTCCAGGTGCCCGAGAAGGGCGACGTCGTCGACCCGAAGCAGCTGATCGGCCGCAACGTCGTCACCAGCTTCACCAACCTCACCGAGCAATACTTCAGACAGCTGGAGGCGGAGCAGGAGGGCAGGGAGATCAACGCGGGGGAGAAGCTTAAGACCAACATCAAATACGTCGGTGGCAGTGTGGAGGCAGCATGCGCTCTGGGCGTGGCGGACGGCATTGTCGATCTCGTTGGTGAGTGGAAGAAGAGGAATCGGGTTCGGTTCGAGGGGCATAATGCTAACCGAATCGTGCCCAACAGAATCCGGCGAGACTATGCGCGCCGCTGGCCTCAAGGCCATCTCGACCGTTGTTGAGACCACCGCAATCCTCGTCAAGTCCAAGAAGCCTTCCAACCCGCAGCTCGTCGACTTAATAGCTGCTCGTATCCGCGGTGTCATCAGTAAGGGCTCTGCTATATCCAATGCTACGTTTCAGTCTAACACTCATTTGTAGCCGCTCAAAAATACGTTCTCTGCACCTACAACATCGAGCGCAACCAACTCGCTGCCGCCCGCGGCATTACCCCTGGCAAGCGCGCCCCCACCATCACCTCGCTCGAAGACGACGGATGGGTCGCCGTCCAGGCTATGGTTGAGCGCAAGAAGATTGCTACCGTCATGGACGATCTCACCAGCATCGGCGCTTCCGATATTCTCGTTACAAAGATCGAAAACTCGAGAACCTACTAGACGGTTAAAAGGAAAGTTAGACTTGTGTGTTTCGAGCGTTCTATTGGACATTGAGAACTGGAGCATTTATGGATCAGGCAATCTGTAAGCTCCATCTGCCTAGTCCTTGGATGGTGGAATTCTGAAAGGTTATGGGGCTTTTGACCATGAAGTTTTAGAGAAATAGGAAAGCCAAGGCAAAAGTTAATAGACGGTTCCGGGACTTCATTCCACGGCACGTGGTCGACACGTCTTCGCCAGGTTCGAGACATGTGAACTATAGGTCTCCTTGAATTTCTACCTCGGATAAATGCGAACACGATAGAGAAGGCAAACACTTCCTCCCCAGGTCTCTCTTTAATAAGGGATCTAGCTGTTAAACATGCCGAGTGCGCCACTTCCCATCTGCATGGCCCTACATCAAGGACCGCTATATGTCGGGTTCCAAAAGATATCGACAGGAATTACTCTTAGCCTCTGACGCCATCATTCGTCATGGTCATTGTTTCATTGTCAACGCCTCTAGAACTCCAGAGCACCGTACGAACGCCACGCTTTTCAACATGAACCTTTATCGCTGAATCGTAAACATATATATCATCATCATGATCACGCATCGATCATCATCCCGACGGCGGCACCCCCCCTCCTCCCCCCCCTCTCATATTTCGCCCCTGCTATCCCTTAACCGGCGCCGCCACTCTCCGCCTTGGTACTCCCCACTCCCTCACTTCTCCTTCTCCTTTTCTACCACGAACGTCCACAACAACGCCAGCGCGACGGACACAACGATGGCGATGACGCACAGCGTGATGGTTATGGCAAAGCACTGCCGCGGCCAAGGCTTCGGCGAATACAACTCCGTCGTCGACGACGTCGTCGTCGTCATCGTCAGTGTAGTCGGTAGCGCCGCCCCTTGTTCTGCGGCGGAAGCGCTGCGGCTGGCGAGGGAATGGGAGGAGGAGCCGGCCCGCCGGCATTGCGGATGGTGGCGGTGCGGCTTGTTGGGCGCCGATGGGTGGTGCCTGTGGCAGCGGTAGGGTTTCTTGGGGGCGTTGTTGGCGTGCTGGTGCCGAGGTTGTGCTTTTTTGTTGTTCTTGTTTGTGTTCTTGCTGGTGGTGGTGGTGGTGGTAGGGGACGAGGAGGTGGAGGGATGGGTTGCGGGTTTGGATTGAGAGTGTTGTCGTTGATGGCTGTGGTGGTGGCGCGTGGAGTGCATGGCCACTTCGAAAGTCGCGCTGTGCGAGTGCGAGGAGTAGAATGTGAACGGTGGCGAAGTAAATGGTGGTCGTGAAGACGAAGACGATAATGATGATGAGGCAGTACAGTTGCAGCCGAAGCAGGTCTTCGGTGTGATTGATTGGTAGATGTGGCGTTCGTATGTCCCCAAGGGAGCGGATATACAGGCGTAGGGGCGGCCGAAGGGCAAAGTGTTGTTACCAGGGCTGGACGATGCGCGGGGCTGTGCAAGATCGCCGATGGAGCGTCCAGGAGGAAAGGTAGTGCGGAAGGCTGGCAATTTCGGATGCACCGCCGGTGGGAAAGAGGGAGGGATGTCGATACCGGCCTCCTCGTCTGGGATTTCGCGCATGGCGGTGCGGGATTGTGGGGGTTCGTTGTGAGGACAGAGTATGTATAGATCATACTCGTACGTATTGTCCAGCGCGTGGAGCTAGGGCAAAGGCTTTACGATTTATTTTACATTTAGAGTTAGTATCGAAGGAAGAAGCGGAGCACAACAGGATCATGGGATCAGCGTGAGCGAAATTCGCTCAGGCGAAACTATTTAGCGAGGGATATTGACCCTGGTTTGCCAGACATAGTTTCCCCAGATGTGGCGTCTCTCGCCCGAGCGCCAGAGTTTGCCCATTTCCCGTTTAGGCAGGGGACGGTGGAAATGGTGCAGCCAATAGAAGGCTTGTCGGAATTTCAGTGCGAAAATGCTCGGCGAAGAGATGGCTATTGCCTGTAATTTTGTTCTGTCTCTGTCAAGAATTCCGGAGCGATTAACTTGAGGAAGACAACTTCTGAGCGGTTTGATGGCGTTGCGAGATATATTTAAATGGCGCTTTCAGCCAAGACTGATTCATTCGCATGCTCGACGGGGAGGTGGGCTATGTCGATCAAACGCCCGACGGCCATTGGCTTATTGAGACTCGTACCCGCATAATGTATTTGATCGTCTTCAGTGAGGCTGAGCACTCCTGGTCGGCTGACCTGACGGATGTGATCAGCAACTGTCGCAGTCAGATATCGTGGAGAAAAACAGTGACAGTACTTTGTTGATGAAGGGCCGTTGTTGTTTAATAACCTAGCTGTTGCAGATGACCAGTGATGAACCGTGGCTCGATTGGTTTGGAATGATTCCGGGTCCGCTTGCCAGGATCGATTCTCTCAGCCCCGGGCCGGACCGGTGACGTACCAACGAGCGCGGGGAACGGTAGATCAAGGAGGCCCCCAGTAAGCCATCTCGTGCATCTTCGTAGGCCGTGGGTAGCGTCGTAGCCGAGATGCAAGATTAAGGAAACACCTGGATTCTGTAAATGAGGAGGCACGTTGGTTGCAGCTCGAGGAGTGGCTGGTGCAGGGGAGATGATCTCATCACTTTACGAACTAAACTCAATGCGCATTCCAACTCCAACCCACAACACAACTTACTTTGACCTCTCCTTCCGTTTTGCAGCATCTGCAATTGCCCTCTTCCATGCCCCCTTTGTACAGCCTCGGCCTAATGGACACCAATTATTTCGTATGCACGCTCGGCCAGGCTGCCAGCTTGAACGGGGCCAAGTCAAGCTTCAACAACATCAACGAGTTCCTTGACCTCCAAGCGCAGTTGGTGGGAGATAGGCCAGCTGTCGGTTTCTTCGAGCCCATCAATGACCAAAACACATCGAGTGACGTGCCGTCCCAATCTGGCAATTCGTCGTCCCCAAAGCCGCCGTTGAAGTGCTGGACCATCACTTTCTCAGAACTCCGGAATGGCTCTCTCATCGTCGCCGACATCATCAACCGCAAACTCGGGAAGAACCTCGACCGAAGGCAGACCATCGGCCTGCTATCCCCCAGCTCGCCGACCTTCGTTTTCATCTGGCTGGCCCTGATCCGCCTCGGCCACTCCGTCCTGCTGATCGCGCCGCAATGCCAACCGCCCGCCATCGCACACCTTCTCCGCCTCTGCTCCGCCTCAACCCTCTTCCACGACCCCTCCCTCGAGTCCCTCGCCGCCGAAACTGCATCCTCGGACAGCAACCCCACCCAAACGGGCGACACCACCCTCTCCACCATCCCCCTCTCCACCGTAATCCCCGCCGACCTCTTCTCCTCCCTCAAACAACCACTGCCACCCGACACCTCCACCCGACTCCCCACCCACCACCCCATCCAGCAGACCGACGTCGCCTTCCTCTTCCACACCTCGGGCACCTCGTCCGGCCTGCCCAAGCCCATCCCGCAGACGCACCGCGGCGCCGCGTGCGCGCTGCCGCAGCACCAGCACCGCCACCTCCCCGGCGGCGGCGCGGCCGAGATGGCCGCGACCTTCACGACGACGCCGCTCTACCACGGCGGCATCGCCGACTGCTTCCGCGCGTGGGCGGGCGCCGCGCCCGTCTGGCTGTTCCCCGGGCACGCGCTGCCGATCACTGCGGCGAGCGTGTGCGCGTGCCTGGATGCCGCGGCGGAAGCAGCAGCAGCAGCAGCAGCAGCAGCATCGCAGGTCTTCGATGGAGAGCGGGAAAGGGGGTTGTTGCCGCCCGTGAAGTACTTCTCCTCCGTGCCGTACGTGCTGCAGCTGCTCGACGCCGACGCCTCGGGAGCCGGCCTGCGCCACCTGCGCGGCATGGCGCTCGTCGGCGTGGGCGGGGCGGCGCTGCCGGTGGAGGTGGGCGATCGGTTGGTCGAGCGGGGCGTGAGGCTGGTGTCGCGGTACGGGAGCGCCGAGTGCGGGTTTTTGATATCGTCGCATCGGGAGTATGAGAAGGGGGATCGGGAGTGGCAGTATTTGAGGTGCCGTGGGATTGGCGGGGAGTATTTGCGGTTTGAGTGGAGGGAGGATGGGCTGGCGGAGTTGGTTGTGTTGAAGGGATGGCCGCATATGGTGAGTATATTGGGAGGTTGTGTCTTGGTTTTCGGGGGTGGAGGGCTGACAAGAACAACGCGTGGAAACAGGCGAAGAGTAACAGGAAGGACGGCTCGTTCGCAACGGCCGACCTGATGGTACCGCATCCGACGATTCCGAACGCTTGGAAGTACCATTCACGCGCCGACGCGCAGCTCACCCTCATCACGGGCAAGAAGTTCGACCCCTCGCCCCTGGAATCGGTCATCGCGACGAGCCCACTGCTCGATGATGTCTTGATCTTTGGGAACGGGCGGCCATTCCCCGGTGCACTGCTGTTTCGAAGTGAAAGCTCTGCGGTTATGTCTGATGAAGCGTTGATTGACGCCGTGAAGCCGCTGGTCGAAAAGCTCAACGAGGAGAGCCAGCAGCACGCGCGGATATCAAGGAATATGCTGGTGCCGGTGCCTCGTGATCCAGGGGCATTGCAGAAGAGTAGCAAGGGGACAGTTATGAGAGGGAAGGCAGAGGAGAAGTATGCTGATTTGATCGAAGGCAGTTATAGGAAGCTCAGTGTTGGAGACGGCTCCAAGATACCGGATGAAGAGGTGACAGGATTCATCATTGATTTGATTGAGAGTGTGGTATCGAAGCCGGGAAAGCTAGGTGTAGACGACGATCTTTTCTCTTACGGAGTCGACTCCGTCGCGTGTATGCAGATACGATACGGGTTGAATCAGGTAGACGATTGTCACGGTAGTGCTGAGTATGTAACTGACTTCTGGCAGCTACTTCCAAAGACTTCTGCCGAATTGCCACTGAGCGTTGTAGAAGATTGCGGTACTGTCAAGAGGTATGTCACAATCGTTGAGTCAATCTAGGGAAAGTGAAGCTTAAACTTCATCTGCAGACTAAGCAATTTCATGCTGAAGCGGCGCCATGGTGAATCAGACGAGGAGAGCGAAGACGAACTTGAGCTTATGCTCAACCTTGTTGAAAAATACGGTACCTTCGACACCATACGGGATGACACTTCCACAGTAATAAATGGCGCTGTCATTGGAAAGGACAATCGAGACGTCGTTGTGAGTAGCATCGTACTAATAACGGGGATCCTCCACTCACGAATAAAGGTCCTAACCGGAGCCACCGGCGCCCTGGGAGCGCACATCCTGCACCTTTACCGTGTCTCCGAGGGAACCTCCAAGATCTACTGCCTGGTCCGCGGCTCCGACGCGCACGCCGCCCGCGAACGCGTCGACAAAGCCCTCACCCAAAAGTGGCTTCCGGGCCTGGCTACGTCAGAGCACGCGGGCAACTCGAAGCTCGTAGTCCTGCAGTCTCAACTGGGCGAAGCCAACCTCGGCTTGACCGAGGAAATGTACGCCAGGATCGCCGCCGAAGCCACCATCATCATGCACATCGCCTGGTCGGTGAACTTCCGCATGCGGCTGCGCAGCTTCGAGAAGGACAACATCGCCGGTAAGCAAGCAAGCAAGCAACAAAACACCCTCCCACTGTCATCCGTAATGAGACGAAAAAGGACGAAACGAAACTAACTCACCTTCCGAAAGGCGTCCACAACCTCCTCGCCCTCGCCCTCCGCTCCCCGCGCCCCTCCCCTCCCTTCTTCGCCTTCTGCTCCTCCGTCGCCAGCGCAGCCAATTACCACCCATCCTCTTCCTCTTCCTCCTCCCATCCCCCCGCCATCGTCGTCCCCGAATGGCCCCTCCCCTCCCCCGCCGCCTCCTCCCCCCTCGGCTACTCCCGCTCCAAGTGGGTCGCCGAGCGCATCTGCCAACGCGCGCACGAGCGGCGTGCATGCCTCCGCAACCGCGTCGCCGTCTTCCGCGTCGGCCAGCTCGGCGGCGACGCGCGCAACGGCGTGTGGAACGCGCGCGAGGCGTGGCCGCTGCTGCTGAGCACGGTGCGGCCGGCGGGGTGCCTGCCCGCGCTGCGGGGCGAGGTGGCGGCGTGGCTGCCGGTGGACGTGGCGGCGCGAGCGTTTGTCGAGGCCGCTGGGGCGATGGGTTCTGGGTCGGCTGTTGCTGGAAAGGGGGACGGGGAGGATGGGGGGAACGGTGGGAAGGAGGAGAAGCGGGAGATGAAGGTGTATCATGTTCTCAATGAGCATTGCGAGCCGGATTGGATGCGGTTGTTGGAGTGGTTGGGGAAGGTGGAGGATTTCGAGGTCGTGGAGCCGAGGGTGTGGCTGGAGCGGTTGGAGAAGCTGGCGACGAGGGGGGAGGGGAAGGGCGATGAGAAGAGGGAGCAGCATCCGGCTTTGAAGCTTCTCGGGCTGTGGAAGAATGCCTACGGAAAGGAGGAGTGTCGTTCGGTGGGGGCTGGAGATGAACGGCGGACCTTTGCCATGGAGGAGACGAAGAAGGTTGCTCCCGTGTTGCGCGAGGTCAGGCCGGTGGATGAAGAGTACTTTGGGAAGATCTGGAGATGGCTGTGTGACGTGAAGATGGAGTAGAGTGCTCATGGTGGTAATATAGACAGACACTTACCTGGAAACCGTGTTGGACACATCTACACCACGTCATGATACCGCGCATACATCTTCCCAAGCACAGCCTGATCTAACCCCTTACTCAGAAGCAGCCCACCAACGTGATACCAGATGGAAGTAGGTGTTGCAGTCAATGAGCAAAGTGCAGGCGCATGACGGGTACGGCGGAACGTGCCTTTCGCAGCATCCAACATCTAGTATTGGTGGCAGTCACACCGGTCGGCAGGATGCATGGTGTTGACGTTGGGCGTTTCGGAAAAAGGCCCGACGATTTTGGGGTGGGACTATGTGGCGGGACCCTGCATCTGGACGGGAGAGCTGCACGTGGCTCTGTGCGGTGCTTTTGTGGAACGGTCGGGAGGTGGGTGGCTTGGGAGTGGTTATTCGTTGTGGTTCTACGGTGGTGCGGTGGGGAGTGGATTGTGTATTGGTGCGGCAGTGGTGAGGTTGTGCCGGAGCGTTGGCCCGATTAGGCAATTGCAGGTGTCCACGATGGTTCATCGGAGGGATGGTATGGCGTCGGTGCGGATCGTGGGACTAGCCACGCGGGAGAGGAAGTGCACTGCACGTGCCGAGAGTTTATTTTCATGTTTTTTGCCGGATATGGCAGAGAAGAGCCGTGCCTACCTGGCAGTGAAGATTAGGATTTGCATTGGTGATGCAAAAATAACTTGCATCTCCGAGTGCTGCTATAGGCCGGCGGCCTTGCAAGCGCAGCTCATTTCAGCCATCTGGAGGCAGGGACTCTTATTAGCTCACAATGCAAAGACAAATCCTCGGCAAGTTTCCGTTCCGAACCATCCATATTTTCTCTTGACTTACGAAGCCCTCTCGCCGATCAGCTGCCCCCGGGGTATAATCCGCTCTCCCAGTCAAAATCAATGAAATGATAACGCACTCAGGTCCCGCCCCGGCGTCAGCCAATAACCACCCTAAGAAAATGGATAACTTCTCATCAACGCTTCCCCTTGATGATATTTTCCTGACTCTCCGTGCCGCCGCCGATCCGCATCTCGTAGGTACTTGCCACCTCGTACGTGTTCGTGATGATGATCTCGTCTTTCTTCGGGCTCCTCCACCAGCCTTTCGATATTCTGCTGCCACCCACCACTCCTGTCGTTCCTTTGGTCATCATGGCGAAGGGAATACTGAGTCGGCTCAGACTGCGGCCGCGGTTGTTGGATGACTTCGGGTAGACGCCGTCGTCCAGCATGCTCGGCATATAGTGTTTGACGAGGGGCTTGAGCGAAATGAGGCACTGGCAGATGATGATGACGTTGATCTCTATGGTCCTGAAGGCAACTACTATGTCAGCCGTCTGCAATTGAAGTATATGGACGAATTACTCACGACCACAAGGAGACCTGGGTCTGCTCCCACGTGTAATCCGCAAGGTCGCGGACGCCCTGGATTGTGATGAGGCGTATTATTGCGGCGGCCACGGCGCTTTCATTCTGTTAGCTGCGCCGAATTTGGGCCAGTTCGGGAGGGCGTATGCATACAGGAAACCACCGGCCATCACCAACCCTACCATCATCAATTGACCGATGGGGAACTGAAGCTTGTGAATAATTGAAACCGGCATTATGACTACAAGGCCATCCGTGGATATGTTTAGAATTGCTTGAATGAGGGTGAGGTTGTTGAGACATTGGCTCTTGGAAGCGTCGGTTGGTCTGCATATGGCGCCGACCTAAATGCACCGTCAATACTGACAACTGACCAAAAGAAATGTTTGCCACATACCACTACCGTCGATGCCAGCGAGTAGCCGACTATAATAGCTATCACAATGTACAGCAAAACACGGAAGGCTTTGTTGGGGTTCAAGCGGTGATACAGGAGAAGTATCGAAAACTTGGAGAGCATCGGTGCCCAGCTACAACAATGCGGTCAGTAACTGCAGGTGGTCATGTAACGTATAAGGATTACATACCAATAAGTGGTGAGCACTGGTATGCTCCACTTGGTCCTAATCAGTCTCCATTCCAGCTCAGTTTCGGTCTTGGAAACTCACCTGCGCGTACTCTCTCGACTGCGCGACAGTCACGTTCCACAAATGGTCACCGAAACCGTACTGCATCCCTTCGATATACGTCAGCATCACCTCGGAAGACAAAATGAAGGGGAAAACTCACATTGCACCTCGCAAACGAAAAACGCAACACTCAGCAACTATCCACCTTCGCGTCAGCCCATGGTCCCAGATCGTGTCGTTTCTCCGTGTTGTTCTCTTACCCAGGCTGCCACGACCGCATCTGTTCAAACACAAAAGACAAATATCAGTCAAAACGTTCCTTTCCCCATCTCCTTTTCACAGCGACCATCGTGAAGTAATCAAGGCTTTTTTCTTCTTTTTCATGAACATACAATCGTCCAGGCCGAAATGCCTCATCACGCCCGCCCGCGCCCATATCCGCAGCGCCAGCGCCACCGTCGCTCCGCCGATAAGCCCGGCACCTGTTCGGACGAATTCCCACTGCGCGTCCGTCATCGGTCCGTCGAAGGTCGATGTCTGCCCCGCGGGTGCTTCCATGGCGGGTGCTGTTGTCGTTGTCGCCGCCATGGCCGACTCGGAAGAAGATCGATGGAGAAGAAGAAGAATAAGTGGGGAGGGAGAATGGAAGAGAGGGAGGGAGGATTGAAACAAGGAGAACGAGTCAGCTGGAGAAGGGTATTGCGTCTGAGATTGAATATGAACCCCGGAATCTGCAGCAACGGGAAGGAAGGAGCAGAGAAGATCAAGCAAAAGTTAATCTAAAGTGTGGCGACACCAGGACTAGGGAAGGGGCCAAGACGATGGTGGCTTCGGGCTCCTGCAGGAATAGATGGGCGGCATGTGGCTGGGGAGGGCAGTAGGGCGGGAGGAAGGATTGGGAGAGGGACGGAGGGGGCAAACGCGGTCCCGCGCGTGTGTGCCGAGGCGAGGAATATGTAAGTAGCGATAGTAGGTACGGCAGGCAGCGAATAGAGCAAAGCGGCATCGAAGAATGCGAAACTGATTGACAGGAGTGGGCGGACGGTAGCGCGACTGGAATGACGGATGACGGACATGGCGCCGCAACGGGGAGAGGATCGGACCTGAGGGCCAGAGATGCAAAGCAGCGTCGACCAGGCCCGACGAAAGAGCATGTTTGGGCCGTGGCAGACATCAATTTCTTCAAGACGGATCCCGAAACAGAACGAAACTCCGCGCGCGACTGAGGGCAAGGGCACGTTGCAGGAGCAGGAACCCTGCACATGGCGAAACGCTGGGGTGGAAAGGGACAGTGCTCTGTTCCCTTACGCGGCAGTTGAGCGAAGTCATGGCCCCTCGAGCCGATCATGCAGCGTCTGTGCCTCACACGGCTCTCCCGCCGCTAGCGCGCGGTTTGTTCGTAGGGAGAAACTTCCGATCCTTTCACGGCACACGGACGGCGGCCTGGAACGCGTGCAGAGTGCGCTAGCACCGTGATCAGCCTGCTCACCTCCGTCAGCTATATGCCTTCTAAGTCCTCGTCGGAAATATCTGCTCCATACAGCCTCGAGTGTCCCCCCTCCGTACGTTGCTATTGTAAGTTCAACAGCACGGCCCTGCTGGTGCTGCCTTTTGAGAATTGCAATTTCCCGACCCACGACGACTAGCCATACTTGGACGAGCTGCTACTCACGATGCCAATATTGCTTTTCCCTCAAGGGTGCTGCGGCAAGCATGCCTTGTCCGAAGCTGATCAGCTGGTATCGCTGCATCGCGACCATTGTACAGGGTTGAAACTAGTCGATAGGTGAGACTTTACCCGAGATTCCACGGTCGATCCCCGCGTGCGCCGCTCCGCTCGACCCGCTTTTTGGCGGGAGCTGTCGTCGCTGTCTGCAATGGCGTCGGGAGATGTGGCATGGGTGCCGGTGCCGCCGTGGTAAAAAATAGGACGCAGGCAACCCACCTCTCTTCTGACACTTGCTGTGCCAGCCATCATCAGTCAAAAGGACAGCCGACGAACCCGACGGACGAGGAAACGAGGGGCCACGTGCTGATCAGAGCATTCCCGGCTTTCTTAATTCCGACCAATCCGCTTTACTCTTCACTCGCTGTTGTTGCAGGGCTGGTGCTGCTTTGCCGCGCAGCCTGGGGTCCCTGGTATAAAAACAGCCACACCATGGGGTAGCTCTGCACACCGTCAATACGAGGGCTTTCTTGCTGGTTCAGCGTTTGCTTTCATCCGCCAGAAGCTTTGGACGGTCTTTGCCGTACGGCGACCAAAGTTTAAGCGATTCAGCAGACGCTGAGGCGAGGTTTGAAACGATGCAGCCTCAGTCCTAAACTGCATGAATCGCGTGGCATCTGTACGCGAATTGATGCGATATCGCACCCATGCGCGTCGGCTGATCATAACTGACCGTTCGATAGCTGCTTTCTTTTTGGTCCTCCCTGAACGTGTCGAACTCCTTGAAGCAGAATCTTGTTTCGACGGCGAGAGCAAGCAAATGCACACCACAAACCCGACAAAATGTGCAATGCGTAACGGCTTGAAGTATCCAAAGTAATCGAATGACGTACCTCTCTACCCTCCTTTTCTATTCTTTCTCTTCTTCCTTCTAAAGCTTAGCCTTGCCACCCTTCTCTTCCTCCGCCGCCCTCGCCTTGAGCACTCTTCTTAGAATCTTGCCGCTGACACTCTTTGGGATCTCATCGACGAATCGGACCCCACCTCTTAATCGCTTGTGGTGTGCGACCTTCGCGGTCAACCACTCTATTATCTCCTTCTCCGTCTTCGGGCTGGCCTCGATACCCTTTGCCGGTACAACGTACGCGCGGGGCACCTCGGTGGCCTGCTCTTTGTCGTAGATGCCAACGACGGCCACGTCCTCAATCGAGGGATGCGAAACAAGCAGTCCCTCAAGTTCAGCCGGCGGCACCTGGAAGCCTGTTTCACAGTTAGCAAAAAGAAACCCCCATCGCCATACAACGTCTTGGAGTGCCGCACCTTTGTACTTGATCAGCTCCTTCACCCGATCGGTGATGTAGAAGTGACCCTCGGGATCCTGATGGCCCACATCGCCCGTCTTGAAGAAGCCGTCCTCGGTCAACGCGTTCCGGGTCGCCTCATCGTTGCGCCAGTACCCCTTGAACACATTCGGCCCCTTGATCCACAACTCGCCGGTCCCGCCGACGGGCACCTCCTTCTCCTCCGGGTCCATGTACTTGGCGACCTGGTTCGGCATCAGCTTGCCCACGCTGCCGATCTTGGCGTCCCAGTCGCGCCACTCCTGCGTGTGCGTCGTCGGGCTGGTCTCGCTGAGGCCGTAGCCTTGCTTGACCTTGAGCTTGCGCTTCCTCCACAGCTCCTCGACGATCTCGCGCGTCAGCGGCGCGGCGCCCGAGTTGGACATGCGCAGCGAGCTGAGGTCGTATTTGTCCGCGACCAGAGACTTGCTCAGCGCCAGCACGACGGGCGGCACCAGGTAGGCGAAGGTCACCTTGTGCGTCTGGACGTGGCCGCAGAACTTCTCCAGGTCGAACTTGTCCATGACGACGAGCTGCACGCCCATGTATATGCCGTGATGGACAAGGCACGTGAGGCCTGCGGGCGGAATGTCAGTCACAAAAACACTGTCCACGGCGGTGCATCACTCACCGTATATGTGGAAGAAGGGCAAGAACGCAATGACCTTGTCGCTCTTCCAGTCGAGATTCACGCCCTCGAGCGCCCTGTTCATCAGCACGTTGGCCACGATGTTCCGATGCGTCAGCATCACGCCCTTGGGCAAGCCCGTCGTCCCGCTCGAGTACACTAAAAACGCCAGGTCCTCGGCCGGATCCAACCGGGTCCGGCGGAACCGCGCGGTACCCGAGATGTTGCGCACGCTGGTGAAGTGCTTCGTCGCGCCGCTCGGATCCCGTCCGTTGCCCATGACGATGACGCGGTCCGGCGGCAGGCCGGCCGCGGCCGCGGCTTCGCGCGCGATGGGCAGCTGCGGCAGCTGAGTGACGAGGGCGGCGGCGCTGGCGTTGCGCAGCTGGAAGGCCAGCTCCTCGGCACTGTAGGTGGGGTTGGCGGGCGAGACGACGCCGCCCGCCCAGTGGCAGCCCCAGGTGATGGCGGGGGTGTCGATGCAGTTGGGCGAGAAGATGGCGAGCACGTCGCCCTTTTGCCAGTCCCAGAGCCCCTTCAGCCCTTTGCCGAAGTCCTCGGCCGCGCTCTTGATTTGGGCATAGGTGTAGGTGCGATTGGTGTTGGCGTCCAGGTAGATTGCTGGCAGTGTGTCAGCAGTGTCCTGCGTGTTGGTTGCGCGGTGTTTTGCCCCAAGCACTGCGTATCATCCCTCAATCCTCTTGGACACTTAGCGGTGAATGGAGCAGTTGTGTGTACCTTGGTCATCGGGATAGGGCTTATCTTTCCTCTTGAAGAGGAATGCCCAGATATCCAAATTGGGCACATCTATAGAAGGGTAAGGCGACGGAGTAGGCATTATGGTAGTGACGAGAAGAGTGTAGGAGAAAGGGGAAAACGGCGGGGAGAGTGAGAAGGCGGGGAGAAAAGGCGGCACGCGGCATTGTCCAACAATGCGCGCGGACAGATAGGAGCAGCAGCCGACGCTGGCCGCGCCGAAGTGGTGGCTACGGCGTGCCGATGAGTGACGCAGTTGGTGGAGATGGGGCGGCGGGGACAGCCAAGATCCGGGGAAGACAACCGAGGCCGCCGTTCATGGGCCGAGGCAGGGCCTCTTCCGCCCGCCTTTCATCGCATCCTACGTTATCGCGTCACTGCCATGTTGCCGATATTCGAACAAGCAGCCCTTCGTGTGTCCCTCACGCTCCCCTTTTCCCCCTTTTTCTAGCCATGGCACCCTCATTCGCAGAGGCCACAGCGGTGAAAGCTGTGGACTCCCACACCTACTCGGCCAGGTTCTATTCCGATTGGTGCGTCGGCTCAGGTACGTTAACACCCCGGGTGTAAGCTCTGCCATCTCAACCCACTGACGGCCTCTAGTTCCTCATGGCGGCGTTGTAACGTCAGCCTTCCTGCGCGTTGCCTCGTTGCACTTCCGCACCACGCTCGCCGCTCAGAACCAGCCGCATACCATCACCCTGCATCTCGAGTTCCTGCGGCGCACACAAGAAGGCATCGTGACCTTCAGGGTCAGGGACGCAAAGCTCGGCCGGCAGACGTCCACGATCCACGTATCGCTCGAGCAGGATGGGCGCGAAGAAGTAGTCGGCTACATCACGAACTCGAACCTCGACGTGGAGCAGGGCGTGTCCTTCGAAACCGGCTGGTCGCTCCAGCCTACGCCGCCTCCTGTTGACCTGACACGCTTGGCCACGGATACAGACACCAGCTGGGTGGAGGTGATAGACAAGCCGTACGCCAACTTCCGGAAGGTGTGGAATCGCGTGCGCATGTATGTGCCGCGCAAGGGACAGGCGCTGAACAGCCTCGCTGATGAGTGGCTTCGGCTTGAATCGGGCGAAAGGTTTACGAACGAGAGTATCGGGTTGGTGTCGGACCTGTGGCCACAGATTATCGAGACGTATCGGCAGGCAGAGAAGAAGGACGCTCCGTTTTGGTACCCCACACTGCTGTTAAACCTGGACGTGAAGAAGCCGCTGCCGGCGGAAGGAGTGGAGTGGCTGTTCGTGCGGGTGCGCGCAAAGCAGATCAAGAACGGGCGGCAGGACCTGGAGGTCGTTGTCCAGGACGAGAGCGGTGATATCGTGGCGCTGAGCCATCATGTCGTTTTTACCCTGAGCGCAGAGCGGAATACGGCGAAACGCAAGACACCGAACCAAAGTAAGATTTAGACATAGAAGCGAACATTAGAATTTCTCAACGAGCGCCTTGCCATCAGGGGATGGGAGACGCCCCCCACCTCGGCACGTGCGGACGCGACGCGCCTGCCACACGAGTCGCGTCGTCCCCGCACCCCACCCGCTCCTTCCCTTTCAATCTTGCAACATCCGCGACGACCTCAAACACTATTAGCGGCTTGAGCCTTTGACCTTCACCCTCCAGACTATCTGAATCTCACTTTCATTGAGTTGACAAACTGCCTTGCTCGTCTGTTGTGTCATTCTTAGGAAGTGCGACTCCTTGTCGACGACGTCTTTCAGCTTGAAACACGACCAGCGTCCTCTCCCGCCGCGATAGTGCTGATTTTGATCTCTACGCCATGGGTATCAACGGGTAAGCTCCTGCTCACTAAACAGCTAAGCTTCAAGGCTAACGATGCAAGACTCTGGGATGAGGTTAGAAAAAAGGCGTCGGCCAGACAAGTGGACCTGGCTGTTCTCAGCTCTGAATGCATGAGACAGCGTGGCCGGCCGCTACGCGTGGCTGTTGATGTCTCGTGTGACATTTACACATACTTGAATGCTACACAGACTGCAAAGACAGCGGGTAAGCTTCCCGCGGGAATCTCAACGAACGTAAAAGCCGACTGGCTACCTATCTTTCAGGTGGCATGAACCATCCAACGCGCACATTCTTCTACCATGTCCTTCATTACATGATGGCCGGGGTCCAGCCCATCTTCGTCTACGACGGGCCCCAGAGGCCACCGGTGAAGCGAGACCGATATGTTCCGCGCCAAGTCCAATCAACCGCTCCGTTCCCTCCGAAATCCGCATCCTCGGTCCGAAATACAGACGACGTTGAAAAAGAATTCGGATACGAACATCTCGTTGAGCTCTATCGCCAGGTGCTGGTCCTATTGGGAGTGCCTTGGCTGGAAGCGCCTGGAGAAGCTGAAGCGGAGTGTGCCACTTTGGAAAATGCTGGTATTGTTGATGCAGTTTGCACGAAAGATGGTGATGCCTTCGCCTTCGGTGGGTTTCAGGTGCTTCTACCTTGCAACAAGGAAGTTCGACGAGGCCGGACGGTTTTGCCCGTACAGGTCTTTGATGCAAATTCTTCTTCTGACGGCACCAAAGTAATGTCCAAGGAAGATTTCATGTTGCTCGCCATTATGGCGGGAGGTGACTATGATCACGGCATCCCCAATTGTGGGCCTGACCTTGCCATGGCCGCCGCACAGGCAGGATACGGAGAGAAGCTGGTAGCGATCGCAAACTCGGGAAACTATGTCCCTGGAAAGCTTGCAGCTTGGAAGAACCAGCTAAAGATGGCAATCCGGAACGGAAAGTTTGGTAATCGGCACCGCAGTGTTGCGGACAGAATCCCAGCCGAGTTTCCCATTAGGAGGGTTCTGGATCTATACTTGAATCCGGTTGTTTCGTCGGAAGAAGCCCTTCAGCTGCTCAAAAAGACGATTTCCTGGAACGGACCGACAGATGTTTTGAAGTTGCAGGAATTTACCAAAGCACATTTCGACTGGAAAGGTCGTCACTTTGCCCGAAAGTTCATCAACATCTTGTGCTCACCTCTCCTAGCGCGCGCCTTGCTACGTCACACCGAGAATGGTCAAGACGCAACAGGGATCTCCACCGAGATCAAGCAAAGTAGGAATGCAGTTGCACATGTGTCACCTGATGAGCTTCGGCTTGAGTTCACGCCTCAAGATATTGTCAGCATCAATTGGCGGGCCGAACCCAGGATGACCGGGTACGATACTCAGTCCGACGCAAACGAAACGTACGATCCTGACAAGCCGTTTCGAGATTGGTTTCCAGCGTTCCTAGTCGAGCGCGGGGCACCTGCCCAGTCTGCCTCGTGGGCAGAATCTGCTGCAAGGAAAGAGAGCAAAGCGAAGCCGCGGAAGGATAATCTCGACCGCGTTGCACCAACCAAGCGCCTCGATCTTCCATCGATCAAGAAGGCACCTGGGCGCCCTCGCAAGACGACCAATGAGCCAATCCTGGAAACCATGGACAGTCAACAGCCTGTGCCGACGAAGAAACGCGGACGTCCACCAAAACACCCTGTAATGAATGCAACGGAAGTCAGCGGCCTGATTGCTTCGCGCGAGAAGTCCCATGCAGATAGTCCCTCTGGCAAGAATCCGGTTGTCTCCGCCCCTAGAAAGAGGATCAAGCTTCTACAGCCTATCAGAGACGAAGCCTTCATCGGAATTGAGGATGATGGGAAGACTGGCGGGAGCCATCAAGTCGGTCTGACCTCGTCACTCTCCTTGCATCACCGGCCTTCCAATACTCCGTCATCTTCATTCCATGAACTTGAAAAAGATGATGACGTTGTGGTTGTGAGCTCACGCCCTGTGGGCAAAGCTCCCGATGATGTGGTTAATCCACGCCCGAGCGGTAGGATTGAAGCCGACTTCACACTCCAGAACGATAGCTCTCCCCCCAGCCTCACCAAGATACCGAAGCAGAGTCAGAAGAAGACCTTCGCTCCACCACCCGTCGTTGAATCCGAATCAAGGCGCCGTCGGCAAGAAAGACCGCTGAATAACAGCGCGTTTATCACATAACTACTTGCCTTTCTCATGTCAGAAACTTATCCAATATCAGCGTTCGCTCCAGCGCCGCCCCGACGTTGGCCGTGTCAGGCAGATATTTGATCCCATGCTTCCTTTTACCAGTCTATCCTGGTCTCTTCTTCGCGCCGGCTACTGCGCGTACCGAAAATCTATCAGCACGATAGATTCATTCCGGGTGATGGGCTTTTTTTGGGGGCTTTTCCCTTTTCTTCTGATTCTTTTACTGTTAGTAAGGAAGGCTTAATCACTCCATAGGTTCCGTTTGGGGTACATCTATTCAGCATGTTTGATAACAGCTTAGATGTTATCATGTTCTGTTCTTGAAGCCAATCCAACAGAGAATGACGATAAGCACCATCCAATTTAACTCTGTACCAATAGTGGTGTGTGGAAAGGGCAGCAGTTGCGCTCAAGGGACGTTTACAAACGGGAGATCCTCCTCAAACCCGTCCAGGGCTCACCAGCGTCATCTATGCCGGCGCTCTCGTCTATCGGACCGCTGAACGACCCTGCGCTAGAGAACGATACAAATAAAGGGACGTTCCGAAACATAAGTTGATCCGTTTTGCCCAGTGAACAAGCTTTCATCGTCAGTGGCGTTTACCGGATTTACAGCCATTACGGGGCCCAGCTTATGCGTCCATGTCCATGTTATCGGACGGGAACTCGGGCGGGGACTGAAGAAAATCGTCGAGCCAGGAGGACACGCTGTTAACATCCGTCATGTAGGTTGAAGGCATCACGTCGGCATCCCGGCTGGCGAGCGTCACCATCTGCGGGGCGGTAGTGGTGGTGGTATTGCCATCGTTTGCTGCGTGCTGCCCGGGATTCCCCCAGTTGTCCGTAATATTCCTGAGCCTTGGGGACTGGTGTCTTGTGCTCCCGGATGGTCTCTCCTCAGCTCGAAACACCCGGCCGATCCCACCGGTGACGACCAGTTTCTCCCGCGCCGGTCTTTTCGGGCGCTCTGCGTGCCGGAAACATATCTTGCCGTGTCGCCGGCGGCGCTCGCATACCGTCGGTACCTTCTTGTGTCCAGTGCCATTTTCATGGTCTTGCGCTGCTTCGAGCCGGGCGTTTGGCGGTCCGCTGCGATCAGCTGCGTGTGCGGCGATGTCGAAACCTAAGGGCCGCCGTCCGGGGTTCGGATTCTCGTTGCTGCCGCCCCTTCGGCGTCTTTTGCTTTCCTGCGAGGCTTCTGCGTCGGCGGATCTTTCTCTTTTGCGCGGCCTTGTGATGATGGTCGAGGAAAGTGTGCCGTGAAGGCCAATATCCTGTGGATCGGCTGTCGCGCTGAACCTTCTGGGCGTTCTGGGCCTGCTGAATCGATCCAACCCAATCCACGGGATCTCGTAAGGAGGTGAATTCGTGGGAACTTATAGGTTGGTGTCAATAATGTATCTCGAACCCGGCGCTGGGTCTGCTTCTTGATCCGACTCGTCATCTGTGTCATATTCCGCGGCACGTTTTTTCCGTTGCCATGGAAGTCTCTCCGCTTCGTCGGGTGCATGGCTGAAGCCGAATGGGTCGTAAAACCTAACCCGGGGTCCCCTTTCCTCCTGCCGAGGCGCCGTGGACATCCGGCACCGCGTGCAGTATGGCGGACCGTGAGATGAAGACATGCTGTAGATGAAAAGGTATGCTTTGTTTTCTTTGGCTGCACGAGCGTTGCTGATGATTACAATGAGATTCAAAGAATGGAACTTGGCGGACTTCGAGTAATGTAATGTACAAACTTTGTTCAGGTACTTGTAGAAAGATGACGAGAAGGGTGTGGAACGGGGAAGGAGCGCTGTTCCGCCTGCCGCTGCCGTGAGTCCAGTAACTTCCAAATTCAGACACACTGACATCTTAGGCTTCCTCCCATCTTGACCTATCCATGGGAGTATCGCCTATAGTGAGCGCCTGAGTGACGCAAGCCAGTCGATGTACCAAAGGGTCGGAGTGATCGGGGCGCTCCCACGTCTCGTCGAGATCAAGCCACCTCTCAAACACATCGTTCTTGGGCCCTGTTCGATCATCAGATCCGACATCAGAGAAGATGTTGTACTCAGCTAGCATCGACTGCGGGTCAGCCGTGCGAGACCAGGGATAACAAGGCGGTTGGGGGCTGCATCTCCAGACAATGCGTTCGGAATGCCGATCGACCTGGACTTGCGGAGATATGCTGCTCAACCGCAAAGGCGGGGAAGGTGCGCTGCGTGGCGGATACTCAGGTGACGACGTAACCGGAGGCCATGGTGTTCGTCCGCGGCCATCGTGTTTACCGCCACATGCGATACCTTCGTGTTGAGATCCGGCTTGCTCTTGACTTACAGTAGATAACTCCTCAACTTCCATGTCCGCAGTGATGGCAATCGAGGATGCATGGACTCCCTCTTCCTCGCCAACAGATAGGCAACTCCAAGAATCGGCATTCAGCATCTCGGCTATCACGAGGTTTTCGGACGGATAAGCAACAGCAGGAGGCGAAGGAGAACGGTAGCTGATCCCTTCCGGTGTCGGAGCTACAGCAGAGCATTAGCATAGCGTATCTTCAAATGCAACACCGCTTATTTCCTACCGTCGACTGCTATCTTATCCGCAACGTCTCCGGCGCTGCCGAAATCATCACTTCCCCCCGCCTCCTCAACTCGCCGGCGACGAAACCGCTCGATCTTCTGCGCAGGCACCCGCCTCCCCTGCCACGCAAACACGGTCTCCTTTCCCTCCTCTGCCCTCCGCTTCGCCGCTTTCTCGACCATGAACTTCATCTTCGCGCTCGGGATGTTCTTCTCTACGCCCCATACCTTCAGCTTGTTGAGGTATGCTCTTCGCCTTTGCAGAATGATCAGCTTTGGTCCCCCGAGCCGGAAAATTTGAAAGAACGGTCATGGTGAATGGAAACCTACGACGGAGTGAAGCCGATCTTCTCCATTTCTCGTGCCATATGCTGGTACCCTTTCGTCTCGTAGAGTGTTGCAATTGTGTCTCTGTGTTGCGCCCAGTCATACCTCGGCGCGATTCTGGGCCGTTTGGCCGGGTTGGTGTTGGATACCATCATGGACTTTGACGGTGCTGTGAGTGCGTATGGTTCACTGACGAGGCGACTAGGAAGATGTTGGAAGTCATGTCGACGAGGAAACAGGCCTACTGCGCTGCGATCTGCGACTTAAATGTTAAGAAGCCCCGATGTGTTGCAGGCAAGCGAAAGTGCAGTCAGGCTGAGAGCGCTGCGCCTCTTAGGGTCAGAGATCAGCCTCGCAGAGACAACGATCCACAGCCAAGGCGTGTGGACGGCGGCATGAGCCGATCGCTCCGCGCTATTAAAGCTTGGTCCTATGGCAAACGGGCTGTGTTCGTACAAGATTTGTGCATTTATTGAGTCCAGTGTAACCGCAGCAGGCTGCGCATACACCATGGGACCAGCAAACACACAAGGTTCGGCCTGATTGGGTCCACTGAGAAGGATCATATCTTCAGGCACTCGTGGCCAATCAGAAAGCGCTTTTATTCGCATAAATCCAGGAAATGGGATGGAGTACCGATTCAACATCAGGCTCTGTTATACCTTGTAATCTTGTTGCGGCTCCGACATATGCGGGAAACCTTTCACCACACCTCATCCTTTCCCCCATTCACACCCCCGCGCACCTCTCACGCATCAGGCTCCCCGGCCGGCCCCTCCATAACCTCCCCCACCGGGCTCGGCGTGCCAAAATCCGGGCTCCCATCCTCCCCCCAACTCACCCTATCCACCATCGTGTACCTGCTTCCGTTGCACGAGCCGCCGGGCATGTCGGTGGCGTGGTACACGTTCCAGATCTCGCTGCCGTCGGGCGAGAGGAAGAAGGCGTTGTGGGCGGTGCCGAGGTTGCCGTTGGCCGAGGAGAAGACGGGGCCGGATTTGGTCCAGGAGGCGGGATCGAGGGGGGAGGAGGAAGAGGTGAGGGTGAGCAGGCCGAGCTGGTAGGAGGTCGTCCAGCAGTAGGAGGCGGAGTAGGTGAGGTAGTAGGTTCCCGTGGAGGGGGATTGGAGGATGTAGGGGCCTTCGTTGACGGGGGCGCCGACGCGTTCCCTGTTTGTGGTGGAGAGTGGTTAGCATGGAAGGGCTTTCCCTTCTTATTGGGAGGGAGGGACGAACCAGTCTTCGAGCGGCTGCGAGAGTAGGACGGTGTCGCCGAGCGTGGTGGGCGAGGTCATGGGCGCGATGCAGAGAGATTGGATGTCCGTGTTCTCGAAGCAGGACCAGACGAAGTAGCGCGAGTCTTCGATCGTGGCGACGCTGCCGTCGATGCCCCAGGTATTGGTGAGGGTGGCGACCCAGGTGTAGTCATCATCCCAAGGGTGAGCGCCGCCTGGATCCCCAATGATTTAGTCAGGTGTGAGGCTGAAGGAGACCGATATGTAGCAACGTACCTTCCAGAACCTGGGGGCGTTGGCCGTCCAGATTCTCTGCGGTTCCGGCAGAGTAGTAGATGTACCAGGTTCCATCAAGTTGGTGGATTTCTATACACGAAAGAGACAATTAGCGGGAGGGTCCTGAATGAGTATGTATACTGGACTTCCTCTCAGCGATCTCCATCCTTGGCAACGCATAATCAGACCGGAGAGAAGGTGCCGTTGTCTCCCACACGTGACCTTAAAACAGCCCATGCTTTTTCCAAGTGGTGGGGAAGCGAAAGCCGTCAGAGGCAACATACCGGGGGCCCAAACACTGCAGCACCTCGACGGATCACTGTCAACCCAAATCGTCTTCCTCTCTCCAGTCTTCAGTCCCTCGAGCGTCGTGGCCCTCGTGAGTTGGACATCCGTCCACGTTGTCGTCATAAGATAGTAGTATCCATCATACCACACGATCTGTGGGTCGCTCCCGTCCGTCTCCCTGAGGGGATTCGAGAAACTTGCGGCAGACGCCAGCTGGGTCAAGGCTGCAAGGGACGCTGCAAACAAACTGCAGAAGAGCATCGTGACGGAGGAACGGCAAAGAACGAGATGGTGGAGAGTGGCTCTGTGGTAGGAAATCAACGGTACACGGCGTAAGGTACCATTTTATACGACCCACCGTATTGTCCAAGACATCAGTCTTGAGTCAATAAGCAGCGCTTAGACAGGCTTGCATGCCGCCGACGGGCAGCAATCCCAGACAGGCAAAGCTGGATACGGCGCATGTTTTTCAAGCCCAGCGAAAAGCGGAGTGTAGTCGACAAAAATAGCGAATCACGCGACGCGGCAATACAGCACAAGCCTGATGTACGAGGGGCGCTATATAAAGCAGGCCTTGGCCGGGCCGAAGCGAGCATGGAATTTGTGGGTGCCCCGCGTTTTGCTCGTCTGCTCGGTGGCCGTTCCGGTGGGTGGTGTGGATCCGGTCTTGCTTACCCCGGCGGGCTGACTATTTGTGGGGGCGGGGTGGTTCCGGGGGCCAAGACTTCGTGGCGTATGCTGCGCGGGATGAACGGCGGGATTATTGGACACCGGGGTAGCAAATCCCGAGATGTCGGCTTGCGGGCGTAGGCTTGTGGGATGATGGATTGAGGCTCAAGACCTTTTGGCGAGTCCGGCGGGAGTGATGTCAGCCAGTGGGGCATTTGATGAACGATATCGGGGACAAGGACAAGACCAGAGACCGGGCAGAAGTGATGAATAAGAGGGGCCTCGTTGGGAAAGCTCTCAAGAGCTAAGATCAAGTCCCTTGTTTTTCTTTTCTAATTTGGTACATTTAGACTTGGCAACGATCCGCCCACCAACTCGCACAGCAAGGTAGTACAGCTTCGCAGTGGTTCTGCACAGAAAACGTTTGAACCAGCTAAGCTTGTCGCATTCGCCCTCCAGATCGTGCTTGAATTTCTCGTCCACCCTTTTGCGCAAGTCGTGGTCCATGTGGCACACGAAGTTACTATAGGCGAAGTCATGACGCACACACGGCTTGGTGAAGTTTGCGCTGAAAATCTTATCGGGAGAGTAGCTGCACCCGTCCGAGTCCAAGACCCAATTATCTACGCAGGACAGCTCGTGGGCCGCGCGGTACTTTAAAAACTCATCGAGGGGGACGTCGAAAACAAGGTGGGGGATCCAGTAGCTCTTGTCGCAAGCGACCTCTCTTTGAGCAAGGGAAACCGGCGCAGAGGAAGCCGGCGCAGAGGAAGCCGGCGCAGAGGAGACAAGGCTCGAGAGGAGCGAAGCGACAAGAAGGGCGAGAACCAAACGAGGTGACGCCATGGTTGGGCTAGAAAAAAAAAATGGTTCGTTAGCTTTGGACATGAACAAACACAGATGTACCCACTTGTGATCCAAGTGCTGCTGAGTTTTGGTGTAAGTTTGCAGAGGCGGAAGGCGGGTAGCATATATATATCACCTGTGTGGCAAGGGTGTCATCTATACCATGGGTAGCGAGAGCTCTTCTACTATCGTTCTTTAGCCTTCCGAGTATATCTAGCGCCCGTACCTTTTCAGACCGTGTTGTCTTCGGTAGGGGCCAAACTGTTCCTGGCCGGCTTCCAATAGACGTCGCTTTCCTCCATGACTGTCTTGTCTAGTCCTTCCAGGGGGCCCAGTATCTGGATATCCTTCTGACTACCTTGAAGGATGTCGCGACAATGCCACTTCATGGTGAAATTCTGGGGGTTGCCCTTTCCGGTCAGCTCGGCCAGCTGATCGTTAGTGGCGGCATAGACGATTCTCCCAATATTGGCCCAATAGATGGTGCTTGTGCACATTGCACAAGGCTCCCAGGTGCTGTAGAGCGTGCACCTCCAAAGGAATTCCTGGGTGTAGTGCACGGCAGCCAGACGCGCAAGACTCGATTCGGCATGGTCGACGTGGCTTAGGGAACAGTGGGTGAGCAGCAAGGTCTCGTTGTCTGGGCCGATGAGGGCTCCAGCGAAAGGCCGCTTGCCTTGGGTCATGGCAAGACGTTGCACTCGGAGACAAGCCTCAATGCCAGCAGCCTGTTGGTCGGGGCTCGGAAGCGGGGCACGCGGAGGAAAGACGGTCGACATGACAAACAAGGCGAGAAACGGATGGAAAGAGGATCGATTGCAGATGTCGGGCTGATGATGTTGATAGAGAGAGCAGGCTAGTATATGTAGACGATGGTTGGCGGGGGTCCGCTATCGCGCTCCATCCCACTCTTCCTGCAGATGACGCAGGCATTTGACGTGTCGCAGAGCCGCTTGAAGCTGGCAGGTGGCTGAAGCTTTGGGGCGACGAGATACAGAGGATTCCGGGTAAAATGGAGAGTTGTCAAAGTGAGAAGTGAGTGAAGAAAGGCGCGCGAGAGAGATGGAGACGTCAGCCTCAGGCCTCGACGAGCGACGCCGGGGTCCGTGCGCGCAGCTGCCCACCAGTGCAGGCGGCCGCACAGCTTCCACTCCCGCTGCTGCATCACCGCAACCGCCGCGCCCACGTTCACCGAGCGGCAATGCACTGATCCTACTCCTTCCGAGCATGACAATCCGAGTCGCCTTGTAACTCGCAACATGGCCTTCGAAGCGTCCAGCGGCTATGTCGCGTCCAGCAGTCTACATGACCTCACCGACGCTTCGCTGCCCATCTTCAATGTCGAGCTCGTCAATCTCAAGTTCGACCGGCCCTCCGACTTTGTGGCTGCCGAGGTCGCCAATAACGTGCTGATCCTCGCCTTCGAGACTGGTCGCATCCTCCGTTTCGACCTCGACAGCCCCGAGGACATCGACGGTATGCACTCCCCGCCCCGACTCTCCAACCCGCTGCCTAACACCTCCGCCTGCAGATGTTGACCTTCCCAAGAGACCCTCGGAGATCGGTGTCATCCGCCGCATGTTCCTCGACCCCACCGCATCCCACCTGATCATCACCACCACTCTCGCCGAGAATTACTACCTGCATACCCAGAGCCGCCAGCCCAAGGCCCTGTCCAGGTTGAAGGGTGTCCCCATCGAGAGCGTTTCGTGGAATCCCTCCGAGCCCACTGCCTCCACCCGCGAGATCCTCATCGGCGGATCTGACGGCACCGTTTACGAAGTCTATATTGAGCCCTCTGCCGAATTCTACCGCCGCGAGGAGAGATACCTGAAGGCTGTCTACAAGGCGGATGCTCCTGTTGTTGGCCTATGGACTGATGCCATCCCGGGGAGGCCCGACGTGCGCAGGGTTCTGGTCACCACGCCGTCCGATATGCAGCACTTTGTGGGCAAGGTCGGAAGACACGGCCGTGAGGGCAGCGGTTCTATTTATGCTCGACTTTTTGAGTCGGAGGTGCCCACTCCATACGAGCTGAACGGTGGTTCTCGTCCCGGCCCGGCCATGCTTGCTGTGTCTCCGGATACGCAGGAAGTAGCCTCGTCCACTGCCACCGAGAACGAACGGGCTTTCGCATGGCTAAATTCCCACGGCGTGTTGCACGGAAAGCTCTTGACCAACGCTGACTCCTCGAATCTGGGAAGCATGGTTATCCAAGGATCCAAGATGTTTCCCAGGTCCAGGATTCCGCCATCCCAGACAGCTGGCGGCCGTCCAAGGGCAATCCAAGATCCTGCAAGCTCGATGATTCTAAGCCATTGGCATATCATTCAGCTGGTAGAAGGCCGCATTGTTTGCTCCAACAGGCTCAATGACAACATTGTCTATGATCAGGTTGTCCTCGAGCCAGGCGAAACCGCGCTGGATCTGGTCGCTGATCAGAAAAAAAGCACTTTCTGGTTGTTCACCAAACAGGAAGTCTTCGAAATCAGCGCGTACGATGAGAGTAGGGATGTATGGAAGATCCTGTTGAATCAACAACAGTTCGATGCTGCTTCCCAGTTCGCGAAAACGCCATCCCAGAAGGATGCTGTTGCCACTGCTTCCGGCGACTTCCTTGTCAAGAAAGGCCAGTTCCTGGAGGCTGCGAGTGTCTATGGCCGGAGTACCAAACCTTTCGAGCAAGTCGCTCTGACATTCATCGATCATGGCGAACAGGATGCATTACGCAAGTATCTGACGACCAAACTTTCTACCATCAAGAAATCTGCAACCATGCAGCGTATCCTTCTCGCTACCTGGCTAGTCGAAATCTATATATCCAAGCTTAACGCGCTGGATGATACCATCGGCACCAAGGCCGAGCTGTCTGAGGGTATGAACGCCCGGGATACTGAGGATCAATTGTCAGTCACACGGAGGGAGTTCCAGGAGTTCGTTTCGAAACACAAGTCCGACCTTGACAGGAAGACTGTGTATGAAATAATCAGCAGCCATGGAAGGGAGGAAGAACTGCTTTACTTCGCCACTGTTGTGAACGACTACAACTACGTCCTCGCTTACTGGGTCCAAAGGGAGCGCTGGGTTGAGTCTTTGGATGTGCTGAAGAAGCAGACCGACCCTGAAATCTTTTACAAATATAGCTCTGTCCTGATGGCGAACGTGTCAGTCCAGTTTGTTGAGATCCTTATGCGGCAAGTAAACTTGGATGCTAGGAAGCTGATACCTGCCCTTCTCAACTACAACAAGATTGTGCAGGTTTCTTTGTCTCAGGCACGTAAATCAAAGGCCATTTGGAACAGCTGTAGTTCGCTAACAACCTTGATAGAACCAGGCTGTGCGTTACCTTCTATTTGAGATCAATCAGCATCATTCCGCAGATGCTGCAGTGCACAACACCTTGATCTCTATCTACGCGTCCCACCCTTCCAGGGACGAATCCGCGCTCCTTCAATACCTCGAGGCCCAGTCGTATGCGCAGGAACAAAACTACGATGCTGACTTTGCCCTTCGCCTCTGCATTCAGCACAAGCGTGTCCAAAGCTGTGTTCACATCTACAGCTCCATGTCGCAATACGTCCAGGCCGTCGAGCTCGCATTGAAGTACGACGAGATCGACCTCGCCAGCTCCGTCGCCGACCGGCCGGAGTCCAACCCGGCGCTGCGCAAGAAGCTCTGGCTGGCGGTGGCGAAGAAGGTGATCTCGCAAAGCACGGGCATCAAGCCGGCGATCGAATTCCTGCGGCGGTCGGACCTGCTGCGGATCGAGGACCTGATCCCGTTCTTCCCGGACTTCGTCGTCATCGACGACTTCAAGGAGGAGATATGCGCGGCGCTGGAGGAGTACAGCCGGCAGATCGACGCGCTGAAGCGTGAGATGGACGAAAGCACGCAGACGGCGGAGCACATAAAGCGCGACATCAAGCAGCTCGAGTCGCGCTACGCCATCGTCGAGCCCGGCGAGAAGTGCTACATCTGCCGCCTGCCGCTGCTGGCGAGGCAATTCTTCGTTTTCCCCTGCCAGCACGCATTTCATTCCGAGTGTTTGGGCAAGCGCGTCGTTGAGCAGTCTGGCAGGAGTAAGGCGAACAGGATTGGCAAGCTACAGACAGAGGTGATGAAGGGCATGAGCACCGGCGCGAGTAGGGAAAGGGCGGCGAGGGAGTTGGACGAGCTGGTCGCGGCAGCTTGGTGAGTGTCTCTTGTTACACGTCCCGTTCTTCCTCCTTGTGATTTCGATCATTACTGACGGTACATTTTTCAAACAGCATTTTGTGCAGCGAATTGGCTGTCAAGCAGATCGATGAGCCGTTTGTGCCGACGAACGAGCCTAACGAGTGGGCTTTGTGATGATGGCAGGGGAGGAAAGAACTGTGTCGAGCCTGGAGGGTGACTTTGTATTTATGAGAAACATGTGGGAAGATACCCTTGTAGACATCGAGCTGATTGGTTTGCTGTATTCATCGTGCAGTGCCGGGACTTTTCCGCCAGGACAAGCAGATGGGGACGTGGGGCTGGCAGGAGAAGAGTAGGTAACTGCAGGGCGCATGACCTTTATTTGGCCGACACTTCAGCAGGACGAAAGACTATTCTATCTAGAACGCCACAAATTCTAGCTTAGGATCGTACCAGTTGAGTAAATCATCTTCCCAGGTCCTCAGCAACGAAGCATCACCATCGTCTATACATACCGTACAGCCCATCGTTGACCAGCACCACTGGCCCCGGCAGGAGGAGAAGTAATTACACGCATCTATCCCATTCCACCTCAAGCAACACAACACTCTTCTTACATGTGAGATGCATCCCCTTCAACCAAATGGCGCGCATCACCTCCCCATCCCCCTCCCCCTCTCCGCTGCCTCGTCCCCATACAACTCATGCACCTCCTCCCTCACCCCAGGCAACTCCACCCTCTGCGCTCTCCCATCCACCTCCGAACGGCCCAGCCCCCTGGGCAACGGGCCCTTCACTTCCCCGCCGTAAAACACGTGCTCGACCGGACCATCGCCACCACTTCCTCTTCTACTGCCCCACGCCCCCCTCCCCCCTTTCTGCCCGTCCTTCCTCCGCCCGACCAGGAAACCCAGCCCCAACGCGATGGCGACCAACAACACCGCGCCGATCGCGATGCCCACTTTCGCACCTGTGCCGAGACCGGCACTACCGCCAGCGGAACGCTCTGCCGACGCCGAAGCAGAGGATGACGGCGGCGGCGCAGCGGTCGCGCTTACGCCTCCAGAGCCCGTCCGGGCCGGCGTTGGGGCGGTTGTTGTGGTGGACGAAAACGCCGTCGACATGGTCGTCGCCGTCGCGGGCGCCGAGGAGGGGACGTTGTCGGTCGCCTGCCTGCGCACGATGACGCCGTAGTTGTTGATGGCGTCGAGCGAGCTGACGGTGCGGACGGTGAGGCTGGTGATGCCGGAGAGGAGGGCGGTGGCGGTGACGGTGGTGGGGTCGTGGTTGCCGCCCGGCCAGTGCGACTCGCAGGGGAGCGTGGACTGGAAGTCCCAGCCCTGCGAGACGGTCGTCATGCAGGCGTAGTTGCTGCGCGAACGGGCGTCAGGGTTTGGTTTCTTTTTGATCCCTTTCGATCGGCGTGAGGGTTGCAGGGGATGGTTTACCGCGGACAGCATGTGGCTACTGTTTCGCGCACGGCGGCGTCGTCGGGGTCGGTCGTCATGGACCAGCATGCCGTCGTGTAGCCCCATGGACACACGCCGGGGGAATAGTAGAACAGAGGGTCGGCTTGGTAACTGGAGGGGAGACAGTCGGACGTCGACGGTGGGCCGAGCTGGAGTCGAGTGGAACCGTCTTCTTCGAAATAGTATATGGACGAGAGACATGAGGCGGCTGGAGTGAAAGTGGTCGTGAGTGCGAGCGGCATTTCGTTCGATCTGGTTGCGATGCACGGCGCACCGGTGCGTCACTTCTATGCGTAATTCAGCCTCGGTGTCTGTGAAAGAAAGGATTTGTCAATTTGCTTTGGACCTGCGATGGGGTGGTGGTGCTGTATAAAAAGTAATCGTGGTCTGCGCTGCGCCGCAATAGCCGCCGACCTCTCCCTCTCACCGCTCGCTTCGATTCGTCCACGAGCACACCCGTAGCCGCGCTCGTGTTGGACCAAGCGAGAGTGAGATAGGCCAAGCTCATCCTGAAACTGTATGCCCTTGTCGTTGTCTGCGAGGGGCTCGCTTATCGCGTGCCAGTGAAGTTACAAGCGCCGCCTAGCCGTGGTGTTGAGCGGCTGCGCCGCAAGGCTAATCATGCCCACTGCAAATCGGTAACAGCAGCCTGAACATGGACATGGCACCTGTATCACATTCCTGCTATGCATGATGAAGGAATGGACTTGCTATAAATATTTGATAAATATGCTGTTACATCCCAATGAAGATTGACAAGACATATTGAGGCCCGAGGTAACTCGCACGGCACAGCTGTAACACGGACAAAGAATAAATATGAAAAGTCCCACTAGGAAACCCAGACATCAACAAGAAGAAGTGAGTCAAGTCAAAAAAAAAAAAAAGCCGCGCATGTTACAGCGCCAACGAACTCCTCCTCGCCGTCTTACTTGGGCTCCCTACTGCTGCTTCTTCGCGCTCATCCTCCTCCCTCTGCTTCCTCTTCTGTTCCTTCCTTTCCTTTTTGTCTTTCTTGCTTTTCTTCTTCTTCTTTTTCTCCTTATCCTCACCCTTACCTTCACTCTTCTCCCCCTCCTTCTTCTCCTTTCTCTCAACCTTGAAGTCGATGTGTGGAAGCCTCGTAAACCCCACGTTCACCAACCTCCCCGTGCCCGTATCTCTCGCCACGCTGGGGCTCCACGGGCACTTACACTCGCTTCCATGGTCCGTCTGCTTACACCTATAACAGTACGCCCTCAAGCTACTAGTCTTCTTATACTCGCGATCGAACGCCTCATTGGCCTCCGCTACCGTCTTCCTCTTTCGCGAGGCACGGGCCAAGATTGAATCAGCCGTGACGGCTTCATGCAACTTCTTCTCGCGCTTCTTCTGCTTCTTGTTCGTCTTCGCCACGTCGCGCCGCTGCTTCTTGTTGAGCTTGGCAGCGTTTTTGGTGCCACGGGCCCGCCGGACCGCCGCGGCCGTGCCTTCCGGGTCGGAGTACGGCTCATTGGGGTCAGGAGGCAGAACATAGGTTGAGCTGGCCGTCGCACGGACGGATGCAGCAGAGGGGGCTGAGGAGGAAGGACCGGTTGCCGGAGGAGGTTTGGCCGAGCAAGTCGAGGGCACAGGGACAGCTGATATGCGTCGAGCGGAGTCTCCGAGGATTTGTGCCACGCGTGCTGGGGACTTGGCGAGGAGAGCTGATTGGGAGGAGGTGACGTTGCTACTGGACGGCTGAGGTTGAGTGCATGGGCGCACCAAGGGCGTTTCCGACACTCTCAACATCCCGTTCAGACTCTGAACCTGCTCTGGGGTTGTGGGGCGTTTTCCCCAAACGCTGGGTTCTACTCCTGGCTCTTCTTCTGAGGAGCTCTCTTCAGACTCTTCGTCTTCAGTATCCTTTACTTGCAAGATTCCTCTGGGCTGCCGCCCCTGCACCTGTTCTTCGTATTCTTCTTCAGCCTCCTCTTCGCTAGTTTCCTTGGCCTGGAGGATAGACTCTGCTGGAAGCTCTTGCTCTTCTTCCCCTGAGCTCTCATGCTCCTCCTCTTCCTTTTCGCTGGCATCAGCCTCATCAGACTCCGAGGACTCTTGAATGTCCTCCTGCAACCTCTTAAGTTCCTCATCCGCGATTGATGTCGATGACTCCAGGTCATCATCCACAAGTCTCATTCTCCTCTCCGCTGCATCTGCTCTCTTCCTCCTTTCCTCCCTCGCCACGCCAATATCCTCTTCGATCCACTCCTCCCACCACTCCCTCTCCTTCTCCTTTCCCGTCCTCCGGTCATCGCCCTCGTCCTCTCCTAACCCCTCCAGCACCTCCCTCACCGCCTTATCCTTTTTCTCCTCCTCCAACTCCTCCCTCAACCTCGCCTCCTCCTCAATCACCGCCTCCCTGACGACCGCAAACGATACGCCGCCACCACGATCACCCTCGCCGCCCTTCCACAGCGCCTCCCCGTACGTCTCCTGTAGCTCCTTCACCTTGGGGCCGAACTCGGGCTCCAGGTTGAACAGGAAGTGCATGTTGAGCATGTAGGCCGGCAGGCGGTACCCGAACTCGGCCATGCGGTACTCGATGGTCTCGAGCTGGGCGGCGAAGCGGGCGGCGTCGCCGTCGTGCGAGGCCTGGGTGCAGGAGTGGAGCAGCTGGACGAGGAAGTACACGCGTCCGCTGGTCGTGCTGAAGTGGTCGGAGGGGGGGAGGGTGGATTGCGGGGCGGCGGAGGGGAGGGGGGAGGTGGAGGAGGAGGCGGCGGCGTTGGAAGAGGAGAGGGTGTTG
Organism: Diplodia mutila; assembly: GCA_022560015.1. Classification (NCBI taxonomy): domain Eukaryota; kingdom Fungi; phylum Ascomycota; class Dothideomycetes; order Botryosphaeriales; family Botryosphaeriaceae; genus Diplodia; species Diplodia mutila. Next base: position 265,135 of record JAFISB010000014.1, on the reverse strand, counting down.
ATGGTGGAGAAGAAGGACGGCGTGGGCGTGGCCATGGGGATGGATGTGTGTGCGGCGCGGATGTGGTCCCAGAGGGCTTCGGCGGGCATGTGCCAAGTCTTGTCCAGGATGGCCGGGGCCGGGCAGTCGGCGGCGGCAGTGTAGGCGTCGCGGATGAGGTCGGCCGTCTTGCTCTCGGCCCTGCGATAGAAGTGCGTGTTGCGGTGCACGTCTGCATGCGAGCCGTCGACGAACTTCCACATGTTGCCCTCGGACAGGGCGTTACGGACGATGGTCGCCCATCGGTTGTAGGTGTGCTCGTCGGAGGTGGTCGAGAGGAGTGGCAGTCCTTGTTTGGACTGGTCGATGAGGCCTCGCGCGAGTTTGATATTGATCTGGCAGCATTGTTGCGGTCGGACGGCATTGGGCGTTGCTCTCCGATTCTTCGGTGCTGGTGTTGGGGAGAGGTCGTACTCAGCCGGAAGCTGAGAGGACGGCGGTGGCGTGGTCTCGAACTTTATGTCCTGTTCTTCAAGGCCGATACCCCAAGGCGTGTTCAATGACTTCACTGGTGTCCGGTGATGAGAATTTACGGGTGTGTTGTGGCTTGAACCAGCGAAGTCTGATGTTGGTGGTGTTGAGTCAATTTGGGGGGACGACGAGAAGAACGCTTGTCCGAAGAATGACGAGCCTGGGGTCGAGAAGACATCATCGTCTGGGGTCGTTGGCCTTGTATCAAGGCGCTCGCGCATCTGCGAAAACTCCATCACTGTACAAAGCCTATCGGCCAGCCGGCGATGTTAGTAGAAGCCTCGGAATACAGGAAGTGCGTGTCACGCACGAGTCTCAGCACAACCGGGAAACCCTCACCACACGCGGAGAAGAAGATGGGACAAGGTAAGTTTGTAAATTTGATTGACGAGTTTGAAGAGTACAATGTATTGGGTATGTTTCCAAAATTGCTCAAATGGTGGATTGCTTGATTACGGTTGGAGTGGGGAAAACAACCCTTTGCTCCTGCTCTTGTGCCGGAAGGGACTGAGCGATATACCGCTGTAGTCCAGCCATCTTCAGTTACCTCGCACCACATTTCGCCGTGCCGCAGATATCACATCTCGGCTATGGCTCAGTATATTACCGCTATCTCTGCGAAACGCCTGCTCTAGGATGTCCCTAGGACTCCGTTTATTGCTCTGCCGCTTGACGGTCGGACAATGCGACATGTTGAAAATTGTTGAGCTCGAAAAGTGACATGGCAGAAGGGTACTGCGGTCGTTAGGGTGCCACAGCTTCAGATGCGGTGGCACGGGATGCTTCCTATTGGCTGAGGGGCGTGATCGGCCGTTGGCGTGCAACATGCCAGCAAGGGGCGGCCGAGGACCCCGGCCGTAAAACGTCCGGGACGCCAGGAAGGCCCGTCATAAATGCGCCGGGATCAAAGGAAACGCATGATACCCGACGCGTCCGGGGTGGCAGGAATGCGGCTCTGCAGCCGACGACGCTCCGAGGCGACGACGTGAGCTGCGGTGACTGTGCGACGTGACCGCAGGTCGATCATCCGCCGTGTCTCATGGCGATCAACGGTTCCTGCAGCACCGCTAGGGCATCACACCGCATTCAATGGGATGCGGCGGAGAGGCTGGGTAAGGATGCTGTTGCGGGTGGTGGATGGAGGTCATGTTTCAGTCTTGACTCTCTTCGCGGGGCGGCATTGCTGGTCCAGCCTCCTCTTTTCATGCCAGCCCGAAGAAGGTAGCGGCAACGTAGGCTGTGCCGGGGCGCACCGCAAGCCAAAAGTAACCATGGGCTCGTCAGGGATGAGATCCACGCAACGGCCACCGCTGCCCAGCCTTGCTTTTGCGGCCTCCGCGTCCCGCTCGATCTGTGCAGTTCGGACGGCAGCGGTGGCCACACCGCGTTTCAGCGTCTCTTCACAGGCAGCAACCTTGCGCTGCAACTCGCCGAAATCCATGCACTGGCCGGGTTTGGTGTCGAAATTCTCGCTGAGAGTGTACAGGAACCAGGCGTTCATCTCCAGCGTGGCCTTGGCGTAGGCTTCGTGGAGCTCGCGAAGGTCCTTGTTGATCTGCATGAGCTCACGCGCGAAAGGGCGGGCCCCGCTGACGCAGGCGGCCATAGTGACGCTGTTCCAGCGGCGCAGCAGGCCCGAATATGTCACCTCGCCCAGCCAGCCGTGAGCAGCCTTCAGGAAACGCCACAGCTTTGCAGCGGTGTTGATCTTCGCCTCGCCGTCCTCGGACAGGACGGAGTGGAGGATGGAGTCGGCGCAGGAGCTCTCGATGATCTCCTGGGCCTGCGCGTCGCCGTGGCGCCACCACTCGGTGCGGTCGAAATGGTCCCATGTGCCGTCGATAAAGCCCCTGTAGCCGCCCTCGGCCAGCGCGTTCTCGGCGTTGCAGGCCCAAGAGTCGTAGGATTCGGGGCCGTCCAGCTTCGGGGCGCGCTCAAGCAGGTGGTAGGAGAGGTCGGGGCGCAGGCGCACGGCGAGGGAGTCGGTGGGCTGCACGCCGGGGAGCCGCAGGGTCAGCGGCGCGATAGTGGTAGTCTCCATCATGGTGAGGAGACGGCCGCATGCAGCGCGGCGGGTTGGGTGGTCGGTGGGGTTTGGGGTTTGGGGTTTGGGGTATGTCGTCGGGATCGCTGCGATCGACGGCGACGGTCGGGTGGTGTGGAGAGCGGACCGGGCACGGCGGGAGGCGAGCGAGAACGATGCGGCTCAGCACGCGTTGGGTTGGTCGCAGAGTCGTGGCGGGCGCAGGCAGGTTGTCGAGTAGGTGCCAAGGTCTGTGTAACTCGAGGGCGATCGCTGGGGCTTGCGAGGACAACGAAGGTGTTCAAGTGGGCGGTGCGGCGGCGCAGAAGACCAGAAGACGCGAAGGGCCGAGACTGCGCGACGGTCTGGACTCTTGATCGCGGCAGCTTTCCCGACCCGCACCGAGGCGTGTGCGCGTCCGCTAATAAATGCATTACATGCGCCGACAGCTGGCCGGATGGACAGCCAACCGCGGGGCGGCGGCTGGGCGGCTGGGCGGCGTGCGCAGTCTAGACCACTGGCGATCGCCCGCCTTTGCGCGTTTTCTGCCTCGACCTCCTGGCCAGAGCCCGTCCCGCCAATCGGTGCCCCCTCTCCGCCGTTACTTCGCCCTCCATGTTCTATCCGGCCTACGTCGATCTGGCGGCCGCCTTCTTCTATCCGCTCGGCAATACGCCCGCCGCCTGTCTCACTCAGCACCTGCCGCCTGAGCTGCCCGCCCGCGTGCTCTGCCTGGGCTGCGGAGACGCGCGCAATGTCCTCTTCACGGCCTACTGCGAGGCCGCCCGTGCTGATGCCCGCCCGATCGATATCACTAGCTGTGACCTGCAGCGCGCCGTCATTGGTATGCCGCGTGTGGGTGTGCAGCTCCGCCCAGTACACTGACGCGCACAGCCCGCAACATCCTCCTCTTCAGCCTGATTCTCGACGACCGCGACGGCCGCAACCAGCACGCCATCTGGTCCCTATACTACCACCCGCTCCTGGACAATGGCTGTTTGGAGCTGCTTCAGCGGCACGCCAAGAAGTTGACTGAAAACTCCGCATCCCTGGACGAATGGCACCGCGGCCCCTACGCCAGCTGCCTCCGCGTGTGCGATTCCGTGACTCTGGCCAAGGTCCACGAGGTCTGGCTCTCCTACGTCAACGCTGATGCCCGTCCGTCTCACGCCGACTTCGAGCGCGCCAAGCAGGCCCAGGAAGCAACCGGGAGGGCTGGCAATGTTATTACCGCTGCCCGGTCTGCCGCGCCCTCCGCCATGGACGCTGTGCTAGATGCGCCCCGACTGTTCAAACAGTACTGGCGTAGCGGCACCACGGATGGCCCTGGCGCTACGGCAAAGACGGACGTGCCTAACCCCATGTTCTCCGGCCGGATGGACAACCTGACTCTCCATTATGGCACCGATCCTCTTCTGGGCTTCCACCTAGCCACTGCGTATCTGCCGCTAGCGAACGCCTCTCCGCTGAACCCAAATCAGGTGGAAGGCCATGGCTTGGACCCGCTCGTGAAGACGGCCCGTCTGCAGTTCGAAGCCTGGTGCGACGCGTTCCGCTCTCGGCAATTCACACTACGCTTCTTTGTGGGAGAAGCTATGACCTTCTGCCATGTGCTGCACCAGAAACTGACCGCCGCTGACGACGCTGCCCAGTGGTATCGTGGGCCTTACATGCCGGACCCACTGATTCTTGATGCCGATGACTACAGGTCAGGCCAGGCCCCTCTGGGCTTCAACGTTATTGACACATCCAATCTTATCGACCACTTCGGTTCCCTTAACCTGTTGGTGGCTACTGCACCCCTGCTCGACGGTAGCCTAGCTGCTAACCTTGTCACCGAGTCTCTCGTGCGCCGACATGGGGCAGACCAGCAGCCGATGGACGCGCTGCTCTGCGGCAACGCTACCGCCTTATCGACTCTTCTAGGCCTCTTTCCTGTGCAGTATTGGACCAACACGTCATTGGTGTCCTCGCTTTACGAAACTATGCTGCATGCCTTTCAAGAAGACGATGCTACGCAGCTTCATAGTAGGTTGACCTGGAAGAATAGGATTCCAGCTGGCAGTGTCGAGGCATCAAGCCTTCACTACGACGCGACTGACCTGGCTCAACTGCTTTACCAAACATACCTCACTATGTTCGAGGGCGAGGATCCAGTTGTTCTCATGGCTAAGCGCAGTGCACAACATCTTGCCAACGTTTCCATGCCGTACTATACGCGCGCAAGCTTTGCGGCGTTCCTTCGGTTCGTCAAGGGCAGGGTGGAAACGGATTGGAGCAAGGCTGCAACGATCCTGCTCAACCTCATTGACAAGGATACTAATCTCATGCTTGGACGGAACTTCCTGCAGGAGTTGAGGGTCCAGATGCATCTCTTTGATGTATGCTCTGGCCTGATACCGGAACTTCCCTTGGAGCAGATGGCTAGGAGCAACATTGAGGCATCCCAGCTGGCCTGGAGCTCTCTGCCGAACATTGTGAATGTGACGTTGAAAGTGCCGCGGTCGAAGCTCCGCGTGTTTCATGAAGTTGACAAGGGACAGCTCGGCTCTCCACCGCTGATCTGTCACGCATACACACCAACTGAGCGCTCGTCCTTTGCGGCCATCCATTTGGCATTCGGAACTGAGAAATGCACCGGCGAAAGGACCGCAGGGAATTTCACCTTGAACATCCAACAAGATAGCCAAGGATGGAACGGTGAATCGCCGCTCTGGGTATCGTTCCTGGTCCCTACTGCTATCCTACTGATCAACGCGCGGACTCTGTCGTTTCAACTCACTCTCCAGCCTACGCCGTACACCATTAAAGGTTTTGCTTCGAAGCTCGATGAAAATCTGAGTCTCTTCGACAGTACTCTCGACAACACTGCACATGTCTTCATTACGCGGTGCCGCCCGAATATTTCTGCAGCACCACATGTGTTGCTGCCGCTGAAGAAGCATACGAACGATGGCTTAACAACGCAGACCAATGTCCGGACAAAGATCACTGCAAACTTCCATACGGGCACGGCTCGCATCTCCAACTTAACTGGCCGCGTTGAACTGATTTCCGACGACCTGAAGACCAGACTTAGGAATGGCGCCGCAGTGGATACTATCCAGGTATCACCTTGCGTTATTGCAGTGAAACTTGGCGCCGAATCTTTATGTCCTCAACTGCATTTTCCGGTACCAGTCCTCAAACTTCAGAACAAGGTCCGGATAGCGCGCAAGTCTTCATACATCGAGGTCATTGTCCCAATCGCCTCTCCCTCAATAAAGCACTACTTCCCCAACTTCATACATCCCATTTTCCCGGGGTCTAGTGGCCCCATCACCTGGAATGCACCTTATCTCCCTATCTCCTACCTCCCCGTTATCGACACAACGAAGCCTCACCAGTCGCCGTGGTTGAGCACTCATCTCATGTCTATGTGGTCACACCGCGAACGGCGCACCCGTGATGCCTCTCTGGACTCAGCTTCACCAACCATCAACGACCCCGAAACCCGCATCGCCTTCAAGGACTCCCTCCTCAGCATCATCTCACACTTCGCCGATCGTAACGCTAGCACCAAACGGACTCCCTTTTTCGCCCTCAACAACCCCTCCGCCGGTGGCGTGCATGTCCTGATCCTCGCCTCGGCGTTCCGTCTCGACCTTGCATCCCAAAGCGTCATTCTTGACGCCGCGTGCATCCCGCTAACGCTCAACATCGTCCACGAGCTCGCCCCTGCATTGCAAGAGCTCCACAACCATCCGAACTACCCGCTTTGCCAGGTAAACGTCGACGGTACGGAGCTAAGCGCATGGAAGGCGGCGCTGCCGGCGATGGCGGAGCGCGCGCGCACCACGTGGACGCACGGAGCCGGCGGGAAGTGCGCATACAACCGGGCGAAAAGCGTGCCGCTTTCGTTCGCAGACGGAGAGGCTGTGCTTTGCACGTGCGGTGCGGGCGTCTTCCCGGACGGCTTCGCCGACGGGTGGGGGTTGAGGGCGTCGGCGGCGGCCGCACTAACGCGGGTCGCGGTGCGCGTGGCTGTCGCGCCGGTCTTCTCGAGCGGAGTGGTGGAAAGGCAGCAAGGCTTATCAAGGGATGATGAGAAGGATTCCTTCGGCGGTGGCCGTGCTGCTGCTGCTGCTGCTACTACTACTACTACTACTACTACTACTACTGTTGCTGCTAGAGCAGGGGCAAGGGGCGTCACGACGGATGCGCCGGGCGGATGCGCTGTTTGCGGGCGGAAGGATAGGGATGAGGGAGGGGAGCTGTTGAGGTGCTCTCGCTGCAAGGTGGTAAGGTATTGCTCCCCTGAGTGCCAGCGGAAGGATTGGAAGGCGCATAAGGTGGGTTGTCGCGCCACGGTCTAGTCACTTGATCTCCGATGAAGCACGAAATGGGGATTGGGCGTGAGGTCGGGGGAGATGGATTGCTCCTCCGTCAACGGCAGGTGGTTGCTGGAGTCGAAAGGGTCAAGTGATTACTAGAGTTTGTTTTCGTTGAGTCACACTGAGCACAAGGTAGAGACCTTTGCTATTGAGGATTGTCGATGTTTGCAAGGGCGGGAAGCAGTGTTTGGTGCTTCGGGCTTAAGGACGACTTGAGCCTTGGATTCATGCATAACCAGCACGCATTATGCAAAGGCAGATAGGAGTTCAGATTAAGGGGGAAACATTGAGAACTTGCATAGATATGTGAGATGTGTGATTGGGGAAAAAGAAAAAAGCGGATGCTCTCTACTGCTCATCCCAGACTAAGTGTTTACGCACGCTGTGATCTCAATCGTTATTTCGTAGATGTGACCCTGAAGTTCCATTATCTCTATGCAAACAATCTGGCCCGACTCGTCCGTTATCGCAGGCCTTGTTTCAAGATTACCCTCTTTTTTTTTCCTTGGCCATCCTTCATGCTCCAACGGGTGGGGATGGTGTGAGAAAGAGGAGCAAAGAAAGGAAGTTCCCACATCCAATGCATGTCTCCACCCTTGTCGACCCACACGCAATCCACCCCGCCTTTCTTTCTCTCATGCAGGCGCAAACGCAATCTCGATCGCGATCTGCCGAGGCCATCGCGCGAGTATCTTCTGTTTTCTGTTTTCTTCTTCCTCGATCTCCCGCTAGACAAGGCGAGAGCATCAACGAAAAAATAAAGTGGGATTTGGCCCACCATCGCAAAGGATGAAGCAGTAAACGTTTTTTTCTTTTCGTCCCAATCACGTCCCCATCCTCACACCTCCCATAGGCACATCGAGCAACTTGCATGGCGTACTCCCTCGTCTCACTCAGCTTTTCAAGCTCGAGCACGTATGTAATACGGCTCCCGTCGGTCAACGAAGGCCTTGCCCACGGCTGTAGTCTTGCTCGCGCGTCCAGCCCCTCGGCCGGATCGTCGCACAGTCGGGTTGGGGGATCTTCTCCACAAGGTCTGCTCTCATAGCAGAGGCGATTGCTAAGGAATAAACGAGACACCTGCAAGCCGCAAGACCCCACGGGGAAAGGGGGAAGAAGGTGAAGTGAAAAGGAAAAAAGGAAAAGGCAGAGGCAGCTCGAAAAGCCGCCAGCTCCCACAGGTCGTCGCCCACTTCTCTCCTCTTTCTTTCTCACCCAACGGCACACGCGGAAACACCCGTCAAGGTTGTAACAAGGTCAAATGCAATGCGAGGCAGGGTGTCGACTCTCGCACTGCATCTGGGTTGCTGCCACACAAGACAAAAGACAATACCCGTTAGGGCAGCCAGATGTACAGGGGGCCACAAGCCGTCGCACTGGAGCGCACCCATTCTCTGTGAAGACGATGATCTTGAGGGAGGCGTGAACCGGAGAAAGGAAAAGAGGAAGGAAAAAGGCTACGCCCCTTAACCTGACGGCAAGGCGCGGAGCAAAGCTCTATTTATTTTTGAAAATGCCAAAAAGGCCACGCCCCTTCGACCTTGCGGGAAAAGGCGCGGAGCAAACCTCTATTTGTTTGAAAAGGTCAGACTGGAACGCCGGAGGGCCAACCCTCTTTTGGCAAGTCCATTGTGTCTGGTGTAGGAAGCTCTCCTCCGGAGGCAGCGGGATCGAACAACCTGAACATGGTGTGGTCTTGAATGTTCCTCGGGTCGAACACTCTTCCGAGTGGACCGCTGGGATAACACAGTAGCCCGGGGTCGAGCACCCACAAAGAGACTTGGCCTTCCCAAGTCATCGTCTCTGGAGTGGACCTTTGCCGGGAGAGAACGGAGCCCTCATGTGTGATCAAACTTACTCCGACCAGGAGTACTTGAGTGGTTTTCGGTATGCAACAGGCCTTCCCTGTGCTCTCGATAACACCTTTATTGAAATGGTTCCTCAGTTGCAACAGGCCTCCCTGCGCTTCTGGTAGCATCTCCATTGAAATGGTTCTCAGTGTGCAGCAGACCTTCTCTGCGCTCTTGATTGCATCTCCATTATTACAATGATTCTCGGTGTGCAGTAGGCTTCCTCCCTATGCTCCTGATAACATCGTCTTCAGAATAATTCTCGGTGTGCAACAGTTTCCACTGTGCTCCTGACAACATCTCGTATTGGGTTGGCTTCAGACGGGTTTGCCATCTCAGTGACCAGTGCATACTCGTCGACTTGGCGTAGCCATGAGAGCAGCATTTGCTTTTCCAAGGGACCCAATGCTTTGTAGGGTTGACCTTGTCTTCTTTCAATCAACCTTTCAGTCGGAGGCGGTGTCATGCCCTTCGCAATCTTTTGCCTTTCCCAACTGTAGGCTGATTGACCCTCGCGGGTTTTTCTTGCTCATTCCTCAGAAGTTCAGTGCGTGTTCGCTTGTACAGTGTGTCTTGGTGCTGCTATATAGCAAGCACTTTCACCAACAGCCTCACTTTGTGTGCTTCACCTTTGAGCTTTCGTCTTGCTCGTGGTTCTTCGCCACCCACTGCCTCATCGGGTAGCTTTGTTCTTGCACCATGACGGAGCGATTCGTTCTTGTCTTTGCACCTGGATTGGTGATGACTCTTGTGCCTTGCATCTTGGTCGGTAGTGACTTTTTTGCCTTGCATCTTGATCGGTAGTGACTCTTTTGCCTCGCATCTTGATGGATGTGGCTCTTCGTCTTGCACCTTGACGGATGTGGCTCTTTGTCTTGCACCTTGATGGACTGGCTTTTGTTGCCTTTTGCCTTGAGGGATGAGACTCTTTGTCTTGCACCATGACTGGCTATGGCTGTAGTTGACTTGCAAGTGCTGCATACATCTTGGCTCCCAAGTGCTGCATGGATCATGCTTCGTCTCATAGGCCCTCTGCGCGTCCATGCTCTGCCAGGCCCCTTCGGCACAGGTGGAGCTGGGTCGCGTGTTCCGGCTCTTGTAGTGGCTTGACTGCATCTAAAGTACAGGTTTGGTGACCAGTGCTTTGTGGCTGTGCCAGATATGCATCCGGCTCTAGGCTTTTGTAGGCCAGGCCATCTGCTGGTAGCTCTCCAACGACATTGACATGAGGGACGACCCGCGATGAAGTGGTCGCGATCGGCTGAGCCGAGCGGGACTTGAGTTCCGACATTGACTTGCACCATCCGAGATCCATGCGCCCCACGAAAAGTATTGATGGTAGAGTGCGGCTGATTGGAGCAGTTGGCTGGTAGTGCTACTTGCTTCCGCTCAGTTGTTGTGCCATTTGGGTTGCTCGGTGTCAACCATGGCTGTGGCCGAAGCCGAAAGGCACGTTCCGAACATGTTCAGGGCGAACCCGAGGAGCGAGGCCGGATGCGGCGGAAGGGTCCGCCTGGGAGGACGACGCTGGGTCGAGGGGGTGACGGTCGCTTGCTGCGACGAAGCTGGAGACGGATCGAAGTGTCTCGTGTGGTTGCGCAGTGGGCAATGGAGGAAAGGGGAGTGGCTCCCCGAGACAGGCTCTCAGGTTACCGCGGATGGGGACAGCGGCTTTGCTGCCGGGGGTGAGCATCGGTTGCTGAAGAGGAAAAGGAAGAGAGGGGGGCGAGGAGGCGAAGGACTTAAAAGGACGGCGCAGGGGTCCGTGCATGCGCTAGCGGAGCTCGCCTCGAGAGCCAATGAGAGCGTGACGACACGGTGGCACTGGGGCCACGGCACCTTCCTGTCCGCGTGGTGCTCCGTGCCCGGCTGACCTGCCGCGGCTGCCTGAAACACCCTGTCTAACACCCCTTGCCTGCCACACCTGTGTGACGCCCTTTCTTGACTGTGTGTGTGTGTGTGGCCGGGGGACGCTCAGCTGTCGGTGATGAACGCGCGCCATATCCCAATGACAAGTCGCAACAGAAACTACCCCATACGTCAGTGGTCTTGCAGCAGAAATGAGCTACTGTTAACCGAAGTCTACTGTGTATGTCAAACGCTTAGCACCGCATCATCGGCCACCGCCGTCAGCTCGACTTTGCACCCGACGCCCCCTCCACAGTAGCTACGTAGCAGATCCGGCGGGCCACCGTCCAACTTCTCCGTCCTCTCTCATCCGTCCTTGACCATGCAACCCCGGGATCTCGCGGCCGTATGTTGCCAACTCTCCTCTGGCCGCTGCGCACATGCAGCACATCCGCCGCTACCTTTACGCCCATTCTCTCCACGGCCTGTATTGTAGACACGCTCACGGAGGACGCCATGTCAGGCACATCCCCCGCGATTGCGAGCGCCCTGGTGCACATCTGCCGGCGAGAAACGCAATCTCGCCCCGACAACCGACCAACTGCCGATGATCGTGGCTGATGGCTCACGCCCCATCAGGTCCGGATCTGGGATGGTCAGGTACCGGTGGTGCAAGCTGTTGCGAAAACATTGGTAATACCAACCTTCAGCCCACCTGCCTGACTCCGATGTTTGCAGCGCGAACAGTTCCCAGCCAATCAGTGTTCGCCAATTTTCCAGCTTCCTCTTCGGTTCACCCTCTGCTCCTCATCCAGACCCTTTCCCGTTCATCAACGCCAATCCTGTACATGACCGGAACATATGGATCTGCGGTACCGGCAAGCTAGGTGTGCCCATCCAGGCCGCTGCGCCCTGCATATATTGCCTCGCCCGGTAGTGTGGCCGCTTAGCGTCCCCTCTTGCCCATGCTACTGATATGGTAGACGCTTCTCGCATCGGCTGAACCGCCGCAATAGGAAGAGTCTCTGAGATAGCTTGTCGCAGACGCCTCGCCCACGTTCTCGAACGAGCGGCTGCGGCTTAGTGCGTGCTTCTTATACCTATCCAGTCCCGTACACTTACCCTTGGAGCCTGCTCCTCGCATCGCTTGCCTCTGTACGAGTCATGGACGATTCGATATCCCGACCTTCTCAGGATCACGCCTACAATGTCTAACCAGCTTCCTCACGAGGTTTTCGGCCTCGCCATCTTCGTTAATGCGCTCAGCTTCCTCGCGGTTTTTCTTGGCCTTCTTCTCTGTTTCATGTTGTGGCGACATGGCGAGGGCCTCAGCTGTAAGCTTCTTCTCTTTCCAGATCCCCACAGACACTTTGCATTAACAATCTTCGAGATATCCTGTTGCTCGGCGTATCGACTACGCTCGGTGCGGTGCAGGGAGTGGCCACCCACCTTGATTATACAATCAACTGGCGACAAATACAGATTGGGAGGTATGAAACGTCTCAAAAACCACAGCATGACCAAACCGCCATGTTTGGTAAAGCCGATTCTGGATGGCGCTCGGTCTTGGCTTCGATCGGTAAACCACCCGAGGTTGAGCTCTGCGGGCTCTGTGCCAAATGCTGACCGCCTCATAGCCATTTACCTCTACAATGTAGACTCACTTCTTGTTTTATTCTGGTATGTGGCCGTTGTTGTCCGAATGGTCCCCACCCTCAAGCTCACAACACTAATCAGAACCTCCAGGGCAATCACCTTATTCGTTGGCACCTGGAATATCCGCATCAAGTCAGACAAGAAGAGAATAATGGCCACCGTCCTAAAATCGACTGCCATTATCCTTCCAGCGATCATGGTATCTGTGTGTCAGATCAAAGCCTTGAGAAACCACCCGGTGCTTTTCTTGGTTGTCGTGAACATCATCAGTAAGTCAGTCCCTCCAGCCGGTAAGCTCGGCTTGCTGACCCAAGGTAGTGACTGTATCGATGATCGTTGGATTCATTCTCGTGCTCGCAATCCTCTACAAGTACTTGCTCGCTCGGAGCATTTTCAAGCGCTTTTTCAAACGTGACAGGTCCACGAACGGCTGTTCATCCAACTCGGGCACAGTTTCAAGTGTAACCAGCGGGAACCGTGGAAGAAGCACTGATAAATGGCTGATCATTCGTTTCAGCTTGATCATGGCCATCTTGATGTAAGCTTAACCCTGGTGCCTTCGTGGATTGCAATTGACCGAAAACTGTAGCGCCTTTGAGACTGCTCTCATTATCTACGAACTCGTCAACTTCCAGCGCAGCCGCCACTCACAACAACCTTCGACGAAAGTGAGCGGTCCCAATCTTAGTATCGAACAGGCGCGAGTCGATCTCTTTCAGTACATCCCTGGAGTCGTTCCCAGCATAGTCGCATGGTGTATCTTCGGTACGACAGACGTCTTCCGAAGAGAGTACATGGCGTTCATACGGGCATGGTGTTGTTGCTTGTGTCTTCCCGCTCGACATCCGGACAGCATCTGGCGCAGGCGTTCATACGGGCGCCAGGGGTCACTTGATGTGGAGGCTCCTTCACATCAGGCATCCTTCTCCCCCAAAGACGGGAAACCAAGCATCTCCATTGAGGTCAGCACAGAGATATCGTTATCATCGATGTCAAGCCACAAAACACCGCCCATGAACACCCACCGCGTTTCGTTTGGCGGAACATCCTTACTTCCCGATCAACGCAGCGTGCCCGGGGATCCATCCACGAGCCAGACCAGAGGCCCGATTTATCCCATCCCATCAAATGTACCACGCTTTCCTTCGCGAACGTTTTCTCACGGCGCATCATCAAGAGGAATTGCAAGGCACCACTCACTCGCTCAAAGCTCCCGCACTGCCTCAACAGACAAGGCACTGCCCGCATTGCCATTACAAGCGCCCCTTGCCGCCCATCCCGCCCATGGCCCTCCGGCTGTCGATTCCAGCAATGCACCCAATCTGGATCCTCCCAATGTTTCCTGGCTGTCCACCAATGTGGACTCGAAATCCAGCTCAGTCTATTCGGGCTCGGAGTACGCGGCTACGCAGTCGTCGACGAGTGAGCTGTTTCCGCCGCCGCTGGCAGTGCACTCACTAAAACAACAGGATACGGCGGCTTTATGAACGTGTCTCCCCCCCCCCCCCCCCCCCCCCCCCCCCCCCCCCCCCCCCCCCCCCCCCCCCCCCCCCCCTTTTTTTTTTTTTTTGTAGATGCAATGAGCCTCGAAAGTGAAGAGGTAAAGGTTGGTGTACCGTGGAGTTCAGCCCGGTCGTTGCATAAGTGAAAGGACGGGGCACCGAGGCATTTTCGGCAAGTTTGTATGGGCGTTGTGGGGGCATACCCGGATCTTTCGCCTGGCTTGGTTTGATGCGACATGACCTTCCCTTTTCTCTTCCGTAAAGTACATACATATCCCGCCCAAAAGGCAATCTCTCTTACAACAGCATAGCGTCATGTAGGAAGTGATTTGGTGCCTGGTGAACCACCTTGCGCCTGCAACAAAGGTACGGGTTAAGCTAAAGAGCCCGTAGATAGCCGCGAAGCAAGACTAAAGTGCAATAGTGTCGAATCAAGCTGTTGTGATAATTTTATGCTCGGTGGGGCCACCGCCGGAGGCCTATCAATCCGAACATGAAATGATCGTGGCGGCGCTGCCCAAAGGATGAGGTAATGGCTTTGAATTAAATGGTTTTCCAAAGCCAAGGGTATAGAAGCTGAGGATTGGGGCCACCAATTGTATCTACTTGCACGTGCACGTAAAACCTGTTTTGGCAATTGGGGACCTCCGTGAAGCCATGAAGCGCAGCCAATCATCAATCCTGCGGTGACTTGAGTAACTTGATGTGATGTCCCAAAATCGACAACCATCATTCTCCACGGAGATTTCATCCTCTGCCGAGTGGCTCAGCCGTTGCAAGCCAGAGCGGGAAGGAAGCAGAGAAGTGCTCGGTCAATAGATGCCGAGTCGGGGATCGCGCTCCGGCCATGCCGAAAAGTGATTTCGCTTAGGGAAGCTTGTGCAGTTAAAGCCAGCCGACTAGCGGGTTTCTGGCAAGGCGATTGGCGCCATACCCCTGCCAAGCTACCGCTTGTGGCGCCACTGAATCCTGATCAACCATCTGGCCAACAACCGTCGCTCGAAGCTGTGGCCCATGCGGCGGCTGTTGCCTAGTGGCGTCCACTAGAGGATTCATCGTGAGCGCTGTCGTGACAATAAGATGCCTGTCTTCCCTGTTCCCCCAAGACTTGCATCCCCGTCGTCCATACTCTCTTTCAGTCGATCTCTATCCAACCCAGTCGCTCTTTCCAACACACACAACAATGTACAAGACGCTCCCCATCCTCTTCGCCGCCGGCGCCGCGGCCCAGAGCACCATCACCACCAGCTGGTTCGTCGCCGGCTTCGACAACACGCCCGTCGCCTCCGTCATCGCCGCCGACTCCGACGCCGTGACCTACTCCATCGGTTGCAGCTACTCGGACATCCGGGAAGGCGAGTGTGGCATCCCGGCCTCCTTCACTGTCACCCAAGGCCCGTCCATCTTCGAGTACCACTACACCGACGACACCGTCGCCACCGACTACACCGCCGACTTCACCATGGAAGCCAGCTGCGCCATCGAGGGCACCACCCAGGCCGTCTGCGTCGCGTCAGCTGGTGGCTCCGAGGCCAACGACCCCGGCGTGAGCACCGAGACTCTGACCGGCACCGACGTCGAATGGGGCCCGCTCATCATCACTGCCGGTGCCGAGAAGCTGAGCGCCACCGCCGGTGCCTCCGCCACCGGTTCTTCTTCCGCTTCCGAGACGGGCGCTTCCGAGTCGAGCAGCTTTGCTCAGTCCGGCTCGAGGACCAGCGCCGGCGCCTCCGCCACCGGCTCATCCGCTTCTTCTACTGGTAAATACTCCTCTTTCTCCCCGAGTGCCGTCGCACGTTTCTCTCATGCCAGCACAGCATTTGGAGTGCTCCACCGCCACACTTGGCACCTTGCTGACAACCCCCCAGCTGCCTCCACCTCCGCCTCCCACAGCGGTAGTGCTACCGGTTCCGCCGCTCAGGCTTCGTCTACCGGCGGTGCCGCGCAGTTCGCTGCGCCCGTCGCCGGCGTTGCCGGTGTTCTCATTGCCGCCCTGGCTCTCTAAGTGACCTCAGTGCCGTGTGAAGTGTACAACAGCTGGAGGAAGATGATCTCTTACGTCATACATAATTTCATGAAGTATACAAGAATTCCTGTACGCGATCAGACCTTAGCAGATACCCCATGGCATGGGACATTCACTACGTATACAATAATCAATTAATCACGCTTCCACTCGGATGAATATCTCCCACTCTGCTTTCTGTAACCCAGCGTTTGTTGGCTTGTATGACGTTCGAGAATTTGCCCTTACCAGCCTTGGTGAGATCTGCAGATGTGCGCACGACGCGAAACAGGGCTTGTATCCGGCTTTGATATATACAAATCGTCAGGGCTCAACCTGCAGTGCGCTGCTCCCAGTGTCAGTTCCCTCGTATCCACGCTGTCATGAAAGCAGATCGTCTCTCCTTTCCAGCAGCAGCCCCGGCTTGTTGTTCTATCCGCCGAAGCTCGGCACAATCGCTTCGGCGATCACGGCCAAATCTCGCATACACCCAGCTCAATCTCGGCCCCCTTCGTCCGGGATTTTTGTATTGCTACATATTTTTGCACCGCCAGTCTCTCTTCAACAACAAGTCCTATGGTCTAGTGGTATGACGTTCGCTTCACAGCTCAGCAACTTCTCTTCCTATGAGGTCGACGATCGAGCAAAACTGGAGAAGCGCGAAAGGTCCTGGGTTCGATCCCCAGTGGGACTACATCTTCTTTTTTTTGCCTTTTGCAATGTCGATATGCATTGCATTGTCTTTGACTACTTAACATGCCGGAAGTTGGTTGGGGTTGGTGGGGCTGAGGGCTGACGTGAAGGGGTTGACGAAGTTTCGACCGGGGTGCACTTCGTTTTGCAAAGTGAGGAGACACAGATCCTGCTTCTCCTTTGCGTTAGATAGCAATGAATTCATTCCCCGAAGCATTACGCGCCCTTGCGAGAAATAGGAATCGCAACATAAAGTTTGTCCTGACATCCGCTGCGTTGACCGCGAGCTCCCATCCCATCTTCTTTCATCGAGGCCGTCGCCATAGCCGTCTCGATCATCGGTGACTTCAAGAAGGCCTGCAAGAACATTTCCAGCGGCCCTGGCTTCTCTTGCAGAGCATCCTGCTCACGAAGCACGAACTAAGCCGCAACGATCTTCCTCGGCGGCGGACCAGGCTTCCTCCACATGCACTGCACCATTCCGATTAGCACGGAATCGGAAGGAAAAGGAGAACAAGAAATGACTTCGTAGACTCGAAGCAAGAATGATAACGCAATCACTCACCACATGCTCCACCACACCCTCCTCCTGCCCCCACTCCTTCAGGTCAAACGGCACCCGCCTCACCACCTCGAACCCGCTCTTCTTGTACAAGCCCTCCCCCATCGGCGACGCATCCAGATACGCGTCCAGGCCCGCCTCGTCCGCCCTCTCCAACCCCCACCACACCAGCGCGCCGCCCGCGCCCCTCCGGCCCTCGTCCGGATCCGTCACCAGCGTCACGAGATGCGCGTGCGGCCGCCCGCCCATGACGTCCGCGTGCGCCGCGCGCAGCGGGCCGAAGAGCGCGCGGTACACGTCGGGACGGAACTCGGGGATGAGCTCGTCGTCGGCGATGGACGAGGCGGCGGCGACGGCGGCGGGCGAGCGGGCGTGCCGGTGGATGTCCCAGCGGGCGGCGGCGACGACGGCGCCGGTGGCGACATCGACGGCTTTGACGAAGTGCGTTTCGGGCTGCTGGAAGGCGCGGACGCGCTGGGCGGTGGTTCGGTCGAGGGAAGACTGCGAGGGCGGGGTGTGGTAGAGGAGGCCGCTGATGCCGACGCCGGTGGGGGAGTAGTAGGCTTTGTGGAGGAGCTGCGTCATTAGGGGGATGTCGGATTCGGTCATGGGGAGGATGGCGAGGTCGTTGGTGGTGGTGGTGGTGCTGGCCATTGTTGTTGTTGGTGAGATGTCGATGCTGGCGCTGTAAGATGGAACTTATCGACGGTGATGGATTGGGATGTGGGGAAGGGTTGAGGATGCGGTCCTTCTTGATATATACATTAGAGATCCGTCCCGCCCTTTGTTCCCATCCCGGATGCGATGGAGGTTGATGCCTAATGGGATTTCCTGAATAGGAAGGTGGGAGGGGAAGGAAGGAATCCTTGGCGGTGGTTTCCGGTTTGCGTTTTTTGAGCACGAGGACGAAGCTTGTCCAAACAACTCGCACGGTCTTTTTGGTTGTTCTCTGTTTGGATACTCGAAACATTGTACGCGGGTGACTCAGTGAGAGCAAAAGTCCAGATGCAGCTGGAATATCCTGTATTTAAATGATATCTTTTTGGACTGCCGGACGGCCGCTCTGCTACGCTACAGTTCATCTCAGACGTGCATCGTCCTCCTTGACTTCTGAAAGAGAAGAACTGCATGATTTCTGCTTGGGAATTCTCAAGCTCCATCGGCTTCTGGAATCTCAGAACCACCGAACCATCTCTGCATCGCCAGCCAGACCGATGAGCAAAGATCAGACGGTTACTGTTCCTCCATTTAGATTGAAGACGTCAACGGCCTTTGTACATTCCAACCCATGTATGACTCAATCATAGCCCTCAAAGCCCTTCACATCCTCCTTGTAGTGCTGTTTGGTACGCTCAAACGCCGAATCCAAGCACTCTTCCGTCATGCCACGATCTCTGGGAATCAGTCTGACCTTGAAATCCCTCGGGATGGCGACGAGCGCTGTTTTGAACTGATTGTAGTCGACGTAATCCGTGTTTGGCGGCTCCGACTCGCTCGCGACAATGCGATAAGACGAGATGATGCGGATCAGGGCAGCGTACAGCAAGCGAACGGCGATGTACTGCCCGGAGCAGGCACGAGCACCCGCACCGAATGAGTGATGGGCCGTGCCGTGGAGAGGCTTCTCGACAAACGGACCCATGTGATTGTCTGCGGTGATGGGCTCCAGCCAACGCTCGGGATCGAACTTGCTGCCCGTGGGACCGAAGTGACCGGTGTCTGCAATTTATCAGTACAAGTCCAGCAAAATGATGACTCTGGTTTCACATACCATGGTTGCCAGCCTGCGCATTGATAAGAATCATGGTCTTGGGCGGGATGACGGCACCGTTCCAGTTGACCTCTGTAACCGTCTTGCGTGGAAGACTCATGGCGCTGACGGTGTAGTATCGACCAGCCTCCTGGATCATGGCGCGGAGGTATGGAACCTTCTCCTCTTGGTAACTGTTCTCCCAAGCGTCACTGATGTTGGGGTAGTGTCTTTTGATGTCGGCGTAGGCACGCTCCTGAAAGATTTGACCCTCGGGTGTAGAAAGAGACCCAATGCAAGAAGTCAGGGTACCGGGGATGGTCTCAAAGCCGCCAGAGACGAGAGAAAGACAAATGGAGCTGACCTCGACGCCTGTCAACTTCGTCTCCTGATCCTTGAGGATCGCAGCAGAAATGCAGGGCTTGTCGGTGCCGTTCTTGATCATCTCGCGGACCTTGTCTAGAAGATGGTTGAGATATGCATCTCTCCTCGCCCGAAGCTCCTTGGATCTCTTGTTCTTCTCGTTGTTCGGCAGATATCTCAAGGCCGGGATATAGTCCTGGTAGTTCTCCGAGGCACTGCGCAGGAGAGAAATGGCGGAACCAACGTGCAGAATCTCGCGCAGAAGGGTATCATAGACTTCGTCCATACGGATGCCATAACAGAGGGTCAAAGTGGTGTTCAGTGCGTAGCGCTGAATGTACGGTCTGACACTGATCTCAAGCTCGCCAGCCTTACTGTCCTTCTGCATGTCCCGAACGATGCAGAAGCTCTCCAGATCGAACATGGGATAGTAGTTTCGCAATGCAGGACGGCTGAGGGCTGTGCCAGCAGCCTTCCGCTTGTTCTTACAACTGGAATCCCACGGTGATGAGCCGATGGTGAAGCCTTGAGTCGAAGAGATGACACCATGAAAGGTGTAGAGTTTCGGGCGGTCGATGACGGCTGACTGGTGTTTGATCAGAACATCGCGGCAGTCTTCAAACGAGTTGAAGACTACGGCGCGAGTGTTGCCGAGACGGATCTGGAAGACGGACCAGCCGTAGCTGTAGCATGGTGAGCAGGTGGTCCGTTTTGAAGCAGTTGGGGGATCTACTCTTTCCACCACTTCTCACAGGTTGTGGCATGGTCCTCTCCGAGCTTGAAGAGGTGGCCGGCGATGGGAATTGCACCGGGAATCTCCGGGATGCCCTTGATGTAGGGTATATCCGTGTAGGTTGCAAACTTGAGCCCGAATCAGCATGGATCGAAACGACGGGGCATGGACACGGTACCTTGTACAATGCATAAGCCAGGGCAAAGACACCGACGAGATAGAGGTATTGGTGGGGGAGCACGGTCCCATAAGCACTGACGTCAACAGCTGATAGGGCCATGGTCGAAAAGGGTATGCGAGTCCGTCAACAAGTCGACGGCATGGCGGCTCTATAAGGCGCGGCATGAACGGCGCAACCGACAAGCAGCTAGACGCACCCGCCGCCGCTGCAGGGCGTTCGCTGAAGGGCAAGCCGACATGGTGTGTCGGCAGGACCGACGGCAGCCGGACTGACACGTGACCTGGAGATAAGCCGGTGCGATGTGGTTGCAGAGCGGGGGAGCAGCGCGGTTGCCGATGCGGAGCTGGCTGCAGCGAAGGAACGCGAAAGCGGGGCGCAGGCCAGAGGACGCGTTCCGGGAGGACAGACCCGCGTCAACGCCAACGCGCTGGATAGAGTGCTCACGTTTCCGAGGGCTGCCGTGTCCGACGGCTAAACACTGAAGGGGGTGTAGGTTGATGCGACGTGAGTGCGGCCGATGTAGGAGGGGTGCCCGGGGACGCGCTTTCCCTATCAAGCACCCCGCCTCTGCCAATTGCGATAACGGATTTCCAATCACCTGCCAGCCCTCAACTTCCTCACCATTTCCGGCGCGTCACCCTCCGCTATCCCCTCCCGGCACTGCCTAAGGGTCGCGATGCCTGCAACACGTCCGCCATGATCACCACCGCGCCCGCCCGCGCAAACCAAGCCTGCAGGCGCTGCTACAATCGCAAGAAGAAGTGCTCCAGGACCCTCCCGCGATGTCAGGCGTGCGAGCACTCGGGCGTGCAGTGCAGCTTCGAGGAGCAAGAGGAGGAGACCGGCCTGTTCTACATTTCGTGCGTGCCTGTCACTTCTCTCTGATCCACAATCGCTGATGGCACAGCTACGTCCGTGGTCTTGAGCAACGCGTGGCCCAGCTTGAGGCCCAACTTCGCGATCCCTCTTCCACCAGCCCAAACCCTTCCGTGGCCACTCCCATTGAGGCCAGTCCGCCCATACTGGCCGACCAACCCCGCCCGTGGTCGGTGGCCGTTCATTCGGACCGGGCAACGGATACCTCAAGCGCCGTGGGCCAGGGGTCCAGAACTAGCACGAAAGATGAGCGCGGAGATCATTTAGCGTCCGAGCTAAAGCAGCTGTCATTGGAAGCTACTGCCGACAGATATCTGGGCTCCTCTTCCGGTGTCTCGTTTGCGCGCTTGACTCAGGCAGTCTTGCGTCGTTTGAAACCGGACCAGCTTCCCTTCAGCTTCGAAGTGACGGATGAGGACCAGCCCTCTGAGAATGAAACATCTATCGCTGCCCCGAATAATGCGCTTGGGAGTGAAACATCAACTCCGCAGTATCCGGCTTGTCTACCGTCCAGGGAGCAAGCATTTCGCCTGGCCGAGTTTTACTGGTCACACACGCATACGCTGTACCCCTTTGTCCGGAAAGTGTGGTTTATGGAACGCCTCAAGTCAATGTATTCCATGACAGAACACCAAAGCCTGGAAGGTTCGGCACCGTGGCTGTATACCATGTGGATGGTCTTTGCAATTGGATCCACGACCTGGTCAGCAATTGTCCCCGATGGGACCGAATCCGAGTCTGCGCGATTCTTCAACAACGCCATGACTTATTTTTACGGGGCCTTGTCAAGCGGCAATATGGCTGCCCTGGATGCTCTGCTCCTGCAAGTCTCGTACTCGTTCTTCAATCGCGTTGGTTCCAACACCTGGTACTTGGTGGGCTCTGCTATTCGGCTTGCCGTTGGCACCGGACTTCACACTGCACCGAACGACACGACTCGGCAACTACCACTTGACGTACAAGAATACAGAAAACGTCTCTTCTGGAGTTTGTACATGATGGACAGAGTCGTCTCCATATCTCTCGGACGGCCCTTTGGAATCTGCGATGACGACATCGAAGTTGGCATCTTCACCGAAGTCGACGATGAGAACATCCTGCCCGATAGGATCCTGCCACAACCTCCGCTCAAGGCGTCTGAAATGGCCGTGCCGCTGCACATACTCTCCCTGAGAAGAATTGCTGGGGAGATATTCGAACAGGTGTACTCAAACAAGAATCGGTACCTTCCTCCTGCTGATCGTGACGAGATTCTCAGAGGGCTTCACGCTAAGTTGGTTGAGTGGCGCCGCACGATGCCTTTCCCCTTACCTCAGACGCGGATACTGCAAGTTCCCCACACAAGCACGGCCTGGTACGACCTCAACTACTACACGCACCTCATCATGCTCTACAGGCCATCTCCATTGTGCCCTGTGCTCACTCTGGAGAAGGTCCATTTGATTGCAGAAGCATCCGCAATGGCCATCAGGCAGATTGAAATCATGCATCATGACCAACGATACGCGTTCAACTGGCTCAACCTGTTCAATGTCTTTACCATTACTCTTACTCTCATCTACTCTATTACCGCGCAACCGGAGGCCCTGTCCGCATATTTACAAAGATCCGATGCTCTTAAAGACCTCGATAGAGCAAGCAGCGTTCTTGAAAATTTTGCTACGAAGTTCCCGACTGCTCTGAAATGCCGTGCTATTGTTCACGATGTTTCTCAGAGACTGCGGTCTCATATGAGCCCTGACGATGCGACTGACCAATGTGGCAATCATTCAGGTCCTCGAGTCGACAAGCTCTTGTTGGGTGCATCTCCAGGCCGACCAAACTTAGCACCTGATGGCTCGCAAATGGATGAGATATCATTCCCATCCTTTGCCACAGGCAACCTGTCATTCGATGAGCTTCAGAATCAGGTAGCTGGTACAGGATATTCCCCGGGAGCTAATAGCGCTGTGGGTGACTCCAACAATGCCACCTCGGCCATTTCGGACAGCGGATTGCCGCCGGATTTCCGTCTAGCTGCAACGACGACACCATTTGGAGACGCCGCCGCACAATTCATGGCGGCCGGCATAGGAACAGGTGAAACGGCTGATATGGATCTGGACGAGGAATTTATGAACCTCCTCGGCGGGAATTTCGAATCATGAAGGTGAAGAGCAGGAAAATTAGGGATCTTTTGCCGTTTTTTCAGAAATCGTTCAGCCATGATACCAATCGAAAGTTGAAAATCCTTTTTTTTGCCCTCTATTTCACTGCAGCTACCATTTCCATCTCGACGCTTGCACCAGCGGGTAGTCCCTTGACGAACACACATGCTCTCGGGGGCTTCGGATCCGGCATCATCTACTCCATCATCAGCACTCTCTCTCCCTCTCTCCGAAGGTGCGAAGTAAAACTACCACTCACCGCTTTGTACACTTCATTCATGCCGGCATATTGCGACTGGTCCACCATGTAGATGTTCACCTTGACGACCCGCTCCAGGGAACTACCGGCAGCTTCGAGGATGGCCGACAGGTTTTTCAGCACTTGCTCCGTCTGCGACTGGATGTCTTCGCCGACGAGCGTGCCCGCGACGTCTGCGCCGATCTGGCCGGTCGTGTAGACTACGCCGTTGAAGACTTTGGCATGGTCTTGCCGCTCTTTTAGCATCTACTAGAAGACTTCGACGACTTGTGGCGGTGGGTACTTACGGAAAAGCCCGGCGGGGTAGGCGCAGGCTTTGTCGGAGAGGACGGAGGTGATGTCGGACATTGTGGATTGGGGTTTTCGGGACGATTGCAGAGTAAAAGGAGAAGTGAGCAATTATGTTTGGGTTCCGTTGATTTGAAGTTAAAAGAGTTGCGTATGTTTGTTGTAGCGAAGCCGTGTGCGACGGCTGATCCGCTGCGGGAGGCGGCGTCGGTTCGGCCGCCAGTCCGACATGGCGGGCGGGTGGATCGACACGTACGCCACCCCCACTACTGTGTCGACAGCTCCAACTCTGCCTTCCATTTCAAGAGCGAAGGCGCTTGGAGAAAGCTCACTGGCAGACCATCGATGTTTCTCCGGTGCTGCATTTTCTTCATACCGCACGAGGCTGGGAATAAACGGGCGTAAAGTTCTTTGACATATATGCAATCTTGAAAGATACCATACTGACTTACTCGTAGTAGCTGAGAGCTGCCAGAATCAGCATTGGTACAGCGACCAAGAAAACGTCCCCGCTTCTCCAGACAAGCTTGCCGGCCAAGACTACCACGATTACTTAAGAAATGCTGAGGATGCAAATGCGCTCCATCTTCCAGGATTCTTCGATATACAATGCTTGCCACCGATCATGCCGGAGCTTCCTATCCAAGCCCTCGTTTCGACTCCGAAACAGTTGCCTAGGACTAGGCCCAAGGAATCAAGCATACTGATGTCTAGACCAACCGGGAGCGAACATACCGTGATCTGTGCAGAAACTCAATATTACCACAAAGCCTCGTAGTATGTCGTGGTATCTCGCTGCTTCCGGGCCCTGGATACAAATGGGCAAGAACGGTGCCGTAGCGATGTCGTTCGGCTTTGCTTTATCCGCGTAAAATCGTTCGATATTGCACATGATTCGTGGGTACCAAGACAACTCTATCTACTTCACCAATAACCAGCCAGAACCGTACATCCAATCATTCATGAGACGGTGCCTTTCTACCAGAAGAAGAAGATTCCAATGCAAATCACTCCGTTCTCAAGTCGTATACCTAAAATGCGGATTCCCCAGATCCGTCACATCGCCTTCTCCCATCTGCCTGCCCACCCTCTCGCGCTCCTCCTCGCCCACGCCGCTCTCGGCCGCCGCGCGGTCGCGAATCTTGTTCTGCCAGCCGTAGTACATGCGCCAGGCGCAGATGAGGACAAACTCGGCGCCGAGCGCGACGGACGCGCCGATGGTGCCGGGGATGTAGCGCGGCGCGTCGGTGGACTTGAAGATCTGCGAGCCGCACATGTTGCCGACGCAGTAGCCGAGGAAGGTGGCGGAGGAGATGATGGTTTTCTTGGTGCGGCCGGCGACGTTGGAGGGGACTGGGGTGCTCTTGTCAGAACGGGCTGAGATGGGGGGTGGTGGCGAAGGAGCGGAAGAGAGGAGACGAGTTGGAGGGGGAGAGCTTACTCAACGTCCAAGCTAAGAAGAGGGAGAGCACGAAAGGTACGGTCATGAAGTACATGCCCCACTTGATCCATCGGTTCGCGTACGTGTTATCCAGTAGCGCCATCGCGAGCATGCCGATGAAGGGCGGGATGGTGGCAGCAGCCATGATGTACATGCGCCTGTTGGCCACTTTGCGCGTGTAGATTCCTACGATCAGGAAGATGACCAGAGATGCGACTACAGCGGAGAGGAAGATTCCATGTCAGTAAAGTGCTGGGGTGGTGCTTTAGAAAGAATCATACCGGAACGTGGAATCTCAATGAGCAAAACTTGGAGCTCTTGGAAACCGAATGACTTGTACATGAGTCCTCCGAACGTTGTCAAAGCACTTTATACCGGGGTCAGCTTGCGGCTTGTGTCACTGGCACGGAATTGAGGGGGGGGGGGGCCTACCCGTTGGGCACGGAAGACAAAAAGGCGTTGATCATGCTGAACCACAGCTGTGGGTCACGGAAAGCCTCTCCGACCTGCGGCCACGACCACTTGACGCCGGTAACATCACGACCGGCCTTGTTCTTAAGGATACGGGCAGCACTGTTTGGAAGAAGCAGACGGTCAGTCTGGGACTCCCAATTCGGGCACGCACGATCGGAGAAAACTTACGCCATGCGCTTCTCCTCCTTGTTCATCCACCGTACCTCCTTGGGGCTCCCGAGCAGACCGAAGCAGATCAGCGCCAGAACGATAGTGATGCTGCCCAGGAAGAGCGAAATGCAACGCCAGGGCGCCAGGCCGCCGTACTTCTCCGCGTGCGAACCAATGCCGTACATGACCAAGCTGGCGATAATGCTGAAGCCGGCATTGGCCGACTGCCAGAACAGGGCGCGCGAGGAGTGCTCCTCTCTCCGATACCATGATCCCACCACGAGCACAAACCCGGGCGAGATGGTGCATTCGAAGAAGCCCTGAAGGGCGCGGATGGCCATGAGGTGAGACCAGTTCTGCGCCGCGGCGGTGGAGATAACGCAGATGCCTGGTTGGAGTCAGTTGAACGGCTCTGGATAGAATGAGGGAAGGACGTATTGTTTACGCACCCCAGCAAAGCATGTATATGCTAAGCGACCGGCCCAGAGCCCAGCGTTGCAGGAGAAAGTTGGACGGGAATTCTCCGCAAAGGTAGGCGATGTACTTGAGACCAGGGTTCATGTTAGCATGCCCGCTCTCCAGCGAAAGAGAAGCGGTGACGTACGAAGATGGTCGTCAGCCATGAGTACTGCTGCCCCACGAGACCGGTGTCCTCGCGTAGACCGAAAATGGCCTGCGTGCTGAGCGCCGTCTTATCCGTTTGTTGGACGCCGTAGCAGAACCACATCAGTGGTAGCAGGTACCTGTCGATCTTCCGCAGGAGCTTCTTGTATTGATCTTCCGTGTAGTCCGACTCGCGGATTTCGTCGCCATCCTGGTAGACGACAACGACTTCAACGTCTTCTTCGACCGCGGTGGCGATGCCTTTTTTCTCATCCACGGCCTTCTCATCGCTGCTGCGCGAATTATTCAGGGACGCGCGGCCGTCAGCATCGGCTTGAACCACAATATGGGACGGATCGGATGGCGAAGTCATGGTTCAAGGGGACAAAGAGCCCGCGAAAAACAAGTGGCAACAGAATGGACGACGGGTCGAGCATGCTCAACACTCGACAAAACCCCGCTCTTAAATACAACAGTGCGACACGCGTACCTTCGCAGAACTCCGGCTGGGAATCCCGAGAGCATCGGCAGATAGGTTGCATCTGGTGCAATCGAACGACCTTGGCGAACCAGATAGCTTGGTTGCCAAGGTAGTATACAGATAAGAGGTGGAAGGCCCAAGTCTGCCGCGCCGCGCAAGAAGCGAAAAGCGTTCAAGAGGCGTGTATGGATGCAGGGGTTGGTGCTTACGATCGAGAAATATCCCCGAGATAACGAAACCTTGGCGCGTTGCGACCACTCAATGGCTGTTGATCAAAAGTGGGAGAGGGAAAGCTGGGGTAAGAACGGACTTGAGCCGGTGGCTCTAACCCCTCTTGGCAACTGGCCCTTGTCATGCGTGTATTCAACGACCCGTTTCTGATAATCTTGGATTGGCTCGACAAGTGCTTGCTGGTGCTTAGCGGCATCTAGTGTACAAGAAACATCGCAGGAAAGTATATTCTCGAGGGGGAAGTCAGAAGTTAAAATTCACGGCCTATTTTCCCCCCTGCAACAAGCGCTGGGGCCAGTGAGCCCCGAAAGACCCAGGGTAACCATCCTCATGAAGAACCTCTCTGCAAGTAATGCGCCGGGGCTGTCCAATTGCCGTGCTCTTCGGCGCCAGGAAACCCGGGAATGACACCACAATAACTCGGCAAGGTGATGACCTGGCCGGGCTGTAACGCGTTCGAATCGACGCCCGGGTTGAGTGCCAAGATCTGACCGGCGGATGTCAAGTACTTCTCCGCAAGATCCACAAACACGTCGCCAAGCTGGATATTATAAGTGCTCATGTAGCATTGCGTGCCGGGGCATACGGGGATGTTGACGACCTGGCCAATTTCAATCAAGTCCGGGTTGGGAATATTTTGGCTGTTGGCCTGGATGATGGAGTCAAGGGTAATGTTGAAGAGGTTGGATAGCGCCGACAGCGTGTCACCGCTCTTCACAATATAAAAACCCGGCCCGCCCGCAATACACGTCGCCGTCGGTGTCATCTGCGGCTCCAAGCAGGTTGTGTCGTCCAAGAAGCAAGTCTGCGGGGGAATGACGAGGGTGGCGCCAGCGACGATGATGTTTGGGTTGCTGAGGTTGTTGGCGTTGAAGATATCGCAGGTGCCGCGGCTGAACTGTTGCGCAATGGTCGTCAAGGTGTCGCCGGACTGAATGACGTATTGCTGGGTTGAAGTGTCAAGGGAGATGGTGCCATTGCAGACTGTGAGACACATCAGTACGGTTTGAGCCGGGTGTGGGAGGTTGGAGGATGCCTACGTTGGCGGACTGTCAGATGGGCCCCGGAGTTTGGCAGAAGCCCTGCTGCAGCACCAGATCCTAGAAAGGCTGCCGCCGTGGCAATGATGTATTTCGACAGCATCTTGGGGTGGAACCGTAGAAGGTCACTTGGAAAGGAGCGTACGAGTTCTGGACTCTGAAGAATCGGGCTTGAAAGGCCAAAGGAGTGTACAAAGGATGCAGCGAAGGCACTGCAACTGCAATTGGTCCGTAGGCCTTTATGTGGTCCGCATTGTGTGTCGCACCGGATGAGTGCGGATGACAGGAAATGAAAAGGCAAGGGTTTTGCTGTGAGGGATGTATGGGCTACAGAGGAAACACGACTTTCAAGATTACTCGGTGATTTTGGACCGGGTTCCTGATGGTGTTCTAGTCAGATGCCATCGATGGAGTCAGTTTAAGGTTTGATCGAGGGTAAATGCAATCAGTGCCCAGTGTGTAAGCGATTGATGACGACGCTGTGCCGCGGGTGCCTGAGCTAGTAATTAACCCGAGTCGCGTTCGAGGAAACGAGGCCTGTGTTGAGTATAAGAGAGCATTGGTTGGACGAACATCGCGATGGCACTGATGGGCCCAAGTCAGATGGGAACTTGTGCAAAGTTTGAATGCGCCTCATTTCGAGCAATTGCGGTGACATATTACTCCAGTATGATCGTAAGTCAATGTTTGTGGCAAAGATGGCGACGACGGAGTAGCCGAGTCAGAAACGGAATACGATTCGGCCCAGTGAGATAAAATAGGTCGGCAGTGGTCCCCTCGCTCGTGAGATTCTTCGCCTGAGAATGAGCGCTGAGAGCCTTCTTCCAGATGGGGCGGCTGGGTCCGCAACCACGATTTGTCGATCGATGCATGACATCATGGCGCGCGACTCCGGGAGCAAAACAGGTGGAGTCATACAGGCAGGCCCACACCCGCAAAAGAGCAGCGCCGAGAAGGGCAAAAAGATGATTCTCCGGTATTATGCGACACCTGTGAGATTCGAACTCACGCTCCCGAAGGAACTGGCTATCAACTTCTTCCATCTAGAAAGTAGCAGGCCAGCGCGTTAACCACTCCGCCAAAGTGCCTATGAATCATAGTCACTTCAGAGATGCGTAATCTCTGGGTGTTGTTGGAAGGAGCGGCAATTTCGAGAAATATATACCGTGAAACGTTGTCCGGGGCAGACGTGTCGAGCATTTCGTCCAGGTTGGAAGGGTAGGTAAAGAGGCATGACGACGGCAGCAAGGAAGATGCGGGGCAAGCGGCGGGACACGTTGCTCTCCAGGAGCCGGTTTCTCGGCGAAATGGCTTTGTGAAAGGCTGTCGGAAAACTTTGCAGCTAGCTTGGGAAGGAGGAGGTGTACTGGTGGCGAGACGAGGAGAGTGCGATTTCCACATAAGAATGATATCTGCAGAGCGTAAGCACAGTTCAGAAAATGTGGACAGGTATGTAAGACACCGATGCAGGGGGAGGACGGCGAAGCCATGGCAGCGGGGTTGTCGGGTAGGTTTTGCGCGGACGTCAACCGAAGGTTGGGCTCACGGCTGGCGGCGAGGCAGCCACAGCCAAGACGCTAATCGCCATCGCTTAGCTAGCCATAATAGGTTTGGCGCCAACCATCTCTGCAAACCAAATAATTCCGCTGCACTTGTCTCTCTCTCAACAACAAGCTCGAACTCCTTCATGAAGAAAATTCGCCATGCTTTCCCGACAGCAGCAAATCTCCCACCTGTGAGACCACGACGATGATCGATACTTGGGTAGCAACGCCCTACTCCACGTGCATCCTGGTGGTTTGAAGGGCATCCGATGCCATTGCAAACTCTTATCCCTTGCCCGACTCGCCACATGGCACATCTAGCGGGCGAACTCCTTGGTTCACTCGCATGTCGCTCATCTCCCAGCTATAATGTATGACGGACAGTAGCCTCATGGAAATACCTCGGCTTCCCGCCGAAAGCCTCAATCAGTGGATGCCCGTCGCCAACTCGTGTGCGCACCCCGCGGACGCCGCATGTAGCATCATCTCCTGAGAAGCGTGCCGCCCGGGTCGGGTTTATTGCTTTAATCAGAGGATGGATGGTTTCTTGCATCTTACGTCCGGATTGCTTTCTAACAACAACCATGCTTAGCGCCACCCACCATCTCTTGTAAATGGTCCGATGCTCGCCTCCCTTTAAGACGGACCGATGGCCCTACACTTCCGCAAAGGTGCGGTGATTGCACCTTCGCCATCATCCCTATTGTATTCTGGAATACGGGAGGCTCCGCAGTGGGGTCTCCGCCGTGCATCTTGCCGCCTATCACTCGCCCTTTGTCAACAAGCTTAGACGCCAGGTCGGAAGCGTGATCCATGGAACAATGGACCGGCAAGCACGGATGCCTGATTCTATATATGCGGCCAAGTCGGCGG
Organism: Diplodia mutila; assembly: GCA_022560015.1. Classification (NCBI taxonomy): domain Eukaryota; kingdom Fungi; phylum Ascomycota; class Dothideomycetes; order Botryosphaeriales; family Botryosphaeriaceae; genus Diplodia; species Diplodia mutila. The sequence goes on along the minus strand of JAFISB010000014.1, from coordinate 234,679 downwards.
ACGGCGAACTGATGGCGAATCCGACCGTGAATGTCATCCACGGAAAGGGCTGGACTGCTAGACCCAAACAACAGACGACGTTGACGATTCAGGAAGAACGGCGGCTGTGAAGCGTCAAAAGAAGGCGTTTGAGGCGCCTCAGCCCTATCCTGCATGCTTATTTCCGGGCAATAAGCGGCGCCGCAAACCTGCTGACCCCTGTGTAATGGCGTGCGTTCAGTTGGTATCTTAATAGCCACCGGCCGGGACGTATGGACCAGTGTTTCAAGTTGATCGTTTGCTGCAGATGCGGGGCCTGCTCGGGGCCCTGGGTGATCTCGTTTCGGTCCTCCGGTTCGCCTGTGAGATTGAAACGCCCACCGCTGGGCCCGTCTGCCTCCATCACCGCTCCGCCCTGCCCGCCATCCGCGCGAAATCCGCTCGCATGTTTCCGACCCTCGTGCTTGGGACCTGGCCCTTCGGCAAATCCTTACTGTCTCTGCTTCCCCTTACGGCAGATGCCCCGATCCTCGCCTGACGTCTGGAAACGGCTTCCCCTCCCTCGCCATGAGGCCTCCGCTTGCCAAGGTGCATCAGCAAGCCAAGCTTCCGTCGCTGAGCTTGTCTGTCAATCAAGCTGCTGTGTTCCGTCCCCTGCGGAACTTCTGTGCCGGACCTCATGCGTGAAATTCTATCGGCGGACGCATCACTTCCGCCACTCGAGCGCCGCCACACCGCTAAGCGGGCGTGCGCCTCTCCCGCGATGCGGCGCCTTCCGTCGGCAGGTTCAGACGCCGGCGCCGCATTTCGCTAAGCGCGGTGGAAAACAGTCAAGCTTAGAGGAAGCAGCCGTCAATGCTGCCCCGTGCGTCACCATCCCTGCGCGAATCTAGTCTTAGCAATCTTAGCCCTCATGGACTCTGTATCACGGTACGAGGTCGGCAGCAACCTGCAGCACAGTGGTTCTGGTATATAAGTCTATCTCAACAGCGCCCAGAGTCCTGTCTCTTATCCATCATCACATTCATTCTCTCGTTCTCTCTCCAGCATTCGCTCTTTGCAACCACATTCGTTGAACGAATTACCACTCTTTCAAAATGGTCAAGGCTTCCACCCTCCTTCTCGGCGCCGGCGCCGCCTTCGCTGCCGCCGCTCCCACTGAGCTTGCTGAGCGTTCCGGCTGCACCTTCACCGATGCTGCCTCCGCCATCAAGGGCAAGAGCTCTTGCAGCACCATCACCCTGAAGAACATCAACGTTCCGGCTGGCGAGACCCTTGACATGACCAAGCTCAAGTCGGGTACCCACGTTATCTTCGAGGGAACCACCTCCTTCGGCTACAAGGAGTGGGAGGGTCCCCTCATCTCCGTCTCTGGCACCGACATTACCGTTACTGGTGCTTCGGGTCACGTCATTGACGGTAATGGCTCCAAGTGGTGGGACGGCAAGGGCACCAACGGTGGCAAGACCAAGCCCAAGTTCTTCTACGCCCACTCGCTCAAGGGCAAGTCCGTCATCAAGGGCCTGAACGTTAAGAACACCCCCGTCCAGGGCTTCTCCGTCAACAGCTCCGAGGGCCTTACCCTCGACAGCATCAAGATTGACAATACCGCTGGTGACAAGACCAACGGTGGCCACAACACCGATGCTTTCGATGTCGGCAGCTCCTCCGACATCACCATCAGCAATGCCAACATCCAGAACCAGGATGACTGCCTTGCCATCAACTCTGGTACCAACATCAAGTTCACTGGTGGCACTTGCTCTGGTGGCCACGGTATTTCCATCGGCTCGGTCGGTGGCCGCAAGGACAACACGGTCAAGGGTGTCACTGTCGAGAACTCGACCATCAAGAACTCCCAAAACGGTGTCCGCATCAAGACCGTCTACGGTGCCACCGGCTCCGTCTCTGGTAGGCATTCCTTCATTCTATGAAGCAGGTCAGTGCTAACAAAGATTTTCCCAGACGTCACCTACGACGGCATCACCCTCGAGAACATCGAGAAGTACGGCCTCGTCATCCAGCAGGACTACAAGAACGGCTCTCCCACGGGCAAGCCCACCACTGGTGTCCCGATCACCGACGTCACCATGAAGAACATTAAGGGCACGGTCAAGTCCAGCGGCATCAACGAGTACATCCTTTGCGGCAAGGGATCATGCTCTGGATGGAAGTCTTCCGGGGTCTCTATCACCGGTGGCTCCAAGAAGAAGACCTGCTCCAACATCCCCAGCGGCTCTGGCCTCTCTTGCTAAACGGCTCGCTCATGGGACCAGGCCACCTTCTGTAGACGCGCGGATCGCAGTGAGCCTGCAGTAGGCGGAATCCCGCTGAAAGCGAGCGGCAATCCGCGGGCGAGGGAAGCAGTTGCTTGACCATTACTTTCTGTAAATATCTGATTTTACCACGCTTTTAATCCAAAAGAGCGCATTTGCTGCTTGCAGCGCATACACAAACACTTTTCCAAACACCGCAAACGTGAGACCAATCCATGAAGCATCGTTTCTTTACTGCCGGTGGCATGCCATCCGCCGCCCCTTTTCTGGCCGCCATCACCGTCAACCACCCCACCTTCACACAATCACGCCGCAGCACGGTGATAAGACTGACGCACGACCACCGAAAGTATCTGCATTGCGTCCAACCCCCTACAAACCACACAGATGTATGTACGACGCCCAACCGCATAAACCCAACAACCAGCTTAAGACTTCCGGCGCATCGTCGCACCCACCAAACCTTCGCCCCCTTCAAAAGAAACACCAAGCCCTTTCAGTGCGTGCCGACATAGCCGTGGCGCAATCGGTCGAATACGAAGTGCCCGAACCAGGAAGGTCGGAAAGGCCAAGCAATCGAACGTTTCCGGGCGAGCCGAATTAGAGGTGAGACAAGGGACGACAAGCTTCAGTCGATCAAACACACATCTTGCATGGGTGCCTCCCTTCCCCCCACGTCCTTGGCTGTGAATGAGGCGCGTGCGCATCATAACGCCGAAAATAGAGCGGTTGCCGCCGGTGGTATGCATCATGCGTGCCGGATTCTCCGTTCCGCTTTTCCCGGTCGGATTTGCTGGTGTTGAGACATAGATCCGATGATGGTTTGTGTCCCGGTCCTGTGCGCACGCTTGGAAAGAAGCAAAGGGACGGGGGCGCCTAAGTGGTGGCCGCACGCCAGCCGGCCAGATAGTGCATGCTCCGGTGGTTTTAGGTTGGAGTGCTGTTGACTGCACGCCTTTTGCACTCATCAGAAAATAATTTGCTGATCCCTGCAAGCGTATCTCGCAGATCGATAGGACGAGGCGTCGTGTACTACGTAGCGCAGTGGGCGAGTGGCGAGGGTAAAAGAGACGGAAGTGTGAAAGTCGTGGCCGCTGCCCCTCTCCGCCCACTCTTCGTCGGCGCGTCCGACGAGGGTGCGGGTGCTACGACACGAACGCGGGGTATGCGCCATGTATGTCTTGCGAGTGCATGCTTCCATGAGGAACGACTTCCTCGCTCAAACCATTGACTCCGTTCGTAATTCGCGTCACGGTTGAAATGGCTACCGCAATTGGGAATCTGTTTGACGTCAAGGGCCGCATTGCTCTCGTCACCGGCGGAAGCAGTGGGATAGGGTTGATGATTGCGAAGGTATGTACGACCATGAACCTGCCTTCATGCTTCGCCTTTTTTTTTTTTTTTTCCTTTGTATTCTCCTCTTTGTCTTGTTCCAATGTCCTTCTCTTTTCATTTTTTTGTAAGGAGCCAAGTTACGAATAAAAAGGAATGACCTTTCAAAACTCCTCAGTAAAGACACTACACCCTACTTAAGCGGATAGTCAAGTCCCACGTCTGGATATGATATCACAACCCAAAACTCACATCCGCGTCTGCATATTTGCTGCAACTGCCCATTCAGGAAGAGCGATCACTAACCCCCTTCCTCGTCCCCCCCACCACAGGCCCTCGTCACCAACGGCGCCCGCGTCATCATCGCCGCCCTCCCCACCGACCCCATATCCGCCGCCGTCGACGACCTCAACGCCCTCGGCTCCGCCAGCGCCAGCGGCGGCACCGCCGAAGGCTTCCCGGCCGACCTCTCCACCAAGCCCGCCATCGCCGCCCTCGCCGCCCACCTGACCGACACCCTGCGCCTGCCGCACCTCGACGTGCTCGTCTCCAACGCCGGCATCCGGCGCGACGCGCCCGCGCCGTGCACCGTCATGGCGGCGGACCTGGCCACCCTGCAGGCGAGCATGTGGTCGCACCGCGCGGGCGACTGGGCCGACACGTTCGCCGTCAACACGACGGCCCACTACTTCCTCAGCGTCGCGCTGGTGGGCCTGCTCGCCGCCGCGGCGGAGCGGGACGTCGACGTCGTCCAGCTGCCGCCGGGAACGGGAAGCGTGACGACGACGATGAAGACGGTGAAGGGCAGGGAAGTCGGGTGCGGCAGCGTCGTGGTGACGAGCTCGTGCGCGAGCATGCACAACTGCACCAACGTCGACTTGACGAGCTACGCGGCGAGCAAGGCCGCGACGGACCATCTGGTTGCGATGTTGGCGGTGAAGTTTGCGCGGTGGTATGTGAGGGTCAATGCGATCAATCCGGGTTGTGAGTAGTCCTCTTTCTCTCGCGGTTGGTTGGGTGCGTGGGAAAGACGTGGATGCTGATTGGAGAGGGGAAAACAGTCGTCCCTAGTAATATGAACCCGGTAGGTGCAGAGGGAAATATGTTTGCGAATTTGTTTGACAAAGTTCCGGCGGGGAGGGCGGGGAAGCTAGAGGATATTGCGGGAACAGTACTCTATCTGTGCAGTCAAGCTGGAGTGAGTGAACCGTTTTCAAAAATCAGTGTTCGGACTACAACTGATGACATCCGCAGGCGTATGTCGATGGGCGCTGTTTGTGTGTGGATGGTGGCAGAGTTCTTGTGGCAAATGGTCAAGAGTAGACCCTTCAGTACAGGTAAACACCACAGCCAGCGATGGAAAGAAGAAGAAGAAAAAACCATTCAAAGCAACGCCAATAGTTGGGGTATGGTAAAAGCACAGAGGATGTTACAATGGATAATCCGCAGCCAAGCGCTAAGGGACCCACTTCATATAATTAGGGACGCACATGTCATCATCCATGGTAACTAGAGCCGCAAAGGGTATGCGGAAGTCAGGATCGAAGTCTCAGCGAGACGTGTCGTTGAGTCTTACCCCTCTTAGTGGAAGCTTTCAGTGCCAATGAATCTACAGCTGGCGGATAATCAACAAACATGTGACATTCAGAGCTGCCCGAACGGTATTCGAGCGTAAGTTGGGGTATATACAACAAGATGGAGAGAAAACGGGGACAACCACCAAACATCAGACTAATTGCGTTCTCATGAACACACTACAAGGGGGAAAAAAAACATTATCATTAATCATCAGGTGCGACCCGCAATGCCGTTCACTGCAAGCGCTAGAGCAGCAATCTCGGTGGAAGCCGTTGTCGCGTCCTGATCAAAAGCTCCTAACAGATCCATGTACAAGACGTTGGGGTAGCTCTGAGACGTGAAATTATCAAAATGTTCGAAGAGCGGCTGATATGCTTGCCCAGCAAGCTCCAGGATCGAATTGAAGTCTCCTGGAATAGGAACGCTGCCCCAGATAGTATCGATGACGCTTTCCGTCAATGTCCAAGACAGCAGAAAGAATTCGTCATCAGGCGTCGTGCGTTTGCTGGAGAGCTTTGAGAGTTGATCCGAAGCCATGGTGTCCAACTCATCCGTGTCTGAATATTCATTGTAGAAAGGGAAGTTGGGCGAGCTTGCTACCATTCCCTGGGCAAAGTAGTCACCCAGTGTGATGCCGCTGGGAAGCTCGGCAACAATCAGAACAGATGGTCCATTCTCGATGAACTGGTTGAGCGTGCGCGTTGACAAGTCCTCCGTAGTCGAGACTCCGGTTGTGTTGAAGCGATGGTTGATGCTTTGGAGTTGGGTGAAGAGAGTGTTCCATTGATCCTGAGATAGGTCTGCGTAATCATTGTCCGTGTCCACGGTGTGCGAGATGTCCAGAATAATGAGCTCATCATACTCGACCGTGAAAGAGTTAATGTTGTCGATCATGTCGCTCAGCGACTGTCCGTTTGCTCCCTGCCAGCCAACGATGTTCGTGTCGGAGTAGTGGCCTGCATAGAATTTCCCCGAGCTGATGACGGGGCGTATATCGAACCAGCGGGATCCGGCGGCCAGTTGGTCGGCGATGCTGAACTTCTGGGTCAGAGTATTGGTATCCCTGACCAAGCCGGTGTGCGCGTTGAATTCGCTCATGCCGGCATCATGGGAGCCGGGCATGCAGATCTGACGCAGCTTGCGGTCACCAAGAGTTGCCAGGTTCTGGTGCATCCAGTCGACCGAAGGGTTGTTGGAAGTAAAAGTCCCATCATCGCCGCCAAAGATCAGGTTGACAGCATTGTTATGGTTCCAACCAAGGCTGATGGTGCTCCCCACGGGGTTGTTCTCGGTCTCAACAGCCTCAAGGTAAACCTCGAGGTTAAAACCGTCGGTGTTTCTGGCGTGGACCTGAAAAGTGGCCGAGCTTCCACCCATGGAATACACGGCTTCACCGCCGTCATCCTTCTGGTCTTTCCCAGCATCCTGGTCCCATTCGACATATACAGGGATAGAGGCGCCTATGCAAAACGAGATGAGCCAGCGCCGAGAGCACGTGACTGGTGGTACATACCGGATGCAACAGTCGAGGGGAAGGACCAAGCCTTCATCTGGTACGAGCTCTGGCTGCTGAGAGTCCACGGGTGTGGAGTGCCATTGATCAGGTCGATTTTTCCGCCTAGCAATGGTCAGTGTTGGAAGGGGCTACCAGCAGGGGCGGGCGACAGCGTACCTTGACCCATGATTGGCTAAGCGAGGGACAGCTGCTTTGGTGAACGAGAGGAGCCGATAGAGGGGGCGAATTACTCGACGGTGGGTTCTGCAGGACGGGGAGCGGCGAGGCTTTAAGAACGACCAGGAATGGGCTCGTGGTTTGGATTCGGGGCGGCCCCGCTGCGTCCAGCCAGCTCACACATGGTCGCTGAGGCCAGCAGGAGGCAAACATGCAGGGCGGTGCAATAGGCGGGGGGCCCAATCAGCGAAGCGCGCTGGTTGAAACAGGGCGATAGTCCAGCCTGTATAGAGAGGGTGGTTGGATAGCGCGGCCAATTGATCTGCATCAGCAGGCGCCGCGCTGGGGCGCAACGGAAGCAGCAGGCGCCTCCCGAGAAGAGCAGGTGAGTCGGCGGCAGGCATGATTGGGCCGCGTGCACCGCGCTCTCGACACCACGAACAGCCACACGCCGCAGGGAGAGACAAGACACCGCCGCCCACGTGCACCGCCCGTCTCATGCTGTCTGTCGTGCCTGACCGCAGGGCAGCACCAGGTGCCATGCGCGGCTCGGGCCTTGCGTGGGCGTCGGCATCGATGACGCTACGTTTAGGGGCCGCCCGTCCAGGGACACCCGACGAACGCGCGCAACAACAACGCCTTCCCCGCCCTTGCCCTCGAAGCGCCCGCAACTCCATTCCGCCACCGCCATCGCCTATCGCGATCTGCCCCTGCGATCGCCCGCGCGAGCCACCAGGGCTTCGGCCCGCCCCTACATCCTTGCGTGACTGCGTTCCGCTGTCGCGTCCTCCGGTATCGCTGCGCGACGCGTCGCCAGCCTCCCACATTGCTTTTGCTCCTACCGCCTCACGCGACCACTCCTGCTCCTGCTCCTGCTCCTGCTCCTGCTCCTGCTCCTGCTCCTCTCCTTTTCGCCTCGCCTCCGCTACACAGCATTGCCCGCGCATCCGCCATGTCGCGCGATTCCAGCCCGCTTCCGGCCCTCGAGCCCCCAAGCTCCCCTCCGCCGCTACCAACAACGTCAACGTCACGCAAGAAGCGCGCCCGCTCCCGGTCCAATGACTTGTCCAACCACACCTCCAGCGACCCCTTTGTCTTCTCCAGCGACGATGCGCCTGACGATGTCGAGAACTACAACAGCCCCGCCCGCAAGAAGAGGCAGTACGCAGGCCCATGGTTCGCACACGGCCACAAGCCCAAGTCCGAACGGGCGACGCCAACCAAGGCCGACTTTTCCAGGAATCAAGACAGTGGCGTCTGGCTGCCCAGCGACTCGTCGGATGACTCGCTGATTGAGAAGCTGGCCGCCGCCAGCACTGGCCCGCCCCTCTTTGGCCAGGTCCCGCGCCCCTGCGCCCCCAGCGAACCTGAGGAGAATCCGCTCCCTGTCGCGCGCCGGGTGCACGTGCCGGAGCCGCGGTCCACTGAGCATGCCGTTGCTCATGCAAAGGTGCACGAGTGCGTTGAGGAAGGCAACGAGAGGGTTGATCTTTCGTGAGTCGCGGCACCCGTGACCGCTATCCACGGGTTGCTAACTGCGACAGTGCTCTGCAATTGCGCTCCATGTCGGACGACCTTCTCGAGCCACTGACCCATCTCATCCGGCATCCGAGGATCGGCCCCGAGGTTCCGTCCGAGGAGGCTTACGAGCCGTTCACGCCGTCCCTGCAGCTCTATTTGTCGAGCAATCAGCTCCGGAGCTTGCCAGGTGCCATCTGGGAGCTGGAGAATCTCGGAGTTCTTAGCCTGCGTATCAATAAGCTGACTGGATTGTCCCCAGCTATTTCTAATCTCAAAAACCTGAAGGAGCTCAACCTGGCCGGTAATAGGCTGCGCTGGTTACCTTGGGAGCTCTTGCGGCTCGTTCCGCCAAATGGCAACTTGACGCGACTCAGTATTTCGCCCAATCCCTTTGTGAGGGGGCTTCGCGCTTATCAGGGATTCGACATCCCTGCTGACCCGGTCAAGATGCAGGGGGTAGTGGACGGAATGAAAGCAGTGTTAGAAGAGGATGAGTTCGAGAATGGTGATGAGAAGGAGCAGCTGGTCTGGTCACTGAGGCTTCACGAGACCCTACTTAAGAAGATGCGAGAGGAGGCAAATGCATCGCAGTCCGCCGATGGAGAATCATCATCGCAGGTGCCATTCAAGCCTCCGGCGTGGAAGCAGGAGCCCGTCTTCATCGCTTCAACTTCGGTGGCCCGGATGGAATTCGACGGTCGTCTTCAGTCCGGCTCGCCTCAGAAACCGTCCTCTACCTCCTACGATATCACTTCCTTCCCCGTTCCCTCTGTCGGACACACGCCTGCCGACGACATCCCCGCATCGTCCTCCCGTGTCCCTTCCCTCTTCGAGCTCTCCCTCCGCTCCGCCGCCCGCGCTGTGCCTAATGCTGACCTTCTACGCGACCTCCTCCCCTTCGATACCCCCAACCCCGTCCTCAGCGCCCTCGACGACGCGACCAAGGTCCAGCAGAACGGCGGGCAGCAGTGCTCCGTCTGCAAGAAGGAGTACATCCTCCCGCGAGCCGAATGGATCGAGTACTGGCACTACGTCCCTGACTCGTTGGTCTGCTCCGGCGACGACGCCTTCCTGCCGTTCTTAAGGAGGGCATGCAGTCTGGGCTGCGCGGCGTCGGTGAGGGGAGGCGAGATTTGAAGGCAGAAAGACTTTTTTTTCTTTTTCCCTACTATTCTTTACTGGCGGCCGTGCCTGCTTCGCTCCCTTGTCGTATACGACTTGTAAATGGGTGGGATTGTAATCTGTTCTTTTGGGTATCAGGGCGTTTGGGGATGATTGTGAGCGTGCTCGGAAAGTACTGGTTGGGTAAGCCCGGCGTTGGTGGATCGAATTTTGTCTGTCGACATGCAGAAATCATATTCTTTGCTTGCTACGCCTGATGGCGGTGGGCTTTAACACCTGAACTTCGTATTTCTTCGTGTCCCTCGGTGGGGGTTTGCTTCGTGTGGGTGTGTTTCTCTGGGAGTGGTTGGATGGGCAAGCCAAGCGATGTCCGATATTCATGGAGCCTTCATTTTCTTTCCGCCAGTGATACAAGTAGGTAGGTGTCAACGTTACGAGAACCAGGCTGTTGTACTTGGGGCGGAGCTTTCGGGTGGGAAGAGGGCGCAGGCGGTGGTGGCTGACCCCGCACATCTCAATTGGTCCACGATCAAGGCAACTGAGCCTTTCCGAAGGGCGTGTTCGGACACATTTTGTTACACGACAGATGTCCGGGCATTCAGTTCGTAAGCTGCTGCCTGATTTCATTTCCTAAGCCTTCTACCACGGTCCCGCTCTTGCAGACATAGGCTTTCACTCAGGTCCGCATCACCTCCAGGCGGGATCATTTGAGCAATGCGGGGGTAGAATGGGCATGATTCGCCGGGGCATTCCCGATTCCATGCGGCGTCTGGACATCCATGGCTTGGAAGTCCGGATAAGGTGGGACGCGGAGAGGAATGGAGTAGCAGCCGCAATATGCGTACGCCTATGTTCTTCGGGGAGCTTTCTGAGCCTTTCCTCCTTTGCGGTGCCGTCGGATATCTGCTCGACCTGGAAAGTAGCGTAAGCTCAATGAGTCTCAATCACATGATCACGGCCGAAATACTTCCCAGTCTCCGCCAAAAACGAACGTAGATGCGAAATGACCAAGACATGCCGTGGTTCGAGCTCTGTCGTACACCAAGCGGGGGATGGACCCGAGAAGCAAAGAACCCACCACCCCAATATCGCTTGACTACTCAGAGATTTTCCACGAACATTGTGGTGACTGCGCTGCTATCGAAGCTAAGGTGAAGACGCTTTGCGCTTACTGCAAGCACCTTAGCCTCCGCCATTTGTTCATCTGTTTTAGGAAAAATCAGCCCGAATTCAACCCTGCGCATTTCGCGTATTCACAAGGCTGCTTTGCCAAAGAGTCGATTGATATATGTAGTGAGTGGCATCGAGACGACATGGCTTCTAGCACCTACGTAGACTGGTCAAAAGCCAAGGCCTGGCTTCGAGATTGCGAGACACGACACTAACATGCAAATGACGAGGACAACCCTGGATCTCTACCCCAAGATATGAACCTGATCGATGTCCGGCAAGAATGCATCGTCAAGGCGCTTCCGCACCCTTCCTACGCAGCACTAAGTTATGTATGGGGTGAGGGAAACCCTGGGCAGCTCGAGACAAGGAAATCGACCGCCAACTTTTTTACCGGCCAGAAGGTCTTCGATTGTGTACCTTGAAAAGTATTTCGTTCCAAAATCCAATAGGCTACCGATTCGGAGCTCAGTAGCACTTCTCAACCTTGATCGGAAACCCTAGGACAATGATTACGATTATCAAATGTGTCGTCTTTACATGGTCAACGAGAATGGCTGGCGCGTGGGAATATGCCAGATGACAAAAGAAGTCAGTGACCAGCTGAGAATAACCGGATCAGATTCTGCTGGCAACTTTTCAGTGTTCGCCCTCTCTGTAGGATGCAGCAACGTAGAGTTGCTTAGTGATGTAACGGGTAGGGATGAGACAATGGAACGTAATTCGGCCTTGCAAGAATATGCGTTGACGGATAGTGGCCAATCTTTGTCATCATGCTGACCGAATGCCAGGCTTCAACACCGACGCATAACTGCCGAGAGTTGTCCAAAACGTCCAAAAACATCGGCAAGGTCCATTGAAGCCCGTCCGCCTGTGAAATATCCGGACACCGACGGCAATCCTCTGCGCCCACCGCCAATTTTGAGTGTGATGGTCATAGGCTGGTGAGGGCCAGTCGCGTATCGCATGGGTCTCGGAGAAGTCTTATTGGCACGTTGGGAGCATTGTAGTCCAACATTACAGACGATAATACTGGAGTAGTCCATTCCCAGGGTTGACGGAGTGGCATTGGGAGTCTGCTGTACTTCCGGAATGGATGTAGTTGACCATTGAGCTGCGTCCTTGCATTCTCTTCCTTAGTAATCTTGTCTGATCCTTATTTCTTTCTTCCAGTTTACTCAGTCGTTATATCTCCTTCTTTTCCTTCGCCTTTCACTCAGATTATCTTCAGGGTGGCAATGTCCTTGGTGTCCATGAAAGGCAAAGCGATCGGTAGAAACACTGTTGAACTCGCGCAATTAGCAGACAAGTATGCATGTGCGCCTCCCGTCAGGCCTAGGAAGAAGCGGTCTAAGCATCAGAGGGGGGAAGCGAAAATGATGAGAAGAAGCAAAGATTCCAATTCCAATGAACCAGGTGACCATGTGAAGAGCAGAAGAAAAGGCTGCTCAAGCGACAGCACCACCACTCCAATCCTTCCGAGCCTTGACCACACCACAGCTTAGGGCTCATCGCTTCCCTCTTTCCCCTTCGGCTCCGGCAGAGACCACGAACACGCACACAGCACGGGAAGCGGGCCGAAGCGAAGACACCAACCTGGCACCTGCCCCATTCGGTCCCTTCCTTCGTTCTTCTCCTCTTCCATTGGAACAACAAAGAAGGGGGGGTGGATACGGAAAGAAGTGTGGGTACCCCTCTTCGTCGGATTGGTGTCTCCAGAAAAACACGTGACTTATTATAGGGATAGGCGTAGGAATTAGCTAGCGCCATTTATTACCGTATTGGGAAAAAAGACGAGGAAAGAGATTTGCCGGCGGGGTTGCGGCAGAGTTACCTAGGGCTGATAGGCGAGAAGGAGAGAAAAACGAAAGGGAAAATCCCCGAGAGATTGTCGAGCTGATGATGATGTTGATGGGAAGATCCGACTTTCCGCCCCCCTATGTGTTGGGCTTGGCGAGTTTATACATGCAGGGCTTGTGAGGATACTAGTTGGAAGCTTTGACGCGAGAGCTGCATACCCGTGATCTTGTTTTTGATGACATCGATACCATGAGGCTTCATACATTCAATGCATCATCATCACTGTCCTTCTCGCAGCTCGTGTGTAGCATGCCCAGCCTCGTCTCCGCTCGGATTAGCTCGTAACACGGCAAAAACTCAAGCATTAGGTCGATCCCACGTGCGCGCCGTATACCGGATCAATGACCTGCAGCGGAACATTTTGACGCAGATCGCGCGGGCATTTTTGCACTGCATTTCGAGGCGGACCGGGGGGAAAATGGAAAGCGGGAAGTGGGTCTCCGCGTAAGAAAACCCGGCTGCGGCGCAGCAGGAGGAAGAAGATATCCAAGGACTCACATGCCTGCCCGGCTACGCTGCCGACATGCAGGCACGCGTTCCTTTCCATTGGGGGCCGCCTCCTGGGGCAAGCGGGCAAGTAGATTCCGGCAGCGTGGCCGCGCGGTGAGGGCCGTTGGGAGTACATCCGACTTGTCGACCGCTTGTTGTCTCGTCAGGAGACTTTCTTGGTTCACAACGGTGAGCATCGCTCCAGAATAGCGTCGCAGCCAACGCCACAGCCGTGTCGCGGTGGTGCGACAGTGTCGCGACTCGCGCCGTCCAGAGCTTGACAGCTGCCGGCGGCGGGCGGACGGCCGGCCGGACGGACGGCGTGTGGCCGGCTTTGAGAAGGCAGAAAACGGCGGTCCGTTGGCAAAAAACGGTCGACTATGCTGTCAAGCGGCGAGGGGCGCCGTCGGCCGCCGGTGCTGGGCAAGCGATCGGAGGATTAAATAACTAAAGTCTTGGTGTGGAAACTTCCAAGACTCTTCGTCCCCGCTGTTTCACGGGATGACGAGATTGCAAACTCTCCAGCCCTCTGGGCTCTCGTCAAGTCCTCTCACTCTCACTCTCCGTGTTCGGGTGCACCCGACAGCCGAAAGTGCTCCTCGTGCCGTTCCTCTCCTCCGTCTGCCCGGCAACCAGGATTGCCTTCATCAATTTGCTTCTTCCCCCCTCCTCCCTCGTGGCGACTTGCGCAGTAATGATCACGCTGCCGAGCCTCGACGAGGGCCGCGCAATGGCCCCGGCGCCCTGAATCCTGCCGATATGCGAGCTCCAAATCTCATCAAACCCAAAAAAGCCCCCCGGTCTCTCAAACTGAGACGGGCAACGGCGAATGGAAGGGGAACCTCGACGAAAAGTGAGACAGCAAGCGAAGGAGTGGGCTGCCACGAGGCAGACAGGGATCATCCTTCCTGTTTGCCAGGGAGACGGCGACTTCACTGACCTCCGACGAACCGGCGGGGCCTCGTCATCCGCCACACGCCATTATACTCGTGTTTGTTCCCCATCTGTCACCCAGTGGGAGAACAAGCAAAGGGACTGACGCCGTCGTTCGTCCTGAGCGCAGTGGCATGTTTCTTGGCTTGGCTCCCGCATCCAGCCATTCATCTCGCTCGCCCGCTCTCATCCCCTGCATCTCGAGTGTCACCCCTCTGCCCCCCTTCGTTCTGCTGCCATGACTCGCAGCCCAGCCCCCAAGACCCTTTTTTCTCTCTTTCGAAGCCGAACTTCGGACGATCCACCGGGCTCACCCTGATTTCTGTAGCGTCAGAGGCGCTCAAGGTAAGGCGTCATGCTGATCCCGCGCCCGTTGAGGAAGAGAGCAAGGGGCAGAGCTGACGATGGCGCATACGAAGGAGCGCTATCGTCGAGGACCAGAGTCCAAGTTGCGCCCAGAAGAGCGCATTGGCAAGCCACACATCATGCAGGAGACGTGGGTGGTAGATGAAGAGCAGCGCTCTCGGTGGTGAGGTGACAGGGAATGATGTCGATTGCAGTTTCTTTACCCCTCACTCTGCGATGGCAATGGGGTGTTGACGTCTCAGAGTTGTGCAAAAATGGGGGTGTCGATGAGGCAAGACAACGTGGAGCAGCGGCGAAAAACAAGGAATGATCTCCCTTGGCTTCGTTCCTCTTGCTGCGCGACTGAAGGCTGGCGGGAAGATCAGGCGTACCGTGTGCGCATGCGCGTTGCAGCAGCAGAAGCAGGAGGAGGGCTGCACACCGCACGACACTGACTCGCCGTGGCGCTCAAAATGGACGTCCGTTCGCCTTGAAGTGGTCGCGCGCGGAAAAGCGAAGACTGCAAGCTATTAGCCGTTATGGAAGCGCGCTAAGGATCGAGAACATGGGGTTTGACAGCAAACGCCTTCCCTCGCGCGGCAGTTAGACGTTGATTGAGCGCATGAAGGGCAGGTGCGCGCACTAGGTTGGCGGGTCCAGTTTTCGATGACGCTCTCTTCGCTTCTGCGATACGATTGCGGGAGCCGCGTCGCAAGTATACGCAGGGCGAGGGGCGGCGGGTTTGATATCGCGTGTGCTCTCGTTTTGCTTGCTTGGTGTGAGAGATGATGGGCGGGATTAGTAAACCGGGGCGGCGAAGAGGATCAGAGCACGTTTCGGCCTGGTGGGGAAGCTTGGGCCGTCTTCAGCAGTGCTGTGTAGATGAAGTGACGAATGCCTGAAGGGCGGCCGGCTATTTTGGATCCATCATCCATTGCCCTGTCGGCCGCCGCGGTCGCCGGCCGGTCCTGGTGGCTACCTAGGTAGGTAGGTGCGGCCAACGACGCGCGTGGCTGCCTGTTTGACAGCGGCGGCTCCGCGTCTGTGCTGCCACTGCCCAATCCGTCGGCGAAGGAGTCTGGATCCGTCAGTCCAACCGCACTCCCGCCGAAAGCCATTGCACGTGCGCCACTGGTCTTCGGTCGCTTGCCATCTCGTGGTATATTCGCCCTCGCTGGAACGTAGGGGTATTAGCTATAGGCTGTGGCTGCTAAGCCAGGGAGCGCACGTACATGTCGTTACGCATTTTTGTAGGCTGAGGTGTGAAGAGAAGAAAAAATAGCACAAAAGAAAGACAAGAGGTATCTGATGCCCGCCGGAGACGCCTGAAACCCTGTGTGCGTTCCCTTCCTTCCGCACGCAGATCAAACCCAAAATATCCACCACCACGCCGCCTCTTTTCCATTACCTAACCTTATACGATGCTGTCGTCCGACCGCCGCCTGCCGTGCTGGGAAGAAGGCGATGACTCGGTGATATGCGTCACCTCCACGCTTTTGCTGATGTTCATCGCTCCGCTTCTTGACTCTGCAAAGATGTGCTCTTCCGAAGACCCGTCGCTTTGCGTGCGCCAGCCCTTGTCGCCGACAGTAATCGTGGTCCTGGTGCCCGTGCCGTCCGCTCGGAGCGTGTCCATGCCGTGGGAGTAGCTTGGGCTGCGAATGTATCCCGTTTGCTTCTTGGACCCGAGTGCGTTTGCCGAGCCCGCCCAATTGGGCGTGAAGCGGCTGGGATTCGTGCGGGACGGCGTCGAAAGGCCGGTTTTGGAGAGAACCCTCTGCAGGAGCGGACGAAGCGTGGCCACACAAGCAGCCGTCATACCAACACCGGGCTCAATGGTAGACCAAATGGCCACGTCCGTAGATTCATCTGTGAGACAGTCAGCCGAATGTCATCAAATACGCAGACCGGCCACATAACATACAGAGGAAGTTCTCGGTGGCCTTGAGGCCATGGATGAAGGGGATGCGGACAAGGGTCGCCGTACTGCCGATGGCTGCAAACCCAAGGATGATGACGACCACTCCTTTCGTCCTCGAGTTCATGTGAAGATCCCAGACAATGAACCCCGGAAGAATTCCTGTTCCCAACTGTCAGCATTGCATGCAAGCGTCGAAACCACCCGAGGGGCTCGTACCGAAGGTCCAGTCAGCAATGGCTGCAAGAGCACTTGCGGCATAAGTAATGTTTGCAACCGTGTCCCGCGGCAAGCAATGCTCGTTGTTGGGCCTGATGGTCCAGAAGGTGTGGATTGGATTGCACTGGAAGGTGACAACGCAGAGGTAGGCGGTTCCGAAAACGATTGAGGCGCCGTTGACGAAGTAGATGATCCAGATGTGATACTTATTGACTGCGATGCGAAGCAGGAAGATTCCAATGGCAACCTTGAGTGTCGACGATGCTATGACATAGAATAATTCACATATGTACCAGAACTGCAGAGGTGTCAGTGAATGCGGAGGCCCAAGGCGCAACGGCGGAAGCTTACCCGTAAAGCTCTTCTCATGTCTGCTGGATCCAGGTTTTTATCCAACCGTCCTGAGCCGTAGTAGACGCCTCCGAGCTGACAAACAAGGTAGATGGTGAAGCAGGCCAGGGCGAGCATCATGACCCAGTCATCGACACCCCACGACTTGATCATGTAGGCGCGGACATAGACACGAAGCATGACGACAATCCAGGCGAGAATAAAGAAGGTGGTACCGATGGCCAGCACCTGCTGGCTTCTGTCTTCCATCATGGCGGGCGAGAAAGGCGGAGCGAGGGGAGTGCAGGAGATCCGGAGGAGGGGACAAGGGAGCACTTAAACTCGACCACGCCAAGGCCGGGGACTGATGTAGGGTGAGGACAGAGAAGACGCGGATGTGCTTGCCATGTAATAGCGGGCTGGTCCGGGACATGCGGGCCATGTTTGGTTATTAGCGCGGCCGTCCAGCGGGCTTAGCGTGAGCGGGAGGGCTCAGGAGGTAGGGACCCTCTGCGGGAAGAGGTGTCGCAGGACGAACGGTCAGAGTGGAGCGCGGCATTCGGCTGTGGCATGTGGCAGTCTGCTTGGAGCGAAGTGTATGGGCCCTTTCGAGACCAGTTCGCCGGCGGCGCAATGGCTGGATGTGCACGCAGTCGACGAGCAGGGAAACGTCTCCGGCGCCTGGGCACAACGAACCGCTTCCACGCGGGCCTCTGGGGGCATCCAGGGAAGAGGGCGCAGGCAGGGCAGGGGGCGCTACAAGATCGTGCGGCGCTGGCAGCGCGGAGATTTGTGGACTTGCGAGGCCAGCAGGCATTGCACCCCGACCGAACAGGCAGCTCGCCGACCCAGCGCCCGTACGCCGGATTCGCCTATTTTGCGAAACAGCGCTGTGCCTGTCGATTGATGATAACTTTATCCTCCGACACGTGAGCGCGACGCAACCTCGCCGCTCCCCAGCAGACTGCCCGCCCGCTTCCCGGCACGGCGCAGAGACGCAAGCAGCGGGCGTGGCGACGATGATCACCAAGTCTTTGCGCGAGTTAGCGGCGGCAGAGGTTTGCTGTGCCGTGTTGGGCCAGATCTGACAGGAGGCACGAGCACGCTCACCAAGACCGCCGCAGTGGACTGGCCACACGTCCCCGCAACAGCTCCATCCTGGGAGCCGGCCGCCAGAATATCGGGCACGGCGAGCCGATCGTTGCTGTGCTGGGCCCAGCGCGCCCACTCGCCGTCGTCCCGCCAGTGATGATTGCCTCTTGCCGACGACGTGTGCCGGACGGGGCACCATGCGCCCGGCGACAGAGCATCGAGAAGTAGTGCCGCTAGAAAGAAGGTGCCGTGTGCGTGCGCGGAGCGGTGCGATGCAACACTAGCGTTGGCGTGGTTTTCTGCAAGGAACCCGCGACGCCGTAACGGCGCCCCCAGCCGTGCTGCCCTCGCCCGCTGTCTCGACGCACCTGCGGGGCAATCAATCCTGCCGAGGTGCGCAGAACAGGTGCGGCTATCTGCTGGGTCGCTGCTCCGACCAGATCCGTCGCGTTGGGCTGCAGGCTGGCCGTCAAAGATGGAAGTGACGCAAATTTGCTTACGTGGGTCTGTCGAGTCAGGGAAGCCGCATCCCCATCCCCCACCCCTCTTCCCAGCCCGTCAGCGTTGCCTCTCATCATTCACCACAGACCGACGATCCCCAGCAGCAATGTCGCTTCGAGTCGACGTCTAAGTCCGCTTCCCTTGGCGACGGTGAGCACGATCGGCGCCCGGACTGCGCCAAGCGCCACGCCATCACCAGCAGATCCTCTTGCTTCCTTGGGACCCTGTCCCGCTCCCCTGGATTGACAGCTGCCGAGTCGCTCCCCATCTGATATCTCTCGTTCAGTTTCTCGCCAGCCGCATGTCCACACGTCGATTTCGCTCGTCTGCAAGAACGGTGTTCGCTATCCCGTGGCCCAGCCGCGGGTTGTTTCCAATGGACTGCTTACACTATCATCCAGCGCCACGTCCCCTAGTTCGATGTCACACTACCAACGCTCTCCGCCTCATTTCTTCGGCAATCTCAAAGCACAGTCGAAGTTTCGAGTCCCCCAGCTGGACGCTCAACAGTCGATCTAACTTCGGATCTCACTGGTCTATCGGCGCTATCGGCAAAGAGCTGACCTTCCGAAGGATCCGCCTGCGCGACGTGACTGCCCAATTGGACTGTCGATCTTTCGTCGCTACCACCATGCCAGGGCAAGATTGGGCGGACCGCCGTGTAGGCCCGAAATCCGATCCTAAATCCTGCATGAGGGAGCGACTTTGGTGTCCAAACCCCCATTCCACGCTGATCACCTGCCTGAGCAATATCTGATCTACTGACCAACTGGTGGTCTGAGCAAAAGCGAGCTCACCGCGACTTTCTTTTTTAAAAGTGTAATAGGCGCAATAGAGTTTCAGCCCACAAGTGCTGTCCAATCTGGCCGGTTGGTAAAGGCAACTACTAAGTTTTCTCAGGCCCAGGCCCCACAAACCTGGCTCTGCAATGCGTCGCTGGGATTCAGTGTACAACAAACTCACCGAGGCTTTAACCAGGACTCGGTTGGAATGAGGGTGTTATCATTGCCATATAGAGGTTGCACTCGACTTCGCCTGACCGCTCACCTACAGCTTAACCATGCTTGCACCTGCTAATCACATGCGGCAGTGCAGCGAACATGAGGGACATTCATGGTCAAACGTATGTACTATACCGCTGCAATAGAGACCTGATCCAGAGTTCAAATTAGAGTCGTCTCGACGAATTTTTCTCTTGTCAGACTCGATCGTTCTGAGGAGCCTTGCTTTCTGACGTGAATCAATAACCGCCTGCACCTACGTGAGAGGCTGCACGCTAGTGATGCCTTCTTCACGAAGCTTATCGGCACAGGCAATCATACGCGTCAACAATCGCAACGTGGGTTTGACACTTCGCAGATCTGCTTGTCTTATCTCAAGCCAGGCGTGCGCAGCTCTGCCCAAGGGGCTTCCTGCCGGTGCTTTCTCCGGCTGCTCCCGGATATACCACCGGTTCTTGAAGCTTGGTTTTCATGTCGATCAGTTCGAGACCCTGACAATGCAACCTTTGCATGACTCTCCTTCATGCGGAGGATTTTTCTGACTTGCACCACCCAGCATGTAATCGTAGGCCATGACTAGGCTTTGGCAGCGGAACCTCTTAAGCGACTGGCTCCCGCCCGTTGGACCGTCGCGCAGGGTCTCCGTATTGCCATGCGCGCCATTCTTCTCTTATTCTTGCCGCGGGGTCATGGGCACATGAATCATTCGAACCTTGTCTTCGTAGACTCTGTGTTCTTTACCGGAAAAGGCGCGGGGGCGCTAGATGGTTCAGTGCGTACATGGAATTGGATAACTCGAAAGCGCTTGCAGGCGCGCGGATGCCGAACGAAGGCCCCTCGCTGGTAAGGAGGGAGCTTGCGCGGAAAAGCAGCAGTTTCCGCCAGGCACCTGTAGCAACCGGCTATCCCGGAACCTGCAGCTTCCGAGGTTGCGAGGTGACCACAATGCGCAAAGTAGTGGTCGCGGCGTCAGTGCGTTTCACCCGAAGTTGAGGTTGCCCCGGCATTCGGTCGTCAGGTACGGGAAGCGACAGCGATAATTTTTTTCATTCTTTTTTCATTCTTTTGGGGGGCAATGCGCATAGGTGGATGTATCACGAAATGTGGCGACATATTTGATGGGTGGGCGAATGACGAGGTGGTAGCAGGAGGGTATTTGGGTGTATATATTTTCAAAAAAATGAAGTCGTCCTTCGCCTTCGGGCATTTGGTCAATTTTGAAACGATACAGAGAAGATTAGCATGGCCCCTGCACTAAGGATGACACGCTATACAAAGAGAAGCTACCAGTTTTTTTTTTTTTTTGCAGCTTCGCAGTTCGAATCTCACGGTCTCCACAGCACGCACACAGCCCACTGGCAAAGTGAAGACGTCTGCGATGTTTCTATTTGCTTATCCCAAGGACCTGTATTCCTTCGATTTTTTCTGGGCCTCGGTAGCCGTCGATCTCGGCGTCCGGTGGGCACCGTGGGCACCGTGGGCACCTACCTAGGTAGGCTCGCCTAGCTTTCTTGCTTTGTCAGCACCGTCGCCGTCATCCCAGTCGCGTCCACGACCACGCATTTGAGCATGACAACTCCACGCATCATGCCCAGTGAGCAGCGTGTTTCGGGGAGAGGCAGTCGGCGGGTGCCAACCTGCACCGTGTGCGACCGCGTTTTTGCACGCAGCGAGCACCTGCAACGTCACCTCAGAACCCGTGCGTCCCTCATCCTCTCCCCGCCTGCGAACCGACGGCTGAGCCGAGGTTGGATGCAGATACCAAAGAGAAGCCGTATGCCTGCCACTGCGGACGCTCGTTCACTCGACGTGATCTGCTCACTCGCCATGGCCGCATCTACCACAGCGCCAGCGCCTCGTCCCCGACGGATATACGTCTCAGACCGCGTTGCTCCTCGTCCGAGACTGCTTCACATCCGGCCACGTCCGGAATTCACAGCTCTGCACCTGCGACGACAACGGCAGACTTTGCAACAAGCAGCTCTGAAGACATTCCAGCACATGCTGCCTTTGAGCCTTGGAGCGTCGCATCATCGCAGTTCGGCTCCGATCTGAACCAACCTGCTTTGACTCCGCAGGCACCTATCCCCGTCGCCCAACTCCATGGATATGACGGCACCATGCTTGATTTTTCCATGTTCATGAACACCGTGGGGCTTGACTTCGATTTGGGTATCATCTCCGAGCCCCTCTGGAGTAACCAGCACGGCAGCGAGTCAGCGGCAGTGGCAGGGCCTCTCGGTCCTGGCGATCATTCAGCGGCGGACAAGGAGCGCGACAAGCCACGCCGAATCCCTGACGCTTCTATAGGCGATGGTGATCAACTCCATTCACGGCGCACGCTGCGTTTTGACTGACTCTCGCGCACGCAGATGACTTCCATGAACTGAAGCCGCTGCTGCATCCGTGGCAAGTGACCGAGGAGCACAGGCGACAGTTTCAGCATTCCCTGGCCCCGTTTAGCGACGTGCTGGGGAATTTCACGCTACCATCCAGACTCTCGCTAGCCCGATGCATCGCTGGCTATGTGGACGGCTTCAGTAATCACCACTCATTCATCCACGTGCCCACCTTCAACGTCGCGGCCCATTCCAGGGCTCCCGAGATGGTCCTTGCGGTCCTCGCCATCGGGGCACAATATAGATATGAGAAACGGAATTCATTGATGCTCTATAACGCTGCTAGGTCGATCGTGCTTGAGCGCATTCGCAGAAGGGACCCATACCCGGAAGGGTCCGGCAGCCAGAATGGAGCTAACCATCGGCAAGCGAGCCATCAAACCCAGTCTGGACGCATGGATATCGTCCGGACACTTCTTCTTCTGGCAACCTTCTCCACATGGCAAAGGGATCAAGCGCTCGTCCGTGAGTCCTTTGAGTATCAGGGACTGGTCGCCAGATACATCAGAGAAGACGGGCTGTCTGAGTCGACACTGGACGACGGAGACGACTGGCTCGAATGGTCAAGGATCGAAGTCGACCGGCGCACGAAGCTCTGTGCATTCGGCCTCCTCAACCTCCAGACCTTAGCTTACAACCTCCCCCCAGCGCTCTTGAGCAATGAGATCGACCTGCGACTGCCGACTTCGTGCGAAGAATGGTCGGCGCGTGGGCCCTCGGACTGGCTCAAAGCAAGAGAGAAAGCACCGAAGATAATCTCGTTCAAGGGGGCGCTGGCGGCATTGCTGAGTAGCACGAAGCAACCTGCGACAGAGCCAGCGCTCGTGACGAGTCCGATGGGAAACTTCATACTGGTCCAAGCCTTGTTGCAACGAATGTACATCATTCACCAACTCTCTGTAGAACCGGAGGAGAAGCCATTCCGTGACCAAGACGTGAGCGACTTCGAGGAAGCGCTCGATCGCTGGAGACACGGATGGCGGAAAGCACCCGAGTCCGTCCTGGACCTGAAGAACTCTAAAGGATCAATGTCGTTCGCCTCGACCGCTCTCCTAGGTCTTGCCCACGTGAGACTTCACTTCGAGCTAGGCAGCCGACGACGACTGCAGAGCGGAGATCCGGACGTCGTGGCCACGGCAGCCTTCGAGGCGCCGCCGCCGCAGCGATCACCGCGCTTGCTGCAAGCCCTGCTGCACTCGGCTCATGCTATCAACATCCCAGTTCAGCTGGGCGTCGACTATCTGACCAAGTGCCAGGCCTTCTTCTGGGGCGTCCAGCACTCACTCTGCAGCTTCGAGTGCGCCGTCTTCCTGAGCAAGTGGCTTTGCAGACTATCCAGCACCTGCTCCGCGCAGCCTCTCACAGGTGCGAATGCTTCTCTCTACGACCCTGCCCTCGTCCACCCATCCCCCTCCACTGCCCCCTCCTTCCGCAACCCCTCTCGCTGACATTGGGTACGGATAACAGAGCTTGAACACCAAATCATCCGCTGGCTCGATAGCATCGTGCAAGAGGCCAAGACGTCGCTCGACCAGGCCGACGAGATCATCTACACCGGCGACGAGCTGACGCCGAACGATCACTACTCGCAAGTCAGCATGGATCTGTACCGTTTGAGCATAGCCGTCGTCAGGGTGTTCGCGCACATGTTCAAGCGCTGCAACACCACGTGGCCGGTCGTCGAGGTCATCGGGCAGAGCTTGGAGCGGTATGCGGATCTGCTGCAGGAGAGGGGAAGAGGCGCCCTGGGGTGAGTGGCGGTGACGGTGACGGCAGGCACATGGGGAACAGGTTGAGAAGGCCTTGGCAGGTGAGCATGTGCGGCAAGGTCAGGGTGAGCCAATTAAAAAAGGTGGTTGGTGCACAAAGAGGTTCGAAACTTTTGTTGGCACCAGAAAAGCGGCCTAGCGGCTGCCTAGCATTATGGATTAATGCACGAAGGAACCGACCCTAGGCGATCAGGCTGTTCGAATCGCGAAGAGTAGGGTCTCGCTCTGCCTGTGTGGGTGTTTGCTCCACTCACTTGCCCTCGCAGGTTGGTGTTCAGAACGCCGGACCCTGTTGAGTGTGTATGCGGTCACTTGGAAGAATTGGTGTTTTGCTTTCGTTTTGGGGCTGGGGTAGGGTGGCAATCACTACACGAACTTTGGGAGATATGTCCTCCAAGACAAGAACCCCCTGGCCTTGCCAACACTGACTTTCCTTCATGCGCCTATCTAGTTGACAACGCGTTTGGCATAGCGGAACCCAGGTTACGCACTGCAATCGTTGCATCAGAAGTTTTAACCCTCAGTGGTATGGACCAGCCACACGTGTGACACTGACCCTTCGAAGTTTCTGGGCAATCAACATCTATGACTTTGATCACCTTGGTTTCTTCCCAAAGGCTGGTCCGCAATCCTTACGCCTATTCAACCTTTCCCGTTTCTCACCTGCGGAACCTTGTTCGAAGTATACTTAGGCCAAGGAAAATCGACCAGCATATAGTCCTTCATTATCCGAATGACGACAGTCTCACCCTCTCCACGCCTTCCACCCAAACGCTCAAATATACGGTGGAGAAAGGCGAATACATGGTTTTCGAGCTCCGAAGATAAATTCGACTATGGGAGAAATTGCATTCGGCTTGCCTCTGTTCACCTCGCTCGTTCAGCGAAGAGGATTGCACGCGCCGTTTGTTGTTCCTGGATCGCCGTAGGTCATGCCTCCTTGGCAGGAGCGGCTTGAACGCCATTACCGGACTTCATTCGAGTTCCCTTCGCCCGATAGGTCATTCTGCGCAATAAGAGCCACTCAGTGGTGCCTGGGGGAGGGAGCCATTTGCGGAACGGTGGGCGGGCCGTGACCGGGAAAATGTTGCGACGCGCAGCTCATGGTGGAGTTTGCTTGCATGGATCGACAACGTGCAACGGCAGGAGCTGCAAAAAGAAAAAGAAGAATAAAAAGAAACGAAGAGAAAGGAAAAGTCCAATGGACTCGTGACTGTACTGTCAGTATAGGTGGCTTGGTGTTGGCTGAAGATGGAAGTGAAACCCCTTTCGCTGAACAGGGTGCGTCAATGGCGGGATGCTCTCTGGACTTGGGATCAACATGCTCGGGATCTCTTGCTATGTTGCGTCGGAATTTGCGACGAGATGCAAAAGGCTAGACTTGTCTGGGACCGACGCAAACCGTCCATCTCGCGAGCAATCAGCCTGTGGCGACCCGCAACGGGAGGTGAAGCTTTGCTTTCGCCTATGCAGCGCACGGGATGAAGAATGATATGCGGAGCTGAAGTCATATCTTTAGTTACGCGGATCATTCGCTTAGGGCCACAACGGTTCGTGAGCTGGTCGGGACGCCGGCCCCTGTTTTGACTGCGATGGGATTCGATCGCGAAAGCAAGTCCATGTCGGCGGTGGAAGGCATCTGATTCGTGCAAGAAAACATAAGTAAGTTTAGAGGCTGACATCCGGCGTGGCAGCTTCTGGATTCGGTCCGACGGTCTGGTCCCCGAATCCTTCGCCCTCACCAAGGTACGCGTCGCTCGTTTGCCACCCGCTGCTCGACTGACCGAGGACGAAGGATAGGTATGTTCGAGTGCGTGCGTCCAAGCATTGGCATGTGGAGAAGTACAGTTTTGAAGACTGCATACCTAGATGATTGTCCAGCGGATCGACGTGGTGGAGCACGGGCTGCTGCGCATCAAAGCACATCCCCCAGATTGATTTGCCGGGGAAGTCGACTTGTCGAGGAACCCCGCAAATGGCCTTCGTCATCGGCCCGCGGAGACGGGTACGCCTCGACGGCTTGACCACATCCGGGCTCGCACTGCTTCCCTTCGCGAATTTCTCCGCAGTTGCCGATACTCAAACGATCCTATTCCTTGAGAATGTACAAGGGCCCTGCCGATCGCCTGCACGGCTATGTCTTCCAGGGATACGGACAGTCATCCGCCGATTCTGCATTGCCCATACGCAGTTAATCGCCGCCTCCTCTTGCGGCTCTCTGTGTGGCCAAGTACCCCCCTGCGAGGCCTCCAACTGGCATATATACACGCAGCCACTGTCGTCCGAGTTGCAAGGGTTTTAGAACCCTCTCGCTCTCCCCCCTCACTCTCTACTTTCCGATCTCTTGCCTCTGCTTCGCACGGCTCCCTTCATTTCGCCATGTCGACAGGTCCATCTTCCAATGTGGCGACCGGCACCCAAAGCAAGACGGGCGATGCGGCCCAGACGACCTTCGCCTTGTCACTGGTCATGATCGCTTTCCTGGCCATTGCTTTATTCAACGCAGTAGAGCTCGTCGTCTTGGTTCTGATCACGTTCAAACGCTACAGCGGGCTCTACTTCTGGAGCGTGCTGGTAGCGGCCAGTGGGATCCCCATATACTGCCTCGGCTTCACACTCAAGTTCTTCGTAACAGACGTCCCGAACATGAACTACATCGGGCTGGCCTTTGTCATCGTGGGGTGGATCCCCATGGTTACGGGGCAGTCGCTGGCGCTGTATTCCCGGCTCAACCTGGTGGTGCACGACCATCGGAAGCTGCGCTGGGTGCTGTGGATGATCATCGTCAACGGCTGCGTCTTCCACGGCGCGACGACGGGGCTGGCCTTCTCGGCCGAGGGCTCGACGCGGATGGCCAACATCTACTCGGCGTACGAGAAGGCCGAGCTGCTCGCGTTCGCGGTGCAGGAATGCATCATCTCGGGGCTGTACATCTACGCGACGTGGAAGATCCTGCGGCCGACCAGCGCGGCGCAGGGCAAGCGCATCACGGCGGTGCGGCGCAATCTCATCTGCGTCAACGTCATCGTCATCCTGCTCGACGTGGCCCTCATCGGCATCGAGCTGGCCAACCTGTACAAGCTGCAGACGACGTTCAAGGCCTTTGTCTATAGCGTGAAGCTGGGGCTGGAGTTCAGCGTGCTCAACACACTGCTGCGCGCCATCCAGGGCCACGCCAGCAGCTCCTACGACAACGAGAACACCAACCCCAACGGCTTCCGCTCCGGCGCCCCCGGCACCTCGCACGGCGACACCTTCCGCGGCACCACCAAGACGCGTGTCGGCCACTCGGAGCACGCGACCACCTTCTCGAACGTCGGCAAGAGCGATGGGAATGTCGGCGCGTGGGAGATGAACGACATGCACAACATCATGAAGACGACCGAGGTCTACGTCGACTCCAGCGCCAGCTGCGCCGTCGGCGGCGGCGGCGGCGACGACGACGACGACGACGACGACGAGGCGCAGAGCTCCAAGGACGGCGGCCGCGCCGAGTCGAAGGCGTCGTCGGAGATCCAGTTGACGGGCGGCGGCACGTACTATTCCAGAGGCGATTGAGCGGTCCACTAGACGGATACACTATACGGCAAATTCTTTGTTTGATAGCCCTTTTCTTCTTTTAACGTAATATCATGGATACCCAAGAGAGGGCCAAGGTCTCGGGGATAGACTGGACGTTGGTCATAATCTAGAACTTGGCAATGCGCCACTTCATAAGCCTCGACTTTATCTCCATTGTGTAATTTCCTGCACCGCAGTCTGTGAATTGCTAGTGGTGGAAAGGAATTGGGCCTGGCTACATCTGGCTCATAGGGATATTAGACCCTACTCATGTAGGCGCTAGAGTTCGATGTCCGGACGGGTTTAAAGGTCGGGTTTACGTTTGGTTGTCTAGTGTTTTTTTGCGGAGCTGAAGAGGCGCCAAGGGCCTATATCTCTTGGGTCGCTTTTGGCTCTTTTGGGAATCCTCAACCAAGGTACGAATTAGTGCGAGGAGAAAAGGGAAGAAGGAGCGCAGCTCGATCAGGAAATTCTTAGGGCCAAGGAATCCTCAAATCGAGTGCGGTTGGCTAGGATGGCGTCATGCGAGATTTAACGTCAAGCGGCCGTTTCGGAAGGCGACGGCAACTCTAGACGACGTTCCGACCGTGCTTCGGCATAACGCAGGCTGACGGGTTTGAAACGGATATTTCGTTAAACAGACGGCTTTCGTTTCGCGACCGAGGCAAAACAGTCCATGTGCGAGCATGGCTATTGCGGAGGCACGCAACCGTTTCAAAACGATGCCTCTCTGATCAACCGCGTCGCCGTGCGCCCGGGGGGTGAAACTCGCAAATTGTCGCCCACTGCCTCAGCCCTACAGTCCCCGCGAAATATGAACTGCTGTTGTGCCAACCACTTTCGAGAATGTGAGAGCGAGAACAGCGCTGGCCGCCCCACACGACACTTCATCTTCTCCACAGCCCGCCTCCGTTCAAGAAGGACTTCACTTCTCCCTCCCTCCCTCGTCTTCCCTTCATGAACATGCCCTTCTGCACCTTCCCCAGGCGCCGCGGCGACATGCTGGTCGCCGTCGCCAGCGCCCCGCGCGCCTCGCCGCTGCCCACCAGACCGCACAAGACCTGGTCGTTCCTGGGGCTCCCCGGCTGCGACACGCCGCCTCCCGAGGACCTGCTGAAGCAATTCTTCCACAACGAACGCCGCCCCGTCGGAGACGATGAAGAAGAATCCGACTCTTCCAGCCTGCAGGACGACGCCTCCTCCTCCTCCTCCTCCTCCGGCGAGGAGGAAGACGAGATGAAGCCTCGCCGCATCTCCATCGAAGCCCAACTGTTCCCCTCGCCCCTTCCGATCCCGACCCTCACCCTAAAGTCCAACCGCACGCCGCCGCCTCCGCCTCCGTCTCCGCCGTCGCAGCAACCATCAGCACCCCCTCTCGGCCAGGACGACAGCAACAACCGCCCACAGCTCCAGCTCCGACGCAGCAGCAACAACCACCCCCATTTCCTCCACCCCACCATCCCCATCCCTGCCGATCACCCGACGCTCGCCCACCGGCACTACCGGCGCCGATCTCGCCGTCGCCAACCTTCTCTCGTCGGCCAGCTGCAAGGAACCCAACCTCATCCGCGCCTGTGGCAGCAAGCGTCGTTTCATCCTCATTACTCCTGATTTGGATTCTCTACTGCTCATCGCCATGTGTGTGCACGCTTCAGTTCAGAGGGGATGGGATGGGATGTGAAAAGTGCGCTTTTTTTTTTCCATCTATGTATTTTTTCAATCTTACTACTTTGGTCCCTACCTAGCGCAGGGGGGTCCTCACGAAAAGGACGGGTGTCGCTGTGCGACATTGTGGAGGATGAACGATCGAACGAGTATTAGTCGTGAGCAGCGTTCTCGGTTCGCAAAAGGGTGAAGGATGGACGCTGTTTCCTTGGAGGGAAAGGGCGTTACTGGGTGGCATTTCGGCGTTTCACGGAAAGACCTCGATATTATCGGCTCGGATGAGGAAACAAAAGTGGCGTTTCGAATTTCTTTGATTCTTTTTTTACTTTGCGCTTTAGATGATGGTTCATGTAGATACACATATATATATGATCAGCACCTTCGGCCTGACTGGCCACTGCTCCATCTGCCAGCCCTTTCATTAAAATATACAATATTGTCGAGCGCCATTGAGAACTGAACTGGCCGTCAATTCCCACATGCTCATTAAAGTCGATGACAACAACACAGAAGCCTGCAGCATCAGCCTCACTCCCGCGCACAAACAACATCATACAAGATCCCAATGTAAAACAACACCCGACGGAGGAGGCACAATGTGTGTAGATTCGGGAATTTCGTCCATAAAAAACGGATTTACAGTATTTCCGTACAAATACATGTATTACATGGTGATGGTGGACATTCGGTGTCCGGTCCAAATTTGCAAGAAGAACTTCAATCTTCCGGTCGAAGTCTTCCGAGTGCGAATCAAGTGTTTCAGATAAAAACCGATCCGGTGGGGGAATTCGCTAAACAAAAGCATTCCGGCGTGGCAAACCTCCGTCAGAAGGTCATTTAGCGCCGGGATGAGCCAAAAGGAGGAGAAGATCGAAGATCGAGATCGAGAGGAATTGAGGAGAGACGGATTGACGGCCCAGAGCGCGCGTCGATTAAAGTGCCCAGTCCTCCTTCAGCATGGCGATCCAAGTCTTGTAATGAACCTGTTCGCCGTCGAGGAGAACGAAGTCCTTGGGCAGCTCGTGCGGGGCGGGTCCACTCGTGCGGAAGAAGTCGTGGATCGGGCTGCACACGCGTACCTTTAAGGTCGTGTCTTCCAGCGACTTGTGGCAGGAATCACAAAGGTCTACCTTGCAATACCTGCAGGTTTGGAAGTGGCCCCAGGAGAGCTCGTTGTCGCAAGTCTCGCACGCGCCGTACGTCTGCGCCTTGCTGGCAGCGCCGTTGTCGCCGTCGCCGTCGTTCTCGAGACCAACGGCGTAGTGGTGCTGGAGAAACAGCGACATGGCTCTCGTCGCGCTCTCGTCGCCTTCCACGTGGCCTTCCCAGTTGTCGGCCGCGGTCATGAGCGTCTCAGCCAGGAGCAGGAAACCGCTCTCGGCATTGGAAGAGGCCCTGCTCTCCAGCTTCCCGATGGCGCACTTGGCGTTGAATCGGAAATTCTCCAATGCCCTGTACGAGTCTTCGTCGTGCATCTGATGCCAGGCCGTAAGCATTAATGATGAGCAGTGGGCGTACCACCACATGGTCGTGACGGGGTCCGCGCCCCTTCCGGCCGCCTCCTCGAGCTTTTTTGCGTGCTTCGAGGGGTCCTCGCCGGCGATGTGAGCTTCCAGAGCCTTGGTAAAGTAGATGTTGCAGAGTGATCTTGTCGCATTCGTCCTCGCCCGGTAGACGAACTTGTCGCTGTCGCCGTTGGCCGTGTCGCCGAGGACCTTCCTCCAAAGCTTGATGGCTTGCTTGTCCTGGTGGTCTTCCCAGTAGAAGTGAGCCAGCTGTTCCCGCAGAATGGGCATGAAAACACGGCCTTCGGTCAACTCCGCTTCGCTCAGGCAATGCTCCAACATGCGCATCATAATGACCCTGGTCAACTTGGCGGCGGAATCGTCGCCAGCCGCGGTCGGCTTGGGGAGATACTTCTGGACGATCTTCCAGTCGGACCTCCCGTTGATGATGTAGGACTCAATGACTCTCTGGAGAATGTTCCCCTGCCTGTTGTGGGGGAACAGGCGGGGCATGGAAACCTTCTGGTCCGAACCATTCGGAATGACGGAGTCTTCTCTGGTGATTCCCGGCTCCGGGCCATCGGTGGTGTGGGAAGATGCGTCATCTTCATCGTCGGCTTCGTCGTCGGTCGCTGTGCCAGAGTGGGTTTCGGAATGCGTGTCTTCGTCTTTGGTCAGAACAACAGGAGGGTCGACCGGAACAACCTCGCGCGATTCCACGATAGATTCTTCGGCGGGAGTACTGTTATCCTCAGCCTCGGTGGCGATGATTCCGAATGTCGAGAAAGCCGAGTCCTCTCGCTCTTGAATAGTAACAGCGTCGTCTTGGGTCGACGGAGTCTCGTCGAGAGGGGCAGCGGGGATTTCGGCCGGCGAACCCTCCTCCGTGTGGCTTGTTGGGCCATCGGGCGCCTCCTCAGCGACTTCCTCCTTTGCACCAACGACGGGCTCCTCTGCAGGTGCAGGTGAGTGGTCTTCTACCAGTTCGGAGGCGGCTGACACGGGGACAGCATCATCGATCGGCTCGGCAGCCGAGTCCTCGGAGGCTGGCGAAGTTGGTGACTTGCTCCGCGACTCGGACTTCTCTGGAATTGCCGGAACCTCGACAGACAGCGGATGCTCTTCGGGCTTTTCCTCGGCTGGGGTGAAGAAAGCCTCGGCAGGCGATTCGACGTCGTCAGAGACCTGGGCAGGAGATTCCTCGACGGGGGGCGCAGCAGTGGTCTCGGCAACGGCAGGCTCGGTGGTCGACGACGGCTGCTCTTCAGCAGCAGCTCCGATTTCCGCAGTCTCTGCAGTCGCCGGTGAAATGAGCACCGAGGCAGCGGGGGTCTCGTGCTCGGCGGCGTTCTCGGTGGCCTCGGCGGCAGGACCCGCGGCGACTAAATCCTCCTCTCCGGCGGCTGCAGTAGTGGTAGTGGGAGCAGCGGGAGCGTCAGCACGTGCCTGGTCCCTCGCAACGTCCTCGGTGGTGGGAACAGGCGTTTCAGCTTCCTCTTTGATCCCTTCCGCTTCGGTCGTGGGAGCATCCGGCTTTTCGGCGGATAAATGGTCCTCTGTGGCCTCCTGCTCGCTTGTTTTCTCCGTCGACGCGTCCTTCTCGCCGGCCTCCGCGCTCGTCTTGCCGCCGTCCTTCTGTTGTTGTTGTTGTTGCTGCTGCTGCTCCTCCTTCCTGGGCTTCCCGCTCGGCGTCACCCCCGCTCTGTCGACTTTCTCCGCCACCTGCTTCGCCGGCTTGGCTGGAAGGCCTGCCTCCGCCTCATCCTTCGGTCCGCAGCAGAAGAACCGCCGCATGCCTCGGCGCTTGGGCGGCATTTTGGTCCACGACAAGAAACAGGAAGTTGGGGTAGCGGTAGGTAGCTCGACAGGGGGACGAGGGACTGCGCCGTTTTTCAACTTCTTGGATTGCGGGCAGCGCTTTGGCCGCGCCCTGTCCATATAATGGCAATATAAACGCCCCACCAAGCCTCCGATTCGTAAGCGCTGCCGCTGCCGCGGTGGCAGTCTCGAGAGAATCCTTAAAAGCGGTGTAGATCCGGGTGTGCCTGAATCGGTCTCCGCATAAAACTCTGCCAGCCTCTGCTTCCGCGCTCCAATGACGACTGTTGGTGGCTTCGGCCCGCGGTCCCAGCGGTTCTGGCTGCGACGTCGGCCCACGTAACCAGGGGGACAGTAATCGTACAAGCGAGCAACGCCAATGAGGTTGTAGGTTGGACCCTCCCGCGGTAGTTCCGTTGCCAGAATCAACTTAGTCAGCCTGGTGATTGGTCCAACGCTCCGCTTGGGGCACTGCCTGCGGTCACCGGTCAGTGTTCGGGCCCGGGCAATCGCAATACTGGGCTGATTGCAAAGGAGGCTGTCTTGTGACCGGCGGCACAGACTGAACAGACGACTTCTAACGCGACATGTACTTACAATGACACTCAAACGACCTGGCAGTGGGGGGGAGGGGGGGCTGAGACGACAAGAGGGCAGAGAAGAGGGTACAAAGTCAAAGTTCGCACGTCCGAAACAGAGGTGCTGAAGATTCTACGTCAAGAAGGATAAATACAAGTAATATGTGCCTCGTCATTAACTGTTTCAATGTCGTCTTAAGGGGTCTCCGTCATCCAATTCATGAAGGTACTCTCGTTTCAGGTCGTAATATCGTCGCGTTCCTTGCCTCTTATTATCCTTGCAATGCAGAATTGAACATCGATTGCTGCTTTCCGCTTCGACCATCCGTTGGCGGCAAGCATCGAAACCTCAGATCCAATTGCGCCGAAGCCTGGGTTTGAATTCCGACTTTTGGCGCGGCTGTTTGCGGTCGCTGGCCCAAGAAGGGGTTAGGTGGAATGAATCCTCCTGAAGGCAGATGATATGTGTCCTCACGCGGGTGGCCGAACGTTCCAGAAAGTGTCGGCTGCTCGAGGCAAGCCCGAGCGACCACGAAATGAACACGCTCCGCATTGCGTGCAGCGGGCCGGGGCCGGCTGGCGCGCTGCGGGTGCTGCGCATTGATATGTCGGTAGTCGGATGGCCCATCCGCCCATCATCTCCTGGCATTTGGAGGGGCCAGGCTTCAGATGAAATGTTTTGCCAGGCTTGCGAGGCTCATCAAGCTGCCGAGGTTCAGGCCATCGCCGCCTCTCCCGTAGTCATCACCGTAGCCGGAGCTGCCGTAATATCCGCCGCCATAGCTCCTTGCGCCGTGACTGCTGTAGCCCCCTCCCATCGAAGCACCGCCAAGCGCGCTGTTCAACGCGCGCGGCAAGCTGATGCCGAATTGTCGCAGGACGCCGTGCAAAGCTCCGCTGCTCAGCAAGGGCATGACGACCATGAAGAACAGCTTGGCCGGGTGACGGCGCGCATAGTCGTAGAGTTCGCGCAAGAGCTGCTTGAGCTTGTAAAGCAGACGGTTGATGTAGCCGTCGCGCGGGCGGCGCTTGTAGTATGAATGCGACGAGTACGTACTGGCGGGGCGTCCCCAGCTGGATTTGGAGTAGTGGCCGCCGCCGGCGGAGCTATAGGGCGAGCGCGAGGGTTGGCCAAACCAACCCATTGTCGAGGGGCGCTGCGTCTGCCGGGTCGGGTAGTGGTAGAAGGTTGAGGTCGATCGTACGTCGCTGGAGGCGTGACGGCTGAGCGGCGTGTGCAAGTACTCGTTGCGACGGTGCTTGCGAGCGATGCGTGAGACAAGCATGGAGGGTGATCAGGGCGAAAGAGCGAACAATACCTATACGAGGGATGTGCGTGGAGCAGCGGAGAAGATCACGGGCGTGCACAGTCTTGTATGTAGGGTGGAGAGGCGGGCTGCAACGACGACGGACCGACGCACAGTCGATTGAAAAGTGGGACCGGTGAAATGCTTTGAGCCACGCGCAGTGTTAGGTGGACGAGCGTGCTGGCTGCGAACCTTTTTGACCTGCAGCTAACGAATAATCGCCGATCACCTCGAACCCGAAAAACGTGGAGCGAGCTGCTGTGATGCGTAGATGCCCTCCATTGCGGCCAACAAGAGTCCGCAGAGCAGACCCGGTTTTCTCTGCTCTCGCACCAGCCAGGATGGCACGTTCGCGCCGTCTCAGGCGGCGGCGGTTGATCTCGTCAGGCTCGTGCGCCGCTCTGGACCGCGTGGATGCAACTGCAGCCTGAAGAGTCATTGCTTCGCTCTGCGTGACATGGGCTGTGCTGTCCCTGGTGCGGTGATTTCTGGCAGATTCAATGCTCATGAAGATGAAATGAGGCTGATGCATGGAAAATTCGAGCCCTCTCACGTGGACAGTTGAAGCAAATGTCCGGACATAGATGTGAGTCTTCTGGACCCCAAGTTGATTGTATATGTGAGATTTTACAACTGTAAAAGTCCATCCACACATCGGATTCCGAGAGTGGGGATGGGCTCGACCCGGCCATGAGAATTCTGCACGTGATAGACCCTGATCAGCCACTTCGATGTGGCGGTGAAAAATGCTACGTCATGGTAGGAGAGGTGTCTAGATGAAGTCCAGGCAGCCCGGTTTCATCGTTCTCCCACTCTCTCCAGCCTGGCTTTTCGCTCCGTCCCTAGTAGACGACATCCTCAGAACTTCGATCGAATCTCGATATCCGCTGCTGCTTCACGACAATGTCTAGTAAGTACAATTCACCCCGCCGATACGTTGTAACGCAAAGCTAACGGCCTGCAGCCCCAGACTACTGTATGTTCCGACCAAACCTTAGGAATCGCAGCCCGCGGGGTTAACGCATCCGTGTCTAGACAAAATCCTCGACATCTCACCAAAAGCAACCCAGCAACAGATCCGGGATGCTTACAAGAAAGCCGCCCTGAAGCACCACCCCGACCGCGTCCCCGCCGACTCTCCCGAGCGCGCCACACGGACCAAACGTTTCCAGCAGATCAACGACGCCTACTACGCGCTGTGCGACCCAACTCGCCGTCGCGAATATGACGCTGCGCGGACCTACAACAACTACACTGGAGGGTTCGATGACGATGAGCCAGAGGAGGAGATCCCCCGACCTCAGGCGGGCCAGCAGGGCAGCATGCCAGGCGGCTTCCCCTGGTCGTCTTTCTTTGGAGGAAACACGGCGAGCTCGGACAGCACTGGCGGAGCCTCGGCCGCCAACGAGCACGAGCGCTTCAATAACGAGCAATTCGGCAGCGCTTTCGAGGAGATGCTGCGCGAGGAAGGCTTGGCGGAGGGTGAACAGGCGCAGCCGAACAGCAAGTTCTGGAGTCTCGTCGGCGGACTGAGCGGCGGCGCCATGGGCTTCATCATCGCAAACTTCCCGGGGGCGGTTGCGGGCGCCGTTGCAGGAAACAGGCTGGGCGCGGTGCGAGACGCCCGGGGAAAGAGCGTGTATGCAGTCTTCCAGGAGCTGCCGCAAGCTGACAAGGCTCGGCTGCTCAGCGACCTGGCGAGCAAGGTGTTCGCGCACGCAGTGAGCTCCTGAAAGGGCAGGGGCGGCCCATGAGACGGCGATGACGACACTGTAACGATTGCGATATCCCTCGACTTTGTTGTTTGGATTTTGGCTCGGCGGCGTTGTTGGTTCAGAGCTACGTGGATTATCATAACGACATTCTGGGGAGCGTGCTTCTCTGGCTAGGTGGTAGGAGATAATAGAGCTTATTTCTGGTCTCCGCAGATTGCCGACTGGCCTCTTCTTCCGCCGCGCTTGCCGGGAAACGCTACATTCCCTCGTACGTAGGCAGTTGAAGCAAAGATCCAGACGTAGATGCACGGATTGCAGCCGTGGAAATACGTCCAGACGTGGGATTCTAAGTGTGCAGAGGGGGGAAAGGGCTGGCGCGGATCGGATCCCTGCTGATCTGATCAAGTGTCGCGCAGCTGCAGTGGACGGGACTCGACCTCTGATTCAGGCATGCCGAGTGGTCCGGGCCGACGACGCGCCGGGGGTGGGTTTTAGCGATGACGCTGCTTGTCCATGGAAGACCGCCTTCTGCTCCTCTTCCAATTCTCCCTCCGCAAGCTCGCTTCTCCGCTCTCTGTTGCGAAGGGGCCCTTTTCGTCGCTGCTGACACATTACGCCGCGCTTTGTCCGAATTCCCCCCCGCCGATTTCACTTCTTGTCCATCACCCGCAACACACACAACTCTTGCACCTGACATTTTCTCTCGCTCTACATGCCCGTCCACCGCCTCACCCACACACAGAACCCCGTGAACACTGATCTTTAGCCCGTTTGCTCCGCCTGCTCTCTCCGCCAACCCATTCTAGCAGTCCGCAGCCATGACAAACAAGACGCGCGTGGCGTACATGTACGACCCGGACATAGGCTGCTACGACTATGAGCCAGGCCACTGCATGAAACCCTTCCGTATCCGCATGACCCATGATCTGGTCATGTCCTACGGTCTCTACAGGCAGATGGAGGTCTACGTGCGTCGGCCTACTTCCTTGCTGCATTCTGCGGCCTTGTCGCTAACCCAGCTGTCTCGCAGCGCGCAAAGCCGGCCACCGCCCTGGAGATGACCCAATTCCACACCGACGAGTACATAGAGTTTCTTCAGCGCATCACCCCCGACTCCATTGGCGGCTGTCAGCAAGAGGCCTTGAAGTACGACATCAGCGGAGACTGCCCGGTTTTCGACGGCTTGTTCGAGTATTGCTCCATTAGTGCGGGTGGCTCCATGGAAGGCGCCGCGCGTCTCAACCGTGGCCGCTGCGACATAGCAGTGAACTGGGCCGGCGGTCTGCACCACGCGAAAAAGGGCCAAGCCGGCGGTTTCTGTTACGTCAATGGTATGCTTCCGCTCTGCTCGGGATGCTTTGCGCATGGTTAACCATTGCAGACATTGTACTGGCTACCCTGGAACTTCTGCGCGTCTATCAACGCGTGCTTTACATCGACATCGACATCCACCACGGAGATGGAGTGGAAGAGGCCTTCTACACCACTGACCGCGTCATGACATGCTCATTCCACAAATTCGGCGAGTTTTACCCTGGAACCGGCCACTTGCTGGATATCGGCATCGGAAAAGGCAAGAAATATGCTGTAAATGTACCTCTCCGCGACGGCATAACCGACGAGGCATATCGAGGAATTTTCGAGGCGGTCATTTCCGACATCATGAAGTGCTTCCGGCCCGAAGCTGTCGTTCTACAGTGTGGGGCCGACAGTCTGTCTGGAGATCGTCTTGGGAGCTTCAATCTATCCATGGAGGGACACGCCAACTGCGTCAAATTTGTCAAGAGCTTTGGACTGCCAACCATGATGGTTGGAGGAGGCGGTTACAGCATTCGCAATGTAGCTCGCACGTGGGCATATGAGACGGGACAGGCAGTTGGAGACCCAACCCCCAAAGTCCTGCCATTCAGTGATTACTACGAGGTACGTTATTGTTCAAGAAAAGCCAATGACGGCTTTTTACTCACCATGATCAAGTACTACTGTCCGGAATATCTTCTGGACGTGCCTCCTTCGAACATGTCCAACGACAATACCCCGGAGTATCTGGAGAAGATCCGGTCCACAATTGCCGAGCGCCTGCGCCAGCTACCGTTTGCGCCATCGGTTCAGATGCAAGACGTCCCCCGTCAGGGATTGGGAAGCTCCGAGGAGGACGACGACATACTGGCAGACATGGATGCTGATGAGAACATGGATGCTCGCATGACGGAGCTCCAGGAGGACAGAGGCATTGCCAACGATGCAGAATATTACGACAGCGATGCGGAAGATGAAAAGAACAAGCATCTTGCTACCAATCCCGCGGAAGCCGAGGCATTGGACGAGGATATGGCTGACGCTGAAGACCACGAGTCTGGTGAGGAGGAGAAAAGGGAGCAAGCTGGAGCGGAGACCGCAGTCCCCAGCGAGGAAGCAGAAGAGACCGGCCAAGTTACCAACGGAACCACTGTCGTACGTCCAAGCGAGACTTCTGCTGTGGTACTGGATCAGGCGAGCGCCGAGGAGTCAGCAATTCTGCCTGGCACTGGCAACACGGCGACACCTCCGAGAAGCCCTGGACCGGAAGAGGGTTCGACAGCCCAGGAGACTACAGTGGCAGAGAGCGCCACTGGCAATGCGGATACGACGATGGGAGACGCAACGGAGGCAGCGGCTACAGCGAGCGCGCCGAGTGAAGCGGCCGAAGCCACAGAGACAGCGGTTCCTCGGTCACCGAGCGGTACGCCCCCGACGGCGGCCGAGTAAGGTTCTGAAGGGCGTTCACTGGTTTGCTTGTTAAATTTGCACGGCAACGGCGTTGGGCAAATTGGCGCGTGGGTTCCAAGAGTTGCATAATTGAGGCGTTGATGGGTAGGGTAGGCGTGCAGCGTAGGCGTGCAGCGGCAAGACATGGTCCTGTCATGATTCGATCTCCGCCATTGATTAATATACCCTTTCGTAGTACAGCTTCTGCAATGGTGTGGGTGAAAGTGGGAGCGTGCAGTCTGAGTAATTCAACATGAGGTGCCGCGCGCTTCTCCAGATGGGGCAAGGGCCGGGGAAGGGCTTGGCGCGTCGATTGGCCGGATCAACTGGTCGGGCCGGGCGTGGAAGGCGCGGTCCATCTGGGAATGGCGGCGCCGCGGTGTCAGATGGTCGAGCTCCGCGAAACTTGCATTCCTGCTCTGCCCATTCCAGCCCTCAGCATCGTCGCGCCCCGAGCCCACCCTGCCATTCGCCTCGCCGCATCACAAAGCCATGGTCCCGTGATCTGTACCACTGATCCTCCCCCAGCCCTCAAATCGCAGCTTTACCGAACCAAGGAGCTCTTGGAAGCTCAGCGCCTGAAACCCATCATGTCACAACCCTCCACCACGCCAGCCCCGCGCTCCGACGAGCCCGATCCCAGGAACAGTCTTCGACACGTCCTCGCCGCCGACCCCCCCAACCAAGACATGCCCGACGCGCCTACGCCCGTCAAGACCGAAGCTGGTCAGCCGCCAGCCCAGGACGACCCCGACTCTACCGACGACCCCAAGTCGAAGCCCGCCGACGAGCAGCCCATGTATACCGCAACCACCACCACTACCCGCCGCAATGCCAACGGCAGCGTGTCTTCGGTCTACTCGGGCAACAAAATCCGCCACCTGAAGAAGGAAGATGGCGTCCCGCTCTGGCGCAAGGACATCCAATACGACTTCTTGCGCAACGTCTTCGACGACCAGACTCGCGTCTTTCACAAGGTCTCCGATGGCACAGAGGGCCACACCTTCGCCGACATATACCTCGATGCCATGGCCAAGAGCAGCAAGTGCAGCAAAATCCTCAAGGACAAGCTGTTGACAGAGCGCGCTGCCGCCATCAACATGGCAATGGTGTGCTTGTTGGTCAATGTCGGCCGCATGAACACCACGCTCAACTGTACGTGGCAATGCAAAACAACTCATTCGTCGTGCTAACGCCCGCTAGTCTTCCCCGAGATGCGCGCCCAGCTCCGAACATATCACTCGATTCCCTCGCTCCAAGCTCACCAAGACCCCAATGCCTACAAGCAATTGCAGGATGCACCCCGTCTCAAGTCCATCCTCAAGGGGGCGACGGAAGACACACAGCAGCCCAGCACTATCGAAGAGATTAAGAATGCACCTGTTCCGCGCACGAATCCCGTCAACCTCATCTTCGTCCTCGCGCAATACGCCCCCAAGATCTCCGAACTACACTTTTTTCCCCCTCGAGACTTTTTCGACCTAGTCATGCGGAGCGCCTTGAGTTCCGAGAGTCGCGCAAAGGCCTTTCTATGGCTGATGTGGTGGTATTTGGAGAGCGACTTTACGGAGCACGACGCGACGAATAATCCATTCGGCCCAGGTCAACCAGGAACCTCCGGGGATGCCACTGGTGGAATGCCGATCAAGACACCACCCTTCAAGCATCTTACAGAAGAGGAAGCAGCGCTGGAGAACGTGGATACCGAAGAGGAGAAAGTGTTCGGGGAGGAGAAGCGGAAGGAACGGATAGCCATCCTGGCCACCGACATGGCACCTGTGGTGACCGGACCCAAGCGTGGAATCAAAAAAGGATTCACCAATAATCCCGTCTTTTCCGTCGCATCCGATGACGGGTCAATGACGCCAGGCAGGGATCATCAATCCCCCGGGCCTGGGTCGTTTCGATCGAGCGGCCGTGCGAAAGCGCCCCTCAAGGCACTGCAAGCCGACTACGGATCTGACACTGATCGTACTCGGTCAGCTAGCCCTCCCAGTGTCGCAGGATATCCACCTAGGATTACACCAAACATGCGCATCAACAATCTGCTCAACGACGATGGACCATCTACTCCACAACCTCCCCAGAGTAAAGGTCCTGGCAGGGGAAATTGGGGGCCGCGCAGCAAGGGCACCCCCTCAAGTGTGGGCGGTAGTGCACGCCACCCTTTCAAAGCACACCTTGACGCTGCCTCTCCTTCTGTGGCCCTGGGCGGTGCTGGGCCTCATGGCTTTTACCTCCCCCTCAACGGTACAGATCCCAGCGTCAACCGCAAGCGACCTCCCACCGCGCACCAAATGGCTGTGGAGCAACACCGCAAGAAGCAAGTCGACTACATCCTCGACCGCAAACTCCGCACCCAGCACCGTGAGGCTGAGCGTCGGCGCAAGCGCGAAGGCACCTTCTCACGAGCGTGGAAGCGGCTCAAGCTGATGCCGGATGGCTACGACAGCGAGGAGGAGTTCTACGCGGCGGCGGCGTTGGCGGCGGAGAACGGCGTGCTCGAGCACTCGCCGGTGCGCCGGCCGATGCTCGAAGCGACGCGCCTCGCGGGGCTGACACCCATCGTGGGCAGGCTCGAGCTCGACGACTGCGGCGAGGAGATGACGCATTGGGCGCGCATCTTCCGGCAGACGGGCCGCCGGCTTGACCGCTGGGAAGGCAACCCGGATGCCGTGCCCGTCAAGAAGCGCAAGGACCGCGCCGAACGCGAGAAGGAAGCCGCCGCCGCGGCTGCCGTGGCTGCCGCCTCCGCACCGACTCCCCAACATGACCTCGTCTGGGTCGGCGAAGACGCCGGTACCGCCACTCCCGGCGCGGGCTCCGGCCCTACGGGCGGTAGCAGAGCCACCGGCAGACGGGGAGGCGGCGGCGCCAGCAGGAGGAAGCGCGCGGGAGTCCCGTCGTCCGTCGCGGACTCGACTGTGGCAGACGCGTCCGAACGCGGCGACGGGGAGAGCGTCGCGGACCTTCCTCTAGGCGATGGTGGCGGGCGGGAGAGCAGTGCGGTGCCCACCATGGAAGACGATATGGATGATGTCGAGGATGGTGGCGTACCGCCACCGCCGGGGGCGGCGGTGCTGGCGGATGATGAGATGGAGGTTGAAGATGATGGGGATGCGGCGGAGGGGGAGGAGAGCGAGGAGGACGAGGAAATGGGTGGGGTATGATGAGGAGGAAAAGGATGAAGGGCTGGTATTACTTAATCGGATCGAAGCGGCAAGGGACGAACGATGTGGAGGAGAAAAGGGAAGAAATGGGGTGTGAGTGGTGTGCATGAGTACATGGCATGGGCGTTGCTGTACCCTTGTTTCTTTTACTTTGCGGATAGCGGTTGTTGTGGGATATCAAAATATGCACTCACGCACGAAATGCATGCCATTGGCTCGCGGCGAGCGCGAGTCTGGCTAATTAGCTGGGGTAGAATGGGACACTAGTCTTTTCTTCCCCCCTCTTCTGGTGTTTTCCCAGATATCTTTCATGTAGAATAGGTAGTAGTGGTACCGAGCTTTCTGGTAGAAGATGCGATGGAGGAAATGCAACGAGCCAAAGGAAAAATTACGATCTGTCTTAGGGGCTGTTGGCGCTTCACGAGACCTCTCCCACACGCAACTGGTCATGGCAAGTAGTCCATTAACACATTTCTGCTATTGTGCGACAAGACTGATGAAAGAGAGCTGGGCGACCAAGGTTGAGCAAGGCAAGCGCCTGACGTATGGCATATACTTCGCCATGCGCGTATTTAGCGGACCGACCGGGGCATCCTCGCTCTTTCACGCAGCCCGACGAGTTTCGCCGAGGGAGAAACTAGGTGCTGTAGTGATTCAGGTATGCATGCTGAAGATAAGCAATTGAGCGGGACCCACATTCGCGGCGAAAAGCGCTCGGTTCACGCAGGCGGTCGCACCCGTGTTTTCATTAGCTCGTGAAAAAGGGTTGATTTTTGCTGCTGTTGTGGGCCAAAACGCGCAACGAAAGCTCTCGGGCCCCCAAAGAATACGCGTACCTGTTGGTCTCGCGTAGACAAAGTTTAGTGGAGTATATTACGCCGAGCACTTACTATGTACCTATGCTTTCTGGTGGGTGTTGGTGGGGGGGTGAGATAAGGGCAGCTGTTCTGTAACGGTTGCATTTCCACTCCCTGGCACAGCAGGTGACAGAAACCTCACCCGCATCCGCCTCACAGAGATACTGCACCATACGTATACTTATGTAAGTAGTTGGAGCCAATATCCGGACGTATTTATGTCATTTTAAGGCTCACATCCATGTCCAGATGTTGGATTCTGCTACCCATGGAGGAAGATTGCAGCGTCCTTGGTGGGGTTTGGACGCGTCGGAGAAAAGAGCTTACGGGATGTGGCGCGTCCGCTGGTGTGAGACTCATGCAACGAGATAGGCAGTCTTGGCGGTTGCGAAGCCGTTGGCTAAAAAGTCGACAGAAGGTTGACGCCACGCTCTTCCTACGTGGGTGGTTGGATCCAGCATTTGTCCGCGTTCAAGATTCGCATCTCCCGCCGGGACATTGGATTCAACTACCCAGCCAACAAGCCAAGACACACATGCACGATGGAAGTGGGTTCATGGAGATGGCCGGGCGTCGGGCTGTTTAGGTGCCCCTTCGTTGGCCCTTCTCCGCATTCTTCTCCGCGTTCTTACGTACTGACAACCCTCTGGCGTGCCTCTAGAGTAACAATCGGACGCTCGTGGCAAGGGCGGGAGCGTGGAGCCGGGTTGGTGGCACTGGGGGCGTCGCTGGCACGCTGCACCCCATAGTCCGGGGAGAAAATCTTAGGTGAAAAAATTGCTCGTAGAGGCAAAGGCTCCGGAGAGGGAAGGCCGATTATAAACGAGAGGCGTGCGGCGGAGGGCGGAGCGGGCCAAGGCCGCAGTGCGTCCGGTATCCGGCCAGGGCCCCGGGTTTCTGCTTGCAGTTTCTATTATGTTAGAGTTGGTGGGCAGATCCGGGCTAAGATAAATGGCACGGACGGGGTATTGTGGGTCGACCCTGAGCTGCTCGACCTCGCGATAGACGTTCGCCTGGACGAGGGAGGAGCGCGGGAGGTAACACCACCTTGCAGCGCGCAGGATCCGGGCCCGCGCGGGAGTGGCTGACTCCGCGCCACGGCTGTGCGGCGTTTTTTTTTTTTTCCTTCAGAAATTTTCAAGAAGGCTGCAGCTGCAGGACCGGGCGCTTGGCGATCAGCACCCCAAGACCAGCACGGCTACTCCCGACTCGCCGTGCTGGTCTTGGTGCGCGTCTGCCAGGGCCCAAGGGGCGTTTACTGCAGGCCGAGGCCGAGGGGATGGCGGGGCTGACGCGTGCGGCGAACTCTGTCCCTCGTGCGCATGAGGAATGTGCCCTCGCGTGCCGAGAGAAACACAAAGCTGACAATTATCATTGCAGTAAATCAAAGCGGCAGCCCGTAGGAAGGCGTCGCGGGCGACGGGAGCCTAGCGCTCATGCTATTCCCTAGCATCTCGTTTCGGAGCCAAGCTTCGAATCAACACCCCAGCAATCCTGCATGCTACCTTCCGCTCCAATCAGAGCCCAGAGGGCCCATGGCCGCCGGTCATTCGTTCATCGACCCATTAGCTATCTTGTGCGAAGGGCGGTGCTATCCTGAGCATGGCTGCCCGCGGCTGCCCGCTCCCGCCGTGACGCAACAGCGCCTGTCCCGGTGGCTTATATTGCTCTACACGCGCCGCGCTCGGATGCACGGTTACCGCATCCACCCTAGCCTTTCAGCGTCGTCGTGGAGAAGCAGTCACACGAGCAGCGC
The DNA here is from genome assembly GCA_022560015.1 of Diplodia mutila. NCBI lineage: Eukaryota > Fungi > Ascomycota > Dothideomycetes > Botryosphaeriales > Botryosphaeriaceae > Diplodia > Diplodia mutila. The sequence goes on along the minus strand of JAFISB010000014.1, from coordinate 190,493 downwards.
TGCGTTCGTAACCACGCGCCCCTGCCTCGTGGCATTTGACATGGGTGGTCGAAGCAAACATCTGGACGTGGATGTGAGATTTGTGCGTCCGGACAGGAAGAGTACCCGTGTGCTGACGCAGGGATCGGCGAGCAAAACGCCATTTCCATCATGGGCGGCCGCCAGAGACGTCGAGTAGCGGCGCGTCATCAGCGCAAAGTGCTCCCTTATCGGTGGCAACAACAGCGGGTGGGTGAGAGCCGTGCGCAGCTGGCGCGGTACCATGCTCAGATCCTCGCGCTCGCTCAACACCAGCCTTACGGGCAAATCGCCACCACCCGCAGAGGGTTGCAGCGGCTGGCGGCGGCGGCGGCTCGATTGGCCGTGTGCTGAGAGTGGGATGGATGGGCAGGCTTCTGGAAAGACAGGGTGCATGAGCCGGGTCGGCGAGGCCGTGGGCTGGCGAAGCAGATCGCTCGAGTCGCGTTGCAATTCAATTTACAATACGCGCTTAGCGTTATCTGGAAGGTCTGTGAGCTCTCTCTTCAAACGACATCCGAGGCCGCGAACGGCGCCCCCGCGATGCTCGTAACGGCCGTGAGAGCGCGCTCCAGGCCGCCACGCCGTCAGTACCTAGTTGAGGACCACGTCCTGCGGCGTCTGATGGAAGATTTTTTGCGAAGCCATCGAAGCCTGCTTGGCCGCGAGATAAGAGAGTTTCTGGAAACAAAGCAGGCGCGGCAATTGGCCGGGCGGCGGACGGCCATGCTGGTTCGGGGTGGTGCGATGCAACGCGACGTAACAGGATGAGCAAGAGAGCGGGCGTGGGATGTGCCCAGCAGCTTGGCGGTGCTATCGTTGCACGCCCGCTGAAAACGGGCCTTAGCCGGGGGGCCCTCGCCGACCGTCAATCGCCGCGCCGCGCCCCTGCTAGTCCCGCCGTGCCCCAGCTGCACCCTCTCCCAGAGCGACACCATTTAAGTGTGCCCCCAGCGCCCTCTTCGTGCGCTCAGCAGCTCCAGCTCCAGCTCCAGCTCCAGCTCCAGCTCCAGCCCCAGCCCCTTCTTCTTATCCCATCACGGGATTCCAGCTAGGTCGCCAGCCCTCCGGCCTGCTCTTGCCCCTGTATCTCATCCACCATGGGTGCCGACGAAAAGGGAGTCTACGACTCCAACTCCACCGAGACCCCAGCCCCCAACTACGGCGATGTCAGTGACCACCCGACCTCGTGGAGCACTCGCGTCGTCGACAGCTTCCGCCGCGACCCCAACGCCCACGCGACCGCCCCGACATCACATGGCGGCGACGACAAGGCCTACGACCTCGAGAATGCCGCCGCCGCCACCGCCGAGTCTCCTCTTGCGAGGAAGCTCAAGGGTCGTCACCTACAGATGATTGCCATCGGCGGCTCCATCGGTATGTGCTTATCTTGCCGCCTTGGTCTTCATCCCCACTAACGCGCTCTGCCAGGTACTGGTCTGTTCGTCGGCTCCGGAAAGGCCCTGGCCAACGGCGGCCCCGCGTCGCTGCTGATCGCCTTCGGCCTGATCGGCATCATGTTGTACTGCACCGTCCACGCCCTGGGCGAGATGGCCGTTCTGTTCCCCGTCGCCGGTTCCTTCTCTGCCTACTCGACTCGCTTCGTCGACCCGGCCTGGGGTTTCGCCATGGGCTGGAACTATGCCCTGCAATGGCTGGTGGTCCTGCCGCTCGAGATCGTCGCCGCCTCCATCACCGTCAACTTCTGGAACGAGGGTAAAATCAACAACTCTGCCTGGGTCGCCATCTTCCTGTTCGTCATCGTCTGCATCAACTTGTTCGGTGTCAAGGGTTATGGCGAGGCCGAGTTCGTCTTCTCCATCATCAAGATCATCGCCGTCATTGGTTTCATCATCCTCGGCATCATCCTGAACGTCGGTGGCGGCCCCCAGGGTGGCTACATTGGCAACAAGTACTGGAAGGATCCCGGCGCCTTCAACCACGGCTTCAAGGGCCTCTGCAGCGTTTTCGTCACAGCTGCTTTCGCTTTTGCCGGTACTGAGCTGGTTGGTCTCGCTGCCGCTGAGACTGCGAACCCCCGCAAGTCGCTGCCCACTGCCGTCAAGCAGGTCTTCTGGCGTATCACCCTCTTCTACATCGTCTCGCTGGCCCTCATCGGTCTTCTTGTCCCCTACAATGACGACCGTCTCCTGAACGGTAGCTCCTCGGCCGATGCCGCCGCCTCGCCCTTCGTTATTGCCATCAACAACGCTGGTATCAAGGTCCTGCCGTCCATCATGAATGTGGTCATCATGATCGCTGTGTTGTCCGTTGGTAACTCGTCCGTCTACGGTTCTTCCCGTACCCTCGCCGCCCTTGCCGAGCAGGGCCAAGCTCCTCGCATCTTCGGCTACATTGATCGCAAGGGTCGTCCTATGGTCGGCATCATCCTCTCCGCAATCCTTGGTCTCCTGGCTTTCCTGGCCGCCGACTCCACGGCCGAGGATAAGGCTTTTACCTGGATGCTTGCCATCTCCGGTTTGTCTTCGATCTTCACCTGGATGTCCATCTGCTTCTGCCACATCCGCTTCCGCAGGGGCTGGAAAGCCCAGGGCCACTCTCTGGACGAGCTTGCCTTCCGCAGCCAGCCTGGCGTCATCGGCTCGTGGATCGGTTTCCTCTTCAACGTCCTCGTCCTGATCGCTCAGTTCTGGACTGGCTTCGCCCCCATCGGCTACGCAGACATGACCACTGGCGAACTCATCGAAAACTTCTTCTCCGTCTACCTCGCCTTCCCCATTGTCATCTGTTTCTACCTCTTCTACAAGATCTGGAAGCGCACTCCCATTGTCCGCTCGCACAACATGGACCTTCACACCGGTCGTCGTGACTTCGACATTGCGGAGCTGATCGCCCAGGAGAAGGCTGAGCAGGCTGTGTGGCCCAAGTGGAAGAAGGTGTACAAGTTCTTCTGCTGAGCAGTTTCGGGAGCGCCGGGGGATTCAAGTTTTTTCTTGTTTATTCTTTTTTGTTCGTCCGTTCAATATATCCAATGAGCCCATCGCTGTACATGGAAGAGATCGTCCCTTGAAGGTATGGTCCAGAAAAAAGACATGATCTAAGACGGAGGCACAAGGCTATTAGACCCGAAAGATGGAGTGTTTGGGCATCGTTGGCTTTTGCAAGTCTTTGGGAGGAATTTTCCTGGGTTTTACTAATACCTCGAAACGTATGATGCGGGAAACGAGAGAAAACGAAGGTGTGGGGTTGAAAGCAGGATTGATACCTCAAAATGACGAATGAATGCTTTGTGGTTGCATGCTCACATCGCCCTTTGCCTTCGACCATGTACGCGCGATATATCTTGCTCTTTGGCAACGTCTCTGTCTGTGGCCTTGGAAATTTCGCTGGGCGGGTTGATTTGGGAAACCAAAGTGGCCAAGGGAGTTTCATTCATGTCCCCGTCTCAGAGGGTGGTGGGGTTTGAGGGTCCAGATTTCCCATCCTCTCCCGTTTCACTCCCTTCTCTTGTTCCGGGTAGGCGGTTCTTCCTTGTAGTAGGCGTTAGGTTTGCCATGACGGTCCTGACTTCCCCACGTTCTGTTTCCAGTGTCCCGAGGAGCGAGGTACCGGCCGGGGAGTGGTGGAGGAATGGAGTCCGAGAACCAGAATGGTCTTGCTTAAAGGAAAATATATGCGAAGAAGGAGAAACGCCAGAGGGCCGATCCGGGTGGGGGGAGAGGGTCCTGCTTATTCTTCCCTTGATAACGCGTTGTCTGTGCGACCGGCGGCTTCGAGTTCCAGGTGAAGAGCAAGGAAATTGTGTTCAGGAGCGGTATGGTGGCGGAAGGGATGGGGAGAGATGCTGCGTTGGTGGTGGTACAAGCTGGTCGTACTCTGTCCCTTTACTTCCTGCAGGTGGCACGGGAAGGGCAGAACAGCAAGTCCAGGTAGGGGCAGCACCTGGGGTAGATAAGTCGGCCAGCAGCGTCCGTGCCGTTATCTCCAGCTCCATATGCCCTCATTATCGGATAATGTAGACAGATTAGAAGGCCTATCGCCGTGAAGGCTGATTGGCTGGGCTCTCGCTGCGTGTGGCTGAGAAGGAAGCGTGTTCCGGCAGTTTCAGGACAAGAGTGGGACCGATGTTATCCAGCTTGAGTCCCGGAGGCGGGTGTGCATGGTATAGAAGAATCTTGCGTGCATTCCGTCCCGTTGGCTGCGACGCTCGAGGGTCGTGCACGCTGGCGCGCTTCTCCGAGGAGATGGACGGCGGATGCGGTAATCTGCTGTCCCTCAGTCTGGGCCTGCAAATGCGGGGAGAAACGACATGGTAGAAAGCGTCCGCTCGGGGTCCGATGTGGTTTTGTGTGAAAGTAGATGTACGTGGGATCCGGGTTCTCCAAGTGCTTACGGGGCGGTGTCAAAGCAAACGAGCGCGCCCTTCCACCGACAAGTCGACGGCCCGATAGGAGGAAAGGCGCGGAAAGCGCCGCACATGGCGACATGCTAGGCTGGGAAACAGTGTCCTCAATGCGTTCTGCCTTCGATTGCCGCGGTGTGGTGTATGCCAATTGTCTCACACAGGTCTACCATCCGCAACCTCAATTCCTCGGGAGCTGTGGGACGTAAAGGTCCCAATAACCATTCGCCCGCTCTCACTTCGGGCTGACCTAATCCTGGCAATACTACGATCAAAGTTGCTCCTCCCAGATGGAATGAGAGGAATGGACGGCGTGGGACACTAGGCGTTAGCTGCCTGGACGAAGCCATGAGTCAATGGGCTCGTGACAGCTAGGTGAAACGAACAATCCACAAGAAAGAAGTGAACTACCCATCCGAGTTACGTGGGCTGCGGAACCTGTATTTGTACGGTTTTAAACCCCGCCTTTACGTCCGGATACCTGCTTCGAAAACCGGCCCAAAGAAACAGCGCCTAAGCCATGCTTTCCCAGAAACAACAAGGTGGCCACTTGGCCCTACCATCCGAGAGAGGGAAGGGAGGATAGGACTTTCCCAAAGGAGCGAAGAGGTAGGACCAGCTGAATCCGATCCACGGCCTGACCTACATCAAGCTATTGCCATGCCGAACATTGCGCCAAAGTAGAGAGTGCTTATGCCGCCCAAGTACGTGAATAGGAAATCAGACATCTCCCAACAACATCCGTCCATGATATGCCAAGCAATGCCAAATACCGAAAATGCCAACATGCTTCATACCCCCTGCCAAACCATGAGGATGTTCAATTCCCATCGACAAAACGTCATAACAATAATACTAGTTGAGGTTACATTCGCAGATCCATTCGAGACCTAACTTGCCTTCATCCCTGAAGGGCCAGCTTCCTCCCGATATTTCCGAAGCACACGCAGCTGCAAAACAGTACGCTGGCGAACCACGTCGCCACCCCAACCGTACTTTCATACTCACCCTGCGACCCGCCTATTCCGCCCGCACCACTGGTCCCCGTAACTCTCGCGCCTAGTCGGACGCTGGAATTGGGACCGCTTCCACCGACGATGGGCGGACTGGGGATGAAGGCAACTGAATCCGAATGCTGGCCCAAGAGGAGCATAATGGCTGTGCCGGTGATGCCGACGAGCATAGAAAGCGTGAAACCTGGTTTGCTGCGGTCGAGTAGGTACCACAGAGCCGGGTTTACAAGAGCCAGGGTGACCGAGATCTGAGTCGTCGATTGCCATTGAAGTTTGCGCTATTGGCAAGGTTAGTTCATGAAGACTGATAGAGGGAGCGTATGCTAAGAGGATCAAGATGTAATATGGGGAGGCGCCCAAAGGGCCCGATGGATATAAGAAGCGGTAAGAAAAGCACACTCACGATCGCGAAAGCAATCCCCACAAACGCACCCACACTTCTCACCACATCGTTCCACTCTTGACTCGCACCATCCCTCGACCTGGTTCCCACCACAGTCGGCGCTTGACCCTTCACCTTCTTCTTCTTCCCATCTTTACCATGCGTGCTCGCAACCGCAGCCGCTTTCCGCCCCTCCCAAAAGAGATCAACCCACGGTAGCGCGCTCCCCAAAGCCACGCCGGCCAACCCCCAAAACGCGAGGTAGCCCCAATGCCCGCGGTCGATTCCCTCCACCCTCACCGGCGCTATGTGCCTGTTATCGTGCAAATGGCTGATCATGACGCCGTAAACGACACCGAACCCAAACAGCGCCACCCCCCTCGCGACCAGCCCCAAAGCGCTGCTTCCGCCCTTCTCCGCAGCTACGTCGACGAACGACCCTCTCCGCGAACCCGTAGGCACAGCAGCCCCAGCATCCGACGAAGACGCACCGAAACCATCCCTGCCCGGCCCTGACACACTCCTCGTCTGGAAGGAAGGAGGCGCCGGGTTGGCCGCATTCCGCGACCCTAGGCCGGCGAGGCGCAGGTGCTCCCACTCGCGTAGTTCGCTGCTGCTGGCCCCACCGCCGATGTACGCGGGTGTCTCGGCGCCGGTGCCCCAGGGCGTGGGAGGCTCACTGCCATTGTCACCGGCAGTCGAACCGGCAGTGGGCTGGTAGATGCCGAACAGCGTGCTCGCGGTGAGGTTCAGGATGCTGCGGCTGCGCTTGACATCCGAGTCGTCGGGGGCGTCCAGGCCGGCAGGTGTTGACGAGCGATTATTGAAGCGGGCGTCGAGCTGGGCGGACAACGAGGGGTACGAGGCATCGCTGCGGCTGCCGAGAGCGACGTTGTTGGGGTTCGGCGAGGGCTGCGAGCTTGCGCTGGACGAGCTGGTAGCAGGCGTGAGGTTGAGCTCGAAGGGGCGGCGCGGCAGGGGCCGGAGGATTTGCGGCTGCGACGAGTGGAGGTGCGGGTGTTGGTGTGGCGGCTGGTCGTGCGAGTAGTCGGACGACATGGCTGTTGGTTGCGGGATGGGGAAGGATTGGTGCGGGGAATCGCGCTTGCGAGTGTGGAGCTAAAGTGTAGCCTCAGAGCTCTGCTGCTGAGTTGCGGAAGAGACTGGATCAAGGAGCTGAGCCTGCGGCTCTTTTGACAGAAAGCGGGGGATGTGCGGCGGTGAAGATCAGCTGGGCGCGCGCCACGGTGCTGCGTATTCGGTCGGTGTTGTTTGGGTCGGGCGGACCGCCTGAGCACTGGTGTGACGTGGGTTGCGGACGGCGGCGGCGCAGAAGGGCTCTGTCTGTCCAGCACGTGCGGGCTAGCGGGCAATTGAGGCTTTATGAAGCGGCCGACTGGCACGACGACAGCCGGCGCAGGTGAGGCGGGGGCAAGCTTGGGCGCGTATGCAGCTTATGCTCTCTTTTGTTGAGCGGTTCCTGGTTCGTTTGCATGTGAAAGCGGCGCCCCCACAGCAGAGTGCCTACACGCCCTCTGGAGCCACACTACGTGGGCAGCCGAAGCACGTGTCCGGCCGTATTTTAAACACATCCAGGCACGGGATCCCACTGCCCGCGTGAGCATGCTCCAGCATCTCTGTGAGACAGACGTAGCTGGGCTCAATTCTTTTGCAGCCCGCTAGATAGGTACGCCCCGGAACGTCGGCTACCCTCGCGTCCCCAGGGTCTCGGTCTCGGCCCCTTGCGTGCCAATCACCACCACCCTGATTCGGCAATCCCACTCGGGGCAGGCGCCTGCATTTCCGTGTATTGGTACCCTGCGCCAGGGCCTGCGACATGTTCTATCCAAGCCTCCCTGCCACCTGCGCCTGGTCCCGCTGCTTCAACCACAGCAACTTTTGGTTCCCGCCCTCTACCCACGCCATATGACTGACGATGCCGTATATAACATGATGTCGCAGCCTCGAACTGCACGCAGATAGTGAATTCGTGACGACCCCCCCCCCCCAAGCTAATTCCCTTTTCGCTCATCGATCCATGCGTTGGCCTCCTGCCCCGATACTGCCCCTCGCGCGAGTCTGCGCCCGCTCATTCCGAGGTCGGCGTGAGAGTCGTGCCGCTGCAGACCGAGTTAGTCCCCAGCACTTCATGCGTCGGGTATCGGGTACTTACGCAACAATGTTTGCCCAGCCAATGAGACGCCAGTGCTTCTCTATTCTGCGGCTGAGCGCCACCTTCTCGCCGATCTCCGTGCACGCCGGGCTGGTCAGAGTAAGGCGCGCCGCATCGGCCTTAACGGCGACGACCTTAGCGCCCGTTGCGGTACTGCCAATGTTGACCATGAGCACCTCGTTCTTCGCAAGCTTCGCGACCTTGGCCTGCTTGCCGTCCGCCGTCTTGACACCGAGCAGGCGGCGGAGAAGGAAATAGTTGACCTCGACCTCCGTGTAGATGGCGGGGAGGTGGCCGCGAAGGCCGAGAACGAAACCGACCAGACGATCGGCACGGCAGAGCGTGGGGTCGACGCGAGTACCGACACCTAACCCAGTCAGTCGAGACGATACGCGCAATGCGCTGTGGGATGAACCTACCAATGAGACCACCAGGAACGGCGAATTTAAGGTCGTTGTGCTCGGCAAATAGAGAGACGACCCTGGAGTAGATGGGCTTCGCTTGAATCTTGCCCTGCTCGTCTTTGGTGACGATACCCGGTCTGATTTCGACCTCATCACCGAGCTTCAGAACACCAGTGAGAATCGAACCACCGGCAACACCACCCTTCAGGTCCTCGATTTCGGCACCGGGCTTGTTGACGTCGAAGGAACGGATGACAATCATGTGAGGCTTGGCTGCGAAGTCGCGCACAGGCACCGGGATCTTCGTCACAAGGTACTCGTTCACGGCGTCGATGTTGAACTTGAGCTGAGCCGAGATGGGGATGATGGGAGAGCCATCAGCGACGGTGCCGCGAATGAACTTCAGAATCGACTGGTAGTGCTGCTCGGCACCCTCTTCCCTCATCAAGTCGACCTTGTTCTGGAGGATGATGATGTGGTTAAGCTTCATAATTTCAATGGCGGCCAAATGCTCGGAGGTCTGGGGCTGGGGGCAGGTTTCTATTCATCTTCGGTCAGCGCTTGTCCATACACTGTAATAAGTGTGATGGTACCGTTTCCTGCAATAAGCAGCAGCGCAGCGTCCATGACTGCGGCACCCGAAAGCATAGTACTCATGAGAATATCGTGACCGGGGCAGTCGACGAATCTAGTTGCCATCGTTAGCCCCTCGCTCTAGAAGTCCCACGCAGGCTGTACTCACGAGACATGTCTGAGCAGCCTGTAGGTGCCGCCGCATCCCTCGCGCTCGCATGGCGGGTCGACCTCCTTCTCACTCTTGTAGCTCCTGTAGCAAGTGGGACGCGGGCACTCCGAGTTGTCGCACTTGTAGATCTTCGCGTTGGCATAACCCAGCTTGATGGTGATGTTGCGCTCCAGCTCGTTCTTGAAACGGACAGTCTGCACGCCAGAGATGGCTTTGACGACGGTCGACTTGCCGTGAGCGACGTGACCGATGGTGCCAATGTTGATGGTGGCCTGGCGGGCGATGATGTAGTCGGTCAGCGGGTTCAGCGACGCAACATCGAGGTCCTTCGGGTCGGGCTGCGGCGGCAGCTCAGGGCGCTGCACGACGGGGGCGGGCGGGGCAGAAGGCTTCTTCAGCGCCGACTTGCCGGGCTTCGCGTCCTTCTGGGGCTCCTGGGTCTCGACTTCCGAGTCGTGGAGAGTCTCCTCGTGCTGGACATCCGAGTCCGACTCCATGATTGCGACAGGAAAGTGTTGCTGTGAGAAGCGTGAGCCGGCGTGCGAGGGATTGCGGTTGGCTGGACCGGGGGCGGGCTGGTCGGGGTGGTGCGTAGGGTTGTCTGGAGTTTGCTGCCACAAAAGAAGTTCAGAGTCACCCAAATACGTCAAAAAAAGGCCCGAGCTTGGCGATGCCAAGCCCACAGCTGGCCGCCACCACCAGGCCTACAGAGATATTGCACCAAGCTTTGCTTCGCTTCGCGCAACAATGGAGGTCGGGCGGGAAGGTCAAGCTCCAGTTCTGACGCCTTTGTTGGCCTTTGTCGTACATTGGCGTCCTCGTCAGCATCTCAAGTGTTCACTTGGTTGCTGCTGCAATACACTTGAATGTTCACTCTTATTCTTCTGTACACCGGCCGCTGTCTGAAACCCGCACTTTTGGGATGCTCACCGCGCCAAAGCCATCGTCATCTACAAACGGTATCCAAGAACGCCTTGGCTCAACAAAAGGAAACAAAATGCAGAACAGATGCTACAAGCCCAAACGATCAATTTGCACCAAGAAAATAATGTAAAGAGATGGGGGCCGGACTGACAATCACAACAAAGGAAATCGAGGTGGAGAGGGGGTATACAACGACTAAGGGTGAGACAATTAAGCCGTGCTCAACGCGTTCGATGTGAATCCAAAGCAAACTAAAAATCCAAATCAACTCCAATCTCGCCCTTTCTCCAAAATACCTGGCCTCTTACATAACCAGCCGCCTACCTGACCCATATTAGGGAGCTAGTTTTGGGGTCTCTGGCGGCGGCTCCTCAGAGAGATTGAGATCCTGCGGCGACTCCTCCAGATATTCGCCAGGAGCCAAAACCGGCGAAAATGCCTCGACTTCTTCCACTTCCTCTTCCTCTTCCTCTTCTAGAATATCTTCGTCTTCCTCTTCAATGACGAGCTCGCCGCTCTTCCGTCCCTGCACACTGCCGGTTCTGCTGCCACCTTCACCGCGGCCCCTCACAATTGGGCTACCGCCCGTATTCAAACTGAGACTGGGGCCTTTGAACGGACTCCGTTTCTTCTTCGCGAAGAGCACTCCAGGGCTTGGTGGCGGAAGCCCGCCAAACGCAGCGGCAGACTCCGCGGCCGTAGCTCGTACAAGACGGATGTTGGAAGGGAACCCAGTGCCAGTAGGAGTCGCCGGAAGTACCTTGACAGACTGATGGGGGCTGCGGCCGGCTCGACTCGATACTGATGGCGAAGCTAGAGATGCAGAGGAGGTGGATGATGCCTTGGAATGGCTGTGAGCATGGTGAATGGTACGTATCGATGAGACAGAGGAAGAGGTAGACTTGCGGCCCCGGAGCCCAGCGGAACTGCGTCGATAGGATGAGCGGGGCGTCATGGGCGCTGGGGAGAGAGACGCCCTCTTGTTCGACCCGCTGCTTGCTCTGGTGGAAACTCGGGGGCGCTGCGGCGTTCCTACATAGCTCGCGCGGTTCTGCGAGTCCGGTCGGACTTGGGACACGGGTCTAGTGGTGTTTGCAGTCGTAGCAGCAGAAGGCCTCCGAGTGTCGTCTGGCTTGGTGAGCTTGCCTTGATTCGCTTTCGGAGATTTGCTGTTTTTCGAACCTGGTGATCTGGATCTTGCGCGTTTCGCCGACTCTTTGAACCAATGTTTGAGCGATGCCAACTGTGCAAGGAAAGGTTGCTGGTATTTCCGTCGCCGCTTCGAAGGCACGAATCCGTTGGGCCCGAGGAGCTCTGGGTTGGTTGTGACGACATGGAGCATGCTGCTGCTCCTTCGCGAACGCGTATATTCCTTTGGCGGGAGCGACGGCCGTCCTCTGGAAGAGCTGACACGCCGATCTTTTTCTACCGGAGGTGGGGGCTTGTCGTTGTTTGGCGATCTGGATGCCTCGGGCACTAGAGGCAAGTCCGGGCTGGCGGCTATTTTCAGTTAATCTCCCATTGTTCGAATAATGCAAACTACATGGACTTACAGGTCGCGATGGACGTTCGCTCCCTGTTCCTTCCCCTGCTCTTCGGCGGCTCTCCAAGCGTCGGGATCGGGGCGCCTTCTTCATCAATTTCCCTGATTGTCGGAGCAAGACGATCAAGCCTGCTACTGGCTCTGCTAGCAGCGCTCAATCTGCGTAAACTCTTTGCCTCAGCCTCTCGCTCCTTCCTCTTACGCTCCCGTCTCTTGGCTTTTCGTTCTTCCTTTTCCAGCAACAAAGCCCACCATCCTGCCAAGGTGTCACAGCGCTGAGCCAACACGTTCTCGATGACCTTGTCGATATCCACCCCAGCACTACGCATGCGTTGGAGAGTCTCCTTCTCGAGTTCAGTGGTGAAAGGAGGCGGCTGCTGCAACTTCAGGATCGCCTGCTGCTGAGGCGCGTGCTCGGCAAGCCATGGATGCTGGAGAATCTCAGGCAGTGAAGGCCGTAGAAGCGGGCGTTTCGCGAGAAGCTTTACTATCAAGTCCTTCGCCTGTTCAGGCACATGGTCCGGATATTTGGGCTCTTCCTTCAAAATCCTTTTCTTCGTCTCATTTTCATCGTCCTCGTCGAAAGGCAGTTCTCCGCAAAGCAAAGCGTAAGCAATGACGCCAAGACTCCACACATCCACCTTTTCTCCTGCGTATTTTTCGCCCTTGAGCATTTCCGGAGCGCTGTAGCAGACAGTTCCGCACCAGGTTTGGAGGTAGTTCGATTTACCCTCATATTCGCGAGTGAAGCCAAAATCCACCAGCTTGACGTTTCCGTGCTTGTCCAGCAAAACGTTCTCCAGCTTAAGATCGCGGTGCACACAGGCTTTCAGATGAATATAGGAGACAGCACCAACGAGTTGGGTGAAGATCTTTTGGACCTTGGCAGGCTCCATGGGGCCGGTTCGGAGGAGGTGGTTATAGAGCTCATCCCCTAGATCGCGCTCGGTCAGCTCAGCCGCGCGGATCACTGCGGGAAGCACTTGCCTGGACAGTACTCCAACACAAGCCACACCAGCGTCTCAGTCACGATGACCTCGTAGAGGCGAGCGATGTGCGGATGGAGGAACTGCCGGTGATGGTGGATCTCGCGAGCCAGGTTGGAGTCATTTTTGTTGGCAGACTTGAGCACAACCTTCCATCGTCCTTTAGCGCAGCTTTACTCCATCTCAAGCGTTGTCACCGACCTTGGACCCGTGCATAAGTTTGTGGGAAGCCAGATAAACCTTGCCGAATGAGCCTTTGCCTATGAGGCGGCCGAGCTGGTAGTTCCCGACAGAGCGGAGGTCCGAGGACGAGAACTCGCTGGACGGGGCTGGTTAGCACCGACAGCGCGCAGAGAAGGGGGTGATCGGTGAGCGGCTTACTCCAGGAGCTCATTGTAGGAGTTCGTGAGCTGGTTGGCGCAAGTCAGCGGTCGAGGCGGCGGAGCTGGGCGGCACAGAGCGCGCGGGCGGAATGGCTGGAGCGCACCTTGGTCCTCTGGGCTTGCAGCTCGGCTTGGTTCCGGACATTGATGGGGGGCATAAGTCGCGATGCTGCACGAGGGCGTTGACCCTGGCGGGCAGCGGCATGCAGGCCGTAGAAATAATTTGTCGAGCCCTTAGGATGCGCGTTGCGGGGAGGGCGGGCGACGCGAAGGTTGGAGGAGTGGCAGAGGTGCGACGGAACGAATGACGGCACGCTTTGCTAGGACGCGGCGGGCGCAAACACAGGCGGCGGCAGACGGGGCGGGCTAAGGGCGGCGGGCGCAGCAAGAAAGTAGTAGTAGTGGCATGCTGGCACCAGATCCCAGATTCAGATGTCCATCTCCTGAGCTGCGGCCATGGCCTTTCCGAGTCGTAATCCCAAGACCCGCCTCCGGCTGTGCTTCCTACTAGGTAGGTAATTCATCACCCTGCAATATTCTGATTGGCCCGAGGGGGCCGCCGGCGGTTCGAATGTTCGATTCCCGGTAGGGGCGCGGCGCGCTCGCTTAGCGTTTCGAGGATCGCGCCCGCGGCTGCCGCCCTAGGTATGTATTCGGTTTCAGCGAACCTCAATTTCAATAACAACTGCGTGGTGCAGTTGGTAAATCCTGAGCTAACCTCATTCATGCCAGGGTCCTGGAGTGGCCTTGACATTGGTTGTTGACTGGCAGTCAGCTACCACCGTGTGAGCAGGTAGTGAGTGAGAATTGAGGGCCCGCCCTGGCGGGAAGATGGTTGTCCAGCATGTCTGATTAGTCAGCATGGTCTGTAATGCCCCAGACAGGTGCTTCTCGTGCGTTACAGTGAACCCTGCTTATAGCGATCGGCGGCGTCACACGGTTCTGACCGTTATGTCCAAATAATCGTTAATGACTAAGCCAGAATCTCGCCGGGTAGGCAGGAGGGGGTACCCGATCGGGGTTAGACCCTGGAATTTTAGGATCGGGCTCTCCGATTCTAGGCAAAATTAGCACTGACTATAACGATTTGACGGGTAGACCGTAACGATTACGGTATAGCCAGAGAATCGTTACCTCTCTAGTAAAGATCAGCGGGACGCGGGTCCCGATCGTTATGACCAGATAATCGTTATACCGGCGAATCGCTCTAAGCAGGGTTCACTATAGTCGGTTACCTGTCCCTGTCGGTTTTCAGAGCACCTGGCTGGGTTTCATCCTTCGGGGTGGGGCTAAACCGCTTACCTTTTTTTCCCCCGATCTGTTTCGTCTATCACCTAGCGCGCCGGCGCCTATAGCGTCATCTATTAGAGCGCGTCTATTGGTGTGTTAGTCTTTTTTTATGCGGCGCGGATTTACGGCGTCGGTTCTACGTAGTCCAAACCCTTTAAAAAGATAATATATATACCGGTAGTTAAACTCTATCTCTATTTATACTTGTAGGGTTTCGAATCGACGCCATTAACTACAAGTAGAGTAGTGAGGTCGACCGGTACGAGAACAATCTAAGGTCCATGACGGCGGGGAGCAAGAGGAGGTAGGGTGGGACCCAAGTCGTAAAGGGGGAGGGGGAGGGAGCAGGCAAACAAGTACCAGTCGAAAGAAAGTTTGGAAGTGAGAGGGTTATATTCTAATCAAGTTCAATTCAAGTTTTATCTGGGGTATCATCTGAATACAAAGTCCCTTGTGGATGTGCCATGAACGCCTCTGCCGATATGAAGTGACCCCATCAGTGGGTGATAGAATCAGAATCACCGGTTCACCACCAACACATCCCCGAACCCCTTCTTCATCTTTGCTAGAACCTCCCTCTCGCTCATGCCCAACTCTGTGCATATCTCATCGAAGCAGTGCAACCCATCTAAATACCTCGCCAGCGGCAGCTCTCTACCGTACGCAGCACCGCTACCGTTCCCGCTCGCCTTATCCCCGCCATCCCCATCTGCTCTCAAACCTCCATCCTCGACGTCCGAGTCGACCCGCCACGGGCTCGCGTAGCCGTTATGGCCCCTCCACCGTACGCCGTGCAGGTGATCATAGCCATCGTAGCTTGCCGTCGTGCCGGCCAGCGCGCCCGCGCTCGTTGTGATGGCGTATTTATGCACGCGGTACAGGAAGCCCTTAATGACGCCAAAGGTGACGAGGCGGCGGACGTCGATATGTGTGAGCAGAGCCGTGTTTTCCAGTACCCAAGCACGCAAGGTCACGCCCTGGCGCATGGACGAGTATAGCTGGATCAGTGTGTCGGCGCTGACCACGGGTTGGTTCGGGGCGAGGGTGAGGTTGGCGGTGAAATTGGTTAGAGCGGCCGAGGAGTGCGTGCCGATGGTTGAGGAGCGATGGGCGCGATTGTGGACGAAGGTCGCTTGAGTCGGACTCCCGGCGGCAGTTGTGGTCGTAGTGGAGCCGCCGAGAGTACTACCGACGCTGGTTTTGCGGGAGTGACCGTGTGAAGGCTTGTGAGAGTCACGGCGAAGTTCCTCGGGGAGGATGGCGGTATCGTTGCTGATGGAGGCATCCAAGAAGCGCGGTATACGAACATAGCGTGCACATTCGGTAAGAGCAGCTTCGTCGGTGAAGAAATAGGCAATCAGGGGAGTGGGCGCGTACATGGCACCAAACTGAAAAATGTCCAGTAGAACGACGCAGTCGTAGTAGACCAGATGCTGGATTGCCTTTCGGGTGAGTCCGATGTCTGTATCGGCAAGTTGAGAGATAAAGTACACCGAGTTGATGCCATCGATGTACGGGAGAATTCGTGTAAGCGTCAGATCCGAAGAAAGTGTAGCGCAGCGGTTGCTGAAGGAGTGTGGATTCATGGCAGACGGTGCTGTATACATATCGATGTCGATGGTGAGTAGTGGAACATGCCACGCGTGAACCGGAGCTGGCGGCAAGCGGGTCGGAAAGAGCTTCAGGTTGATGGTATTCGAATCGTCTTAAAGCTTAGTGTCAACGAAGATCGTGGCGTAAACACACGATGTCTCAATTGGAACTTACCAATTGGAATCATGCACTCGCAGTAGTTGTTCAGATCCTCCAGAATCATCTCGCACAATGCGTACACCTTGCTGCTGGTGTCCATCTCAGCCAGGTCGTTGTCCAAGCTGAGTCCCTTCAAGTCTAGCGACTTTATCGACTGACTCTCGCTCATGCTCTCGGCAACCGAGGGAGCCCTTTCCGTTCTTCTGATGCCCAATCCGACACTTGAGGTCCTGGACGGATCCCCAAGCACATCCCACGGTATATCTTTCTCTTCCTTGCTCAAGAAGCTGCCCTGCTCCTCCAGGTTCCGCAATAGCTTTCCTAGCTTCCTTACGACGCTCGCATAGCTGTTCCAGTCCAGTAGATCCTCCTCGACGATAAACGCGAAGTTGAAGATGAATTGGTTACGGTCATATTTGCCATTGTAGTTATTGATGCAGACTGGGTAGCCGATGATGCGGTAGTGGTTGGCACAAACGGTGACCAGGCGGTCGCAGAACTCCTGACGCGGGATCACGTACTCGGAGACGTCACTAAAGCTGAAGAACGGCGCAGATTGCGCACAGGGCGCGGTCGAAGATGTGATTGAGCCGTCGGGCACTTGGTGGAGGACGCGAGAGCCTATGGGCGTCAGCAGCGCAATGAAAACAAGCCTGATCGAAGCGTACCTTTCTCAGGATGGAATCGAGTGTAGAAGATGCCCTTAATCATGGCTGACGAGGTAGCTGTCGCGAGTCGCTTGGACGTGGTAGGGGCTAGGCGCGACTGCCTGGCTCCATGGTCTGGTGGTGAGGATGTATGGTGGTGGGGTTGGGTGAGTCGCGTCAGGGCAGTTCGCGAACCGTAGCCCCGCAATCTCCGATGACATCACGTGTAGGAATACGCAGTAAGGGCATAATCCATTTTCTGCTAGAGCTGGCTAGTCGTCATTATTGGGCCGTCGGCACTAATCCATGCTGCGCATCTACCCTCTATACGCTGTTGGGCAACGCGCTCACCGCGCAACCGGTTCGCCTCGAGGTTCACTTCCCACGCCCGCCGGCGTTGCGACGCCGGTTTCCTTGCATTATGATTGCATTACATTATAGCCGCAGAAATAAGCACCCCGAGCTCGGCTGCCACGCCGTTGACCGCCCATCACTGCCGGATCCGGCCCGTCACGCTGCCGAGCGCGCCAGCAGATCCCTTCTGCCCGTGACATGCCAATTATCAGCACCCCGCCCCCGTGCTCGCAAGGAAACGAGATGTGACGCCCTACTTATGTGTGCAGTTGAATCCAATGTCCGGGCGTAGACGCATCTCTCAACTGCAGACAAACGCATCCATATATTGGATTTAACTACCCGCTTCGGCACACTGTAGTGTCCTCGGCGGAACTTGGAGGGCCCAAATCTTCTGTAACCTGCTGTGGTGCTCGCAAAAGCAGGTAGGTTAATTGATGGTACAATTCAAAGTAACACAAGAGCATCTCCGCCGCTCCTCTACGTAATGGTCAACACAAAGGAAATTTCGCTCGTTTGTCTCTGATGCTGTACATTCGGGCCATGCGCGTCTTCTGCGGGAGATCCGGCCTCTTCACTTCTTTCACATCCTCCACCTTCTACTAAATTCAGTGCTTCTTGCCCGAGACGGGGGGGTTGTAGACGAGCTGTCTGGTCTTGATCGTCGACCACTTGTACCTGCACACACACCGCGTTAGCATCTGGCAGCCTCTTGCGCAGCTGGACCTGCTGGGTTTCCGCGTACCTCTTCACCCAAACACTGAGCGCGAACAGAACGCTGCCGACAGCCAGGACCTTCCAGCCCATCTTCTTGCGCTCGTCCATCTCAGGCTCAGCAGACCAGTTGAGGAACTCGACGACGTCCTTGGCCATCTGGGAGGTGGTGGCAGGGGTGCCATCCTCGTACTCGACGAGACCGTCGTAGAGGACACGAGCCATGGCGATACCAGTACCGGGGAAGTAGGGGTTGAAGTTGAGACCCTCCGGAACGACAGCGCCCGCCGGGGGCTCCTCGGGGTAGCCGGTCAACAAGCTGAAGATGTAGTCGCAACCACCGTGGCGGCCCTTGACCATCAAACTGAGATCCGGAGGCAGCGCGCCGCTATTGGCAGCACGAGCAGCCTCGTCGTTCTTGTAGGGGCTGGGCAGGTAGTCGGACAGCTTTCCGGGGCGTTTCTCGATCTCGCCCTCGTCGTTGGGCTCGGTGTCGTACTCGTTCTCCTCGGCAAGCGCCTTGGCCTCATCAACGGTCATAACGGTACCGACGAGACTACGGTAGGGGATACGCGCGAGAGAGTGGCAGGATGCGCAGACTTCACGGTAGACCTGGAAACCGCGGCGGAGACTGCCTCATAATCAGTGCTTGTGGGGGGCTGAGAAGCGCCGCGTACGAGACTTACGCCTGGTGGTCGAAGGTCTTGCTCCACTTGGCGTGCTCCCACGGGTACTGAGTGGGGTGCAGGCTGGTCCCATGTTAGTCTTGGTTCCTACGGCCTGTCGGCTGATGGCGGCAGTCGGTGCTGGCACAACAAGGCCAACGCCTCCATCAATCCTTCGGTATGTGCGACTCACCCCTCCTCCGCCGGAGTCATAGCGTGAACATTGCGGCCGTAGAGATGATAGTACCAGCCAATGGATCCGATGGCGAAGGCGGTGGCAGCGGAGCCAGCGAGGGTGGACTTCCAAGAGGCGGCCTCCTCGGCAGGGCCGCTGGAGCTGGACGCAGAGCGCTGCACGATACAGGGTCAGCTGCGACCTTTGCGTTGAGGCATTGATGATCGACGGCCGTGATGGCGCCCGCGGCGACGGTGGATGGGGCGAGTTGGACGTACCGTGCCTATCCTGCTGGCGGAGCTGCGTGCAGCGGTGCCGACGGTGCGCGCCGAACGGAGGCTCGATCTAGCCAACATGTTGATGTGGAGCTGGCCGTCACCCGGCGACGATAGCGATTGTGGAGGGGAGAGGCAATGGAGCGGGCTGCAGGCGGGTTACGGGGAGTTGGAGTCGGTCGCTGCGGTAAGAACAAATCTCGTAGCTTCCCGCTTCGGCTGGGCCAATCACGAGCCTTGGGGGTAAGCACAAACCGTTCGTCCGCGGTCAATGATGCCAACGACCAACAGCCTCATCGCGCAGCCCGCCATCTCAAGCGCACCCGTCTTGGTCTTGCCCGGATATGCCCAATGGCGATCGCAGAACCTCGGAGACTCAACTGCTTGCCAGAATACCTCGTCCGACTCCACGCACGCATTGTCCGCGTTGGGCTGTGCTATTTTGAGCCTCATCAAGGCCTGGCCGGACCCCGGTCACCCGAAGGAAACCATGTCGCTAGCTGATCAAACCGTCTATCGCATGGCAAACAGATGTTTTTCGGGTCTCCGAGGCCTCGCATTGTCTTCATCATCGCCATAGAACGGACCTTGAAGCATGGCTGCCTTGTTTACCCCTGCCTCGGCCTGGTTCCGGTCTGCTCCGATCTTCGGATCTCTCACTGCCACCTCTTTCACATCTCCCTCGAGACGTTTTGGCAATCTTTACAGATTGCTGAATGGTATGCCTTTCTTTGCTTGCTCTATTGGAACAAGCCCAAATTGGTTCGCCCGTTTCACATTCTCTTTTCCTACATCGCGTGTCTGGCTCGCGATTTACGACTATGAGACCTTAAGATCTGCAAACAAACCCAGAAACATGGTCTTCCTTTTTTTTATAAGGTCCTTTCGGCCTGTTTTACTTTCCCGCTTACTGAAGCCGAGTTCTGTCGAGCGGCCAAGGCGCGAATTCTGAGCCACGATTACTCGAGAACAAAGCAATGTTGCGCACCTCTATGTTTTTCTATTAATGGCGCCTCAAGATCATGCTTGAGGAGCAGTTGACAATGGATTCTTTGTTCTTTATGCTCGGTCACTTCTTTTGACTTGGCTTCAACGGGGCCACACAAAGCATTTGCCCAGGCGTTGCGGCTGAACCATAATAATGTCTCTTCTATTTAAAGTGTAGAGTTCCTCAACAAATCACAAATTTCTATCCCTCAACATTAAGCTGACCAATACGCGCTACTCAACCCCGTCAACTTCTGAGAAGTTGACAAGAGCTGTTCGTATACTGCAGCCGACACTCTCTCAAACATCTCTTTGCGTCACATATTGGTACAGGTGCCGCTATGATTTCTAGCATTTTTATCCTTGCATTCCTCGCCGGCAAGGCCCTCGTAGAGGCTGCCCCAGCGAACACCATCTCCTACCCTAAAGTAATCACTATCCACCCCCCTAAGACAACGAAGACGATCAAGACGATGACATGGCCCGATGGCTTTCTAAACCTACCGGGAAGAACTTCCACAATTACGAAAACAATCTCTCTCCTCCCTCTCCATGCCCGCGAGACTGGCGGCGTGAGTCCTAAGCCGGCCGGGACGATCACTATTTCCTCCGAGGGAGCCCTGAGTGCCCTCTCGGTGCCCACTGATGACTACGAATCGAGTTCTATCTTGATTCCAATCGAGATTTCCATCGCTGCTAACGTCATCTCGATGGCCACTCATCATCTGGAAGACAGGGCTGTCCCTACCAAAAGCCTCATTGAGGCTCGCGCGCCTCAGCCTGAGAAGACCGTCTTTGTCACGATCACCAAAGAGCCGACTAGGTTCACGGGTACGCCTAAGTCGACCATACCCACCTGGTCGAAAGGAAGGCATTGCCCTTACCCATACCCTGGCGAAGAGTGCCGGCCGCCCAAGTTCGAACACAAGACTACTAAGCCATCCTCGTCCATGCCACACAAGACCTTTTCGTCCGTGAAGCCTTGCCCGTACCCTGGTCAGAAGTGCTAAAATGAACAAGGCACGGTCGAGAACGGCTGAGAGCGGCTACTTAGATGGTACGCGGTGCCTTCTCTTCCCGGTACTGCGGATGACAAATTGAAAGAATTCGGCTCTGGGGCTTCGTATTGGATTTAACTTCCTACGTAAGTTTGATATAATATCTTTGGTGGAATAAGGTCGAGAGGCCAAATGTTTTTGTCATGCCCTGTGTCGATTCTTTTTTGTCCTTTACGATTTTATGTTTTAGGAAATTTAATCCTGATATCACCGCCTCGGCAATACAACTCGGAAATGATCAAATGACGTTACCAAAATCCTGTGGGTGAAGCCGATGCCAAGGAATCGCATGTCCTGTGCTACAATTAGTCATTTGAAGGGAAATGGCCTTCGTCGTGATTGATGTTGTTGTTTGGGTTGAAATGGTGTCTGGGGCACAGCAGATGACATGAGATTTGAGCCGTCTGAGCCCCACCGAAGCGGCTACATGGGTAGTTGAATTCAAGCTCTGGACGTTGATGCGAACAGATCTGTCCAAACATTGGATTCAACTACCTATACAAGCATGGTGCAATATCGCGGGCTCAATCGTTTGGAACCCGCTGTGGTGGTGATTGGATGGGCAGGCGCGGCAAGCGCAGGCCAGGCAGTGATCGCGCGCGTCAGCCGGCGACCTGGAGCTTCTGGAGCTCAGCACCACCAACGCCATCACCTCCGTCTACCACTGCCATCGCCCACCACCACACCACAACCTCTCCGACTCAAACCCCTCCGTCCGTCCTTTGCCGCCTATCGCCACATCCTTTCTTCACCTCCGCAGTCATGAACCACTTCCCGCAGGCTTGGGGCAGGGTAAGCTATCTGCAGAAGCCTTACAACCGCACCGCCCAGTGACATTTCAGCTAATCCAGCACTGTTGCAACAGCCCAGAGACGACGTCTATGGCGCCTACGACCATTCCTTCCTCCAGACCAGTGGCCCCGTGCAGCACACTCAACAACCCATCGTGACGGGTACCAGCGTCGTGGCAGTGAAGTACAAGGATGGCGTCGTCATTGCTGCCGATAACCTAGGTGCGTACGCCCCAGTCACAGGCCCCAGTACTGACGGTCTGTCATAACACCACTTTGCTGACGCCGTTCCCGACTTTCAGCATCATATGGCTCGCTCGCTCGCTTCACCGACGTCAAGCGCCTGCGCGTCTTCAACAACAAATCCGTCATCGGCTTCGGCGGCGACGTGTCGGACATGCAGTACCTGGACCGATTGCTCACCTCCCTCTCCATCCGCGAGGACTACAGCCAGCACGAGGCGGCCGAGGACGACGTGCCGGGCGAGGAACAGCCCCTCAGTGGCGGCGCATCGCTCAACGCCAAGAACCTGCACACGTACCTGTCCAAGGTGCTGTACAAGCGCCGGTCCGATTTCAACCCGCTGTGGAATGTGCTACTGATTGCGGGCTTCGACCACGATGGCAAGACGCCCTTCCTCGCGCACGCCGACCTGCTCGGCACCACCTTCTCTGCCCCCGCTCTGGCCACCGGCTTCGGCGCCCACCTCGCCACGCCCATCCTGCGCAAGCGGGTCCCGGACGAGGCTGCCGCGCGTGAGCTCAGCCGCGCCGACGCCATCCAGCTGGTCAAGGACTGCATGAAGACGCTCTTCTATCGCGACGCCCGCAGCTTGGACCGCTACTCGATCGCCGTCGTTGAACGCGGCCAGGACGTCGACCTCAGGGAGAACGAGCAACTGGAGAATCAGAGCTGGGCTTTCGCCGAGAGGATTAGGGGCTATGGCACGCAGATCAACTAAAAGACGGTTGGGAGATGACTTTCTTCATGCAGATGCGGCGGACATAAAGTGGGAAGGCGATGCATGGCTCAGGAAATGAACGATAGACTTTTTGACTGTACCCCGTCCAGACCAATCTATCAGGAGACAGCACGATAGTTACTGTGCGTACTTCGTGATTGCTCTACGATGGCGACTTTGCATGAGAAAGGAATGTCATGACTTGTACCACATGCACATCCATTGCTTTTGCTGTTACGTCCGGGAAGCTAACCCAACGCTTTCGTGAAGAAGCCAAATTTCGAAGCAGAGCCGACCCAATGCAACGTGTGCTTGCAAGTTCGGCATCTTAGGTGGTTTGGCGTCAAGAATAGCAACCAGCCTATCTCACAGGGGAACGTCAGCACTTGCTTTGGCCAACACTCGCCCGCATCAATCGCAAATCGTCAAGTAATAAAAGAGAGAGATATGTGTATATTATCATGACATTCATGGTCTAATGCAGTTGCTAATATAGTTTACACGTTCATCTACTGCGCTCAAGACGAGGAACGCGGATCGTTAAACCCTCCAGGGAAGTTCCCGAAACGCCCGGTCATCAAGATGTTGGTATCAAAAGAAGAAAGAATAGAAATACCGCCTGCGTCTATATGCAGGCTTGCACAAAGGAGAATATGTGCACGCTCAATCCCAGTCGGTCATGTACTTTCGTCAATGTTGCACCTATGCTGAATGATTCCTTTTGGAGCTCTGTTGTGTAATATCGGGCAAGGCCCAACTTTAGAAGTACGCCTGGTTCGCGGGCTTCGCGTTCTCAGGGTGGCCGTCGGGATAGTAGGTGCCGCCGTGAATGCCAGGGTGGTTGGGATGGCTGTTGACGTAGTTGGTCGGGGCGCCGTTGGCGTAGTGCCTGGTGGCGCTGGCGTTGGAGTGTGCGTTCGGATACACGTTGGGACCAGGGGCGCCGGCACCGACGCCGACGTAGTGGTCTGGGTACAAGCCGGTGTCACTGCTGCCCGAGTTGTTGCCCGCCTCGGCCATGGCGATGGCGCTCTCCTTGCTGCGATGGTGCTTGGTGCGCAGAGCAGGAATGAAGTCGATGGCAAAGGACCAGACGTAGAAGGCATAGACGAGGGCGATGACCCACTCGAGGATGGCGGCGGTGTTGCGGTGGTGGTTGTTACCCAGGACGCCGAAGGCGATAGCCAAGCCGAGCTCGACGAAGATGAAAGCAAGCTTCAGGTAGAAAGATCCACGAAGGAGTTGGCTCTTGCGGTGGTAGACACCAAGGCGCTGGTACTCAATGCAGACGAAGATAGCAGATACGATGTAGCCACCAATGAAGAGCGCCAGGAAGACATCGTGCAGCTTAGGGTGTCTGAGAGTATCGAAGATGGAGAGAAGGATGAGACCTGCTGCACCAACAATCGCACCAAGGATGGCGATAATAGACCAGCTCTTCTGCCACCACGAGGTGTTTGGGTGAAGGCGTCCACGGTGGCGCAGCCAGCGCTCGATGATGAAGACGAGATCAAATGTTACCACGGACGCAGCACCCATGGCAATGAACAAGGGCTTGAGCTCTTGTGCACCGACATCCGAGATATAGCTGTGACGTTCGTCAGCCTACTGCGGCTCTGCGGAAGATAGCCGGCTATACATACGCGATGGTCTGGTTGGTCTCCATAGAGGCATAGCGAGGGCTTCCATCAGCGACGATCCACGTTAGCAGCATTGCGAGAAGCATTGCAAGCCATATGACGCCCGCGACGAGCGGGACCATCCAGTATTGTAGACCGAACATGGTTGATCGAGCTGCAACCGGAGCGAGTGAGTGGGTGGTGTGGACTTCGAGTACACGGAAGCAAGGGTCCAAAGTGCGGGCGGGCGTGCGACAAAGTTCAGTGCAGACGGAGAAAATGGATCAGGATATGCACAAGAGAGTGAGCCTATGTGGAGTAGAAGTAGTGGTCCAGGGGGCAGTGGTGTGGGCGCAGAGATTGCGTAGCTGGGCAGTGTGTAGGAGGCTGTCTACGTCATCCAAACCCGCCTTGTCCCGGGCGGCACCAGAGGAGAGCGAGAGCCGGGGCCTGACCCGCCTCAGCAGGTGCCAGCCGCCGCATCAATCCCGTCCTTACTGCGGAGTCCGCTAACTCCGTCATCCGATTGATTCAAAGCATCGTGATCGCGGTTGCACACGCGGACCCTGTGGCTTACACACCGAGGGATTTTGGTCATCGCCGTTGTGTGCCGTCGACGTGGCTTTGCGGCTGTGACGGGCGGCTGATCCTCCAAGCGGGAGGCAAATGGCGCAGGCGCCTCAGGCACCACAACCGTGTCAACCCTACTGGCACTTTAGAACGTATTTATAGTTTTCAGACTCGCGTCTACGTCCGGATGTTTGCTCACGGAGGAAGGATGGTCAAACCTACATCTGCGTCCGGATATTTGCTTCAACTGCCCACGCAACGATGTAGCGTCCTGCGCGGGGCTCTGAAGGATGAAAAGGACGAACACTAGTAACTGTAAGATGACAAATTAACAGGAAGCGAAATTAAGCGCTACCTCGGCCAGCAGAATATTTCCGCTCAACTTCGTCGTGACTACCGTGGTCGCGGTATACCAAGCGCCTGGGCGACGTAGAACTTGCAGAAAACGCTTATCATCATGGCGAAGCGCGGCTGACGCAGAGCAGTGTGATCTGCGAGCGGAGTCTGACTGAGTCAGGCCACAAGGCTGGAAGGTGCGCGCCAAGCGGTGCTGCGGTCTCGTGCGAAATCGGGAATCGGCCGGGGGAGCGGCGCAACGATGATCCGTCGTTTGTGCGCGCCAAGCCCACAACTCCTCGCGCACCCAAGCGACTTTTGCCCAAGTCGACCGTGAACCCTCACCTGCGACCACAACCGTCCGACCGACTAACCGTACAGCAACCATGCCGGAAGTCAAGCAGAGGTCTGGCCTCATCCGCGGCCTGAACGCTGGCCACGTACGTCCATCTTCCTGCCTGTCGCGCCCGCGGAATGTTCGAGCTGCGACCCGCGGCACCGCTGCCGCTCTTGCGAAGCTCGTCAATCGCTAACGAAGTTTTCGTTCCTGCTCTACAGAAGGTCACCCCCCATCAGCCCAAGACCAAGATCTCGAGGACCAAGGGCCACCTCAGCAAGCGCACCGCTTTCGTCAGGGATGTTGTCAAGGAGGTTTCCGGGTACGTTTGGATCCAGCCCGACACGCATGCACGCACACCAAACGAAGAGGAGGAACGAGGCAGACTAAGCTGCAACATCCCGAAGGACATTCGTCTCGGCCGAAGCATGGACACAAGAAGAATTGGGCTCGTGTTATCAATGGGTTGGATAATTGTGGCTGACAGTTTGTCTTAACAGCCTCGCCCCGTACGAGCGCCGTGTGATCGAACTCCTCCGCAACAGCAAGGACAAGCGCGCCAGGAAGCTCGCCAAGAAGAGGGTACGTCGTCTCGAACCTTCGCACAACAAGCACAAATGCAATCCCGCCCGACGCCCAACCCTCCGATCAATATATTCATATCTTCACCGCCACATCATGCGCAATCAAACCCGCAGAATGCTGACATACTCGCAATAGCTCGGTACCTTTGGCCGTGCCAAGAGAAAGGTCGATGAGATGACCAAGGTTATCGCCGAGGCCAGGCGTGCTGGCCACTAAGCGAGGGGACAAGAGCAACTTTCCGGTCAACAGGGTTCTTTTTCTCTTTCGCTTTCCAGACCTGGGGGGGGCTTACGGGATGCGCTGCTTCTGCTGCTCGGAACAAAAATGGATGGTCTTTGCATGATATGAGAGACGATGGGACTTCCCCACCAAAATCACACCCCGGGTCAGAGGAGTCTTCTGATAGGTCTCTAACGAAAAAATCCGATAAAAAGCGGCGTCTGCCTCCCATGTCGACTGCTCTGGACTGTTCGTGAACCGGTAGCAGTCATGTTTCAAGCGTGGCGAACATAATTCATAAGGATTCAGCAGGTGCCTTTATCCGCTGTCACGATAATTTTCTATCAAATCGCCTGTATTCCCCGCAAAACTACTATCTGGCCCCGACGTCCAATGAAACCCGCCCAATGCACACTTGCCACGCCGACAAGTGAACTAAAACAGCTATCTACTTCCTGCCTTTGAACAAGCCCTTGTTCAGCATAGCCTTCAGCTTCGACTCCTTGTCTCCAGAGCTCGCTTGCTTCTTGGTCGGCGGCGCGTTCTCCAGCCCGGCGTTTGCCTTGGCCTTTGCGTCCGAAGCGGAGGCGGCAGGTGGATCCTTAACCGTCATCTCGTGTCCCTTCGCGTACCATTCCTCCTTCAAGCTGCGCGACGTTCGCGCCGCGCCGCTCGCTCCATCCTCCCACACCAAGTTAAGCAGCTGCCGCCCCTGGAAGCCGAGGTCCGCTACCAAACGTTTGCCGTCGTCCTTGAGGGTGATGAGCGGGCCGCGAGCGCCGGGGTACTTGAGGGTGAAAGGCTGGTCCGGGTGCGCGAGCACGCCGCGTACGCAGGCGTACAGTGCGGTGGCCGCCTCCTGGCTTCCGAAGCGCGCCTCGACGTGCGAGGTGTCCGGCAGGCGGACGCGGATCGTCACGCCCTCGATGGCGGCGAGCTTCTCGGCTTTGGCCTGCTCGGCCGCGGCGAGCTCCGCGTCGGAGGCGAGGCGTTTGTTCTTGCCCGCGGTTTGGAGCAGCGCTTGGTGCGATTTGGCGTGGTCGACGGTAGGGATGTAGTCTTCTTCGTGGAAAGCGGTGTTGCGGACTGCGGCGGGGGTGGTCGAGGTCGAGGGGGTATAGATTATCATAGGTCGTTGGTCAGGCCCAGTGACTGTGTCTGGGGAAGGAAGGTTGGCCTCAGAGGCAGGAGCTGCTTCTATCGCGGGTGCCGGGGTAGGTGTTGTGTCCTCCTGTGTGGTCGGAACGACATCCTCCATTGCTGATGTGGAAGGCTCTGGCGGATCAGGCTCTCCCGCAACATTCTCGGGAGCCGCCGGGGTCGCAACTTCTGCTGCCGCTGTAGATATACCAGCGTCATTGGCATGAACTCCCTGTGCCTCCTTCGTTGCCTCTGGCGTCTCCACGCTCTTGAAGTATCCAGATATCTCGGTCATGGCTTCCTCCAGGGACTTGCCGCTATCTCTGAACGAACAACGGAGCAGTTGGCTGCCACCTGTGAGCCCGTGCTGTGCCAACGTCTTCTGTAGGTCTGTGAATGTGCCCACTTCCTTCCCCATGATGTTGAAAACAGGCATTTCGTAGTTCAGCCGGCCGGCACCAGAGCCGCCAGAATTGGTCACGGCCACGCCCCTCTGCGTGAGGTTCAAGTTCTTGTCTGATACGGTCTCGAATATGCGGAGGACCTGCCATAGCGACGTGTTGCTGGGGAACTTGTGTGTGAGGCGTTGTTGCTCGAGCTGGATGGCGATGTTGACGACGGTGGGAGAGCGGGAGCCTTGCACAAGATCGAGCTTGGCACCAGGAGGGAGGTTCGCGAGTCTAATGGTACGGGACAGGTCGACGGGTTTGTTGTTATATCTGGATTCAGCATTAGTAGAGCAGCTCTCGGCATGGAGGGGTAGCTTGCGGGGCGAGGCTACTTCAAGGTGAAATTGTCAGGGTTGAGGTTCAGCTTGGCGCAGGCCTCGCTGAGGATCTCGGTGAGGTGCTTGGCCGGCGTGGTCTTGATGCGCGCAGTGCGGGCGGCAGTGTCTACCACGACGACGTGAGACGCCATGCTGCGCGGAGCACGCTGAGCGAGGAGACGCCGATGATGGTGTAGTGCAGCAAGTTGAGCAGGCGAGAGCGCGAACAATCGACTGAGTGGCGGCGGCGGGTCTCGCAAATGTTGCGGACAGCTTCGCGAATGAAAAACGAGTGCGCAAGAATGATCAAAATGTCCTTCTCAAAACGCGTCGCGGTGATACCGGCAAGCTGTTGTGCCATCGCTGGGTAGGTAGGTGCGTCACAGCGGCGAAGGAGCTGCGGACCGAAGCTTATGGAAGGCGTGGCGCGCCCATAAGAGATTACCTACAAAGATCCGAGCTGGCTGCGCGCGATGCAGTACACGTCTCCGAAAATGCTTGTCTGTCAAACAACTTGGAGTCTAGTCAGCCGCAACAGGCTGACGCTGCCCACGCCGCCCAGCCGGCGATGTTACGCCTCGCCGTCCCCGCCTACCTTGTCGATGTTCCCGATAACCCCTACACATCAGGTTTACCCACATCTGTCTTACGGATATTGCACCATACTCATGTCGGTGGTTGGATCCTATGTCCGGACGTAGATGTGAGCCTTGGATGCGAACAAACATGTCCAGATGTTGGATCCAGATATCCATGTAGGAAAAGTATAGCGTCTTCGGTGGTGGGGCTCAGAGGGCTCAAATCTTCTGTCACCTGCTGTGTTCATTACGTGAAGGTTACGGATTCTTCAAAGTCCTCGGGAAATGATTAAAAATCAGCTTGGGGTATTAATGCAGGCTATTGTTTTTATTATCCCCTGCCACGAAAACAGTAGTGGACTGCTGATATCCAAATCTAGCTGCCAATCCCCTGCGTGCAGAACTACAAGCTTGACCATTCTGGGGATGTGAGGTTCACCTCCGGCGTGGCGACTTCGATCTGCTCCTGAACCTGCTCCTCTTCCTCCTGTCATCGTAGCCACGATCCCTCCGATCACCATCTTTGCGCTTCCCGCTATCCGAGACCTGCGGCGATCCGGAGCCCTCTCTGCTCAATCCTACCCTGACCCTCTCGGCCATGCTGATTCCCTCCCCATTGCCAATACCCAACCCAGAGGAGCCCGGATCACCAGCAGGAACGAACTCCAAGGCTTCTCTCTGAGTCTTTTTCTGCTCCTCCTCCCGCTTCCTAGCAATCTCTCGCTGCGACT
Organism: Diplodia mutila; assembly: GCA_022560015.1. NCBI lineage: Eukaryota > Fungi > Ascomycota > Dothideomycetes > Botryosphaeriales > Botryosphaeriaceae > Diplodia > Diplodia mutila. The sequence goes on along the minus strand of JAFISB010000014.1, from coordinate 161,009 downwards.
TGCCGAGGTTTTCCGCATATGCCCAAGATGGGAAGACGGTGGGCACGGCAACACCTGCAGGTAGGGTGGTCGCGTACTGGGCCTCATCATCGATACTCGCAAAGCCGCGCAATTTGTGGAGTAGGCTGGGGTTGCGCAGCGCCGACGAATTCTCTAAACGCTGGTTGAAGTGGACGCCTTTCTTCTTGAGCTCGAGAAAGTGCGCGAATTGCTTCGTGGACTTGGGCGGCGGCGATCCGGGCGGCGAAGGAGGGATTTCGAAGTTAGGAACCGGCGGCATCGTTAGGTTGCGCACGATGGCACGGGCGGCAGAGTATGGCGACTGCGGAGCGGAAGCGGCACCATTGGAGTCTTCGGGCTCGTCTACAGGCGGTGCTGAGGGACCTGGTGCGGGAGCGTCTGCGGGAACTTCGTCGGTCGGGTGTGGGAGAGACGGGCCAGGCGCGGGCTCTGCATCTGGCGCCGCTGTTGGCTCCGTGGGCTGGGCTGTGGTCTTCTGGTCTGGCGCGCTAGGCGCCTTGCCTTCTGCTGGCCTGTGGTTAATCAGGAGCGGATGGTTCTGCGCGGTGTCTTCTCCTCGGCTTACCAGGCTTCTCTGCTGCCGGCTGAGCAGGCGTCGGGAGGCTCGCTTTCTTCGCCTAATATTCTTAGTTATTAGTAGCCATCGGCCCAAGGGTGTAGCTGCCGTTGAATGCGCGCTCTTACCTCGCTGGGCTGGGACGCCTGAGCCTCTTCCTCGTCACTACTTCCGTACTCGTCGAGCCCGAGCATCGTTGCGGGGTTAAAGAGGAGAGGCGGGTGCGCGGGCGGTGATGTCGAGCTTGGAGGGTCCGACGTCTTGGCGCGTCCAGGCAGCTCGCAGCTGCGTGAGCTTCAGAGCTCCGACATCACCTCCACCTCCGCCGCCCGCGCACTTCAACACCCACCTCCGCTCCATCCATACCTTCCAGACCGATCACCCCCTCTCGACCCGCCAATCTACGTCGGCTATGGCTGCCATCTTCAGCGCCGCGCCCCCGCAGAGCGGCCCCGGATACTCTTTCAGACAGACGCCCATGACGGCAACACAAGCGTCAGGCCAGAGGCAACACGGTTTCTACCCGTAGGCCTTTCAACGATCCCCTTGAGACTATTTAGAGCAGCACGCTGAGCCACTCTTCACAGTTACACCGACAACGGCGGCTCCACGCTCGGCATCTCGGGTAAGGACTTCACCATCCTCGCCGGCGACACTCGCAGCACGTCCGGCTACAACATCAACACGCGCTACCAGCCCAAGCTCTTCAAGGTCGGCGGCGAGGGCCCGGAGAATGAGGGTGCGACCATCGTGCTATCGGTCGTGGGCTTCGCCGCCGACGGCCACGCGCTGAAGGAGCGCCTCGACACCGTTGTCAAGATGTACAAGTACCAGCACGGCAAGCCCATGTCGGTGGCCGCCTGCGCCCAGCGCCTGAGCCACATCCTGTACGGCAAGCGCTTTTTCCCTTACTACGTGCATGCCATCCTGGGCGGTCTGGACGAGGAGGGCCGTGGCGCCCTGTACAGCTACGACCCCGTCGGCAGCTACGAGCGCGAGCAGTGCCGCGCCGCCGGAGCCGCCGCCTCGCTCATCATGCCCTTCCTCGACAACCAGGTCAACTTCAAGAACCAGTACGTTCCTGGCTCCGGTGTTGGCCATGCCCTCGAGGAGAAGCCCCGCAACCCGCTTCCCCGTAATGATGTCGAAGAGCTGGTGCACGATGCCTTCAGCAGCGCTGTGGAGAGGCACATCGAGGTCGGTGACGGTCTTCAGTTGATGATAATCACGAGGGACGGCATCCAGGAGGCTCACAGGGAGCTGAAGAGGGATTAAGCTCATCTCCGTTACGGTTGTATGCATATCACGGTTCAGCAGCTTTGGGCGCGGGGAATAGAGAATCAACTGAGCTGTGAAATGAGCACAGTGTGCCCTTAATGATTTCCAATTCAAGTAATTTTGCTGCCACTGTGTTCGTGTACGCCACACACTACGCTCTCCACGAGAGACGAGTGGAGGCTCTTGCCCGACGTTTTTTGCTCCCTATCCGACCATGCATTTACGTCTGCGTCAGTACCTCAATCGCTTATTATACAGTCACTCCAACAATACAATACTAAGCAATTCCATAGCCGAGTAGTTGGTCACCCGCAATGACCGTCTCGAGAAAGAACGAAAATGCGCCATAGAGAAGGTGAATAATACCCCCCTATAAGGTTTGGAATGCTACATATCGAGAATCTACCCTGATTGAAGCTTCGAGAGTTGGTTGCATGGTATAGTAAGTCGAATAACATAATTATTAGAGTTTAAAACAAACAATAGCGGATTACAGCAGGTGACAGAAGATCTGGGCCCTCTGGGCACCACCGTAGATGCTGCACACTTTCTATATGGGTGGTCGAATCCAATATCTGGACGTTGATGTGAGACTTGAATGCAGACAATCGCATTCAGATATTGGATTCAACTGCCCCTGTGAGTATCGTGCAATATCTCTATGAGATGGATGTGGGTAGACTCAACCCTTCTATCATCAGCTGTGGGTGAGAGTGATAATAGCAGCGAACATATCCAGCCTCTCCGTACGTCATGTATTTATGAGGACTTGAGAGGCAATGAAGACGAGTGAGACACCCGCCTGCCGGGTGGTAGCGATGACAAGTTGGTCTTCAATGCAGATGACTTAAGTGTGAAGAAGCTACTAAGCTACCTACGTGAGTAGAATGTCTTTGCTAGAGAGTTGTAAGTGGGCTCAATCCTTTTAAAACCCGCTGCAACAGCGGATAAGAGAAGCATTCGGCCCTCTCGACCGTGTTCCGCCAAAGATACTATATCCAAATTATCTAGATAGTTGAATCCAATGTCTGGATATAGATGTAAGCCTCAAACGTAAATAAATTCGTCTGAATATCGGATTCGACTACCTACGTAGAAACGTCCGTTGCGAAGCCTAGACTGCCAAACCCTTTGGTCACCCGCAACGCTGTGACACCACTATGCGAGAACGAGCACTTCAAGAGGCGTGCCATTATGATCATTACCGAAAATACTCCAAAAGTTAAGAAAGAAAGTCGTCTCTCCACGAACGAGCATCATATCGTTTGCCTGCGCCCCGCGACCAATCATTGGATGAGCGTCCTTTTCCTCCACTCAATCTCACTTCAACGGCGGCAGATCGCCATCCCAGCACACCTGCATTGCTGCAAGAGAGTGTCAGCAAAACTTATCCACATTGATGGTCCAGAACATCGCCTCGGACACAAACATATATATACATATAAAAAAAAAGGACTTACTCAGCGGGAAAGGGAAATAACTCCCGTGGTCCTCCCTCATGTACACGTAGAATCCTCCCTCCCGGGGAATCTTCTTCAACTCACCCTTCGGGCCAGGCGCCCTCCTCAGCCCCTCCAGCTTGCCTACCGTCTTCAGCATGGCCGTCAGGGCGACCCTGCTTGCATCACGGCCAAGGCAGGTGTGCGGTCCCTCGCCGTAGTGGATGTAGCTCTCGAGCGGGCGGTCGAGACGCACCTCCTCCGGGTCGGGGAACACGACGGGGTCCTTGGCGGCGCCGACGAAGGACACGAAGACCTTGTCGCCCGGCTTGACCGAGATGCGCTTGGCGTCGTCGCCGCGCCCGTCGACGATGATCGTTGACGATGTGGCCTCGCGATAGGAGCCGAAGGTGCCGTTCAGCCGGATGGCTTCCATGGCGTAGTGCATCAGCGTCTCGTCGGCCGCTGGCGTATCAAGCCACGCCAGCCGACGCATCTCCGGCAAGTGTGGCGTTCCGCGCGGCGAGAGATAGAAGTCCATGATTTGCGTAAACTTGAGGACGGCCAAGGTGTCAGTGATCAAAGAGGTTAGATGAGTGTAAGGCGAGAGGAAGGCTCCTTACCACTTGCGATTGATTCGGCACCATAGCTGTCGCAACAGGAAAAATTTGGCTCCAGGCGACCTCCTCGGCGCTGAGCCCTGAATCGAGTAGCCGGCGCACCATATGCACTCCATACTCCTTCAAGTAGTTGCTGTTTTCATGGAAGCTGTCGGTGATGCTGGAGATCCAGCTGGTGGAGCTGGCGCCCTTGACGTTGGCCTCGATGAGCTTACCCAGTCCCTTGGAGACAGCGTAGGCGGCGCGGTGCAGCGGGAAGGACTTGGCCGGCTCGAGGTCAAAAAAGATACAACAGAAAATGACGGCCAGTGCCATGTACATCTCGTGCTCGGTGAAAACGCCGCGCGGGTTCTCCTTGGTCTTCAGCGGGAGGGAGAACATGTTGGATGCAAAGTGAACGTGGGCGAGATTGCCAACGCTATCCCAGTTAGCGAATTTGTCTTGCCTGTCCGATGCCTTGTCACCTACTCTCTAGTAAGGTCCACGTGATTGATGCCTGCGATCTTGAAGGACTTCTCATGCAGAAGCTTGAGCGTGATATGCTCGTAGAAGGCCTTGACGTCGCGCTGCCAGTTCTCTCTATAGAGTGATTTCGCCATCGTTTTTCTCTGATTGGCATGCAACGTCTCATCACCAGACCTGGATCGATGTCAGGAACAGCTGAACGATACTAAGATTACAACTTACAGCATGAAGTGGGAGCCGCCTTTGCCCATCAGCTCTTCCAAGGTTACTCCCCATGTTACCTTGAAGTCTCTCTGTTGCTCAAGGACAGCCTTTGCGCCGACGTACGTCGTGATATTGATCCTTGGCTGGATGAAACCCGGCCGATCCCATGAATAGTGACTCTCTCGGCCAAGGTTGCGCATGATCTTCCTGTTCTCAGAAGGAATAGTCATCTGTAAAACATGTATGAGAAACCACGTTCGTATCTGTTCAGAGAGGCTGGTTGCTTACGTACTGGATAGTGCGCATAGATAGAGTTGGGTTTGAAGTGAGCAGGGAACGCTCTCAAAAACAGCTTATAGAAGACGCATCCCTGTTCAACGTTCAAATCGTATTGTACCTCGTTAAAGCCCCAGCTGCGTGGCAGTTAGTCTATAGATGCCCGTCCCTGTGAGCATGGCACTTACTTCGTCAAGTTCTTCGGGTGATAGTCGACAGTGTAAAATCTGTCCCCACGTACGAGCACAACAGCATCCGACAAAATGGCTTTGGAAATGGTGAATGTCGGAGCAATGCCGACGCCTGGCACCATGGGTTCCTTGGCCTCTTCTGACACAAGGCCAGGATACAGTTCGACATAGTCTGGGTGATCGTACAAGTGGCGAAGTTGCTCGGCAACCTTGGGGTCAGAGTTGATGCTCTCGAAAGTGTCGTGGGGCTTCAGGCCAAAGAATTTGCGGAATTCATTCAGCGTTGCCAGACCCCATTTTCTGGCTTGGTGTATGCCCAGGATCTCGACCGCACGAAGTGCTTTAGGCACGTTGTTTGCGCCGAAGGAGCCTGTCGCGTATAAGCGTGTGATGCTTTTGGAAATATCATTACACTCACCAGCGCAATCTTCGATACTGTCCGTGAGTATCTTGACCAAGTCATCATCGGTATACTTGCCGTTGGCATCTCGCTGAAGCCCAGCGAACGGGCGCTTCTGGGGATCCTTGTCCAGTGTCTTGTCCCACTTTGCAAGTCCTCTCAGTAACTCGTCCATCGGAACTTCGGACGCGGGCTTGCCAAACATGCTCTGGTACATGTCCTCGGTCCATTTCTCATCCCGCTTGCTGGTGGCAGAGTGCCAGCGGTACACCAGGTTGAACTCAGCCGAGACCTGGTTGCCGACTCCACGCGGCGTGCCATCAGTGCCGAAGACCTTAGCCATGTCCACACGTGGATCCAAGGTCCAGGTAGTGTTGCTCCTATTCAGGTTGACAATGGTGCGGAGATAGTCCCCCAGCGTGATGTTGATATAGAGACCACAGGTGACGAGACGCCCTGTTTGGAAGAGATCGTTGTCATACTTCGCCCATGCCTCTTTGGCCATGTCAGGCGGTAGACTCGGGTGGGGTTTTGTGAATCTGCCTCCCTCATTGATCTTAGCAAGCTCTTCGACGATGAAATTATGTTGTCGATTGAGCATGATGAGCAGAACGCCACATCCAGGCGGAAAGCCAAGCATCCGGGACTCGGAGAAACAGTCCGCCTTGAGCTTGCCTTCCTTGAATGTCCTGATCCAGTTCTGATCCTCCTGGTTGTCTCCGTACAGAGGGGCAAGATCGAGATAAGAGGACGTCTGGGAGATGTTCATATCCCGGTGGTCTGTCTGGAAAAGATCATGGATAATCAGAGAAGCCCAGTAGAAGATGACGCTTGAGACCTTGTTTGGATGCTCCTTGAACTCTTCGCGAGAGAAAATGGCATCGAAAATGAGGCCAGGGTCGGGAAGCGCTCCAGGCAGGACTGTCTTGGGCTGGACGCTTCGTGCGTACGGTGTGTTTGCTGTCCGTAATGAGTCGAGGGATTTTTCCATGTCAAAAGGTTGCTTACCTGCCCCTAGATGGGGGTACATGATATTCTTTCATTGTCAGTCAGAGAGTGTACATCTATACCGTAGCTCAACTTACGTTGTACGACCCATCAGCTTGGCGGTAGGAGAACTGATCACCCAAGTATCTGACGCAAGTCAGTCATTTTGCCTGCGGTAGCAACCAACAAAGGAACATACGACACTGGAGGGTGCTGCAGGCAATCCCAAAGTTCATCGACGAACGTGTTTGTGAGGTCGGCCCGCAAAGCCGAATTGCCGGGGAGGTCTGCCACCAACTACATCGCATGTCAATGTAAATATACAAGAGTCAATGGGAGAGCCACTCACTTGGATGACGCGTTCCATGAGATACGTCTTGTCGTCAATGAGCTCTTTCTTCGCCTTATTCTGCAGAACATCTTTCAGCGTCTTCGCGTCTCCAATTCCAATGGTCTTCAGATTCTCGAAGAGGCTGGCTGAAGCCTCTCGTTTGACATAGCTACCATCGCCAGTCTGGGTAGGCAGCGGGCGCCGGGCAGCATGCAGGACCTGAGCGAATTGGCCGAAGGTGCCGTTCACTTCCTCCCTGTCCTTGCTGCTGTCCGGCTTCTGCTCAGAACGGTCATGGGTGGGACTGCCGCTTGCAGAGCTTTTGGAAGAACTGCCGTTGGGGCTGGAGCCATCCTTCTTCTTGTCTTTCTTGAAGGTAGTTGACAGCCGGCGAAGCATGGTGACTATGCATGAGGAAGCAGAGGGCGAGGTGGGTGATGAAGAAAGGAACTGGCCCTCAGAGGGGGGATGGCAGATATTGCAATGGGGGACAGCGGTGGCACAAGGGCTAGCCAACCAGGCAAGCTCGAATTGGGATTCTGGCAAAAGAGAAACCGGGACGGGCCAAGAGATACGGAAGCGTGGAAGATCGACGAGGTAAGCGGAGATGGCAGCAGCTATGACGTGCAAGATGAGAGCAAAAGCAGAATCGGGCGCTAGGTAATCACAAAGCCAATGTGCCAAGTCAGGCGGTGGCTGGGCCGGTCAAGCTGTAGAAGGGAAGGTGGAGGGGGTTGATGGCCGGTCAGACAGAGACGGCGAGATGCATGATGTAGGCGCGCAGCCAGTCATTTGACGGGCATTCTGATAGTTGGGCCCGAGTCCCGAGGCAAGCTGCGTGCTGGAACCAATTTGTTTTTTGGTCTCCACGAAGGGAGCGTGCTGTGCAACCGGGCAGAGCGGGGACTCGTGTGCTTGAGACACGTACAGAGGCTCGGCGGGGTCCGTTGATGGCGAGACATGCAGTCATGAGGATGAGGGACGGGGAGACGGAGCACAAGAGAGGCGGATCAAGAGCTGCGGGCCGGCGCGCCTGCAGAAGGCTGGGGAGCGAGGGGCTGCAGTGTAACAATGGCCGAAGAGAGAAGCTGAAGGAGGCAGCGCCTGCCACGGCCGCCGCTACACCTTCCCTCCGTTGACCCTTCCTACCTGGGTAACGTAACGTCCGGGCACAGACGTGAAGTGGGTTTCAAGCAACTACCCATAGCTCTTTCCGTGGCCCCTCTTTCCCTCGCGCCACCGATCTATGCATCACTGCATGCAGCCGAGCAAACCCCTCAGGCGCTGTGTCGCCGCAGCTGAATCGCCATCGCCATCGCCGATGGCCAGCCTTTCCTCTGCATTCCGCCCACATGCTCCCGCCAGATGTTACACTTGCCCCCGCCCCCCTCTGCACAATTATGGCCTCGACCCCGCAACGGCGTGATGCTTCCTGGCTCCGCCTGCTTTCCCCTCTGCCGCCATGGCTTCCGACAAGGAAGAGACGCGCATCCAGCTCCTGGGAGACGGCAATGCCAAAGACGATGCTCACGAGAAGGCATACCAACCTGCCAACGCCCTGTATGACCCGGCCCCGAACCGCCAAAGGACCTTTGTGCTATGCTTCGACGGCACCGGCAACAAGTTTCAGGGCACCGATGCAGATTCCAACATCCTCAAGATATTCCGCATGCTCGACAGGCGCGATGGGAGCCAGTTCCACTACTACCAGCCTGGCATTGGAACCTATGTCACCACCGGCTCCCTGAGCCACACTTCACGCTGGGAGCGCTTCAGCTCGTGGTATGCCAAAACCAAAGACTCTGCCGTTGGCACTTCCTTCGCCGAGCATGTCATGGGAGGCTACAAGGTGCGTCTCTCCCCTCCGCACTTCGGCACCACCTTACAGCCGTCGACCTGCAGTTCCTTATGAGGTACTATCTCCCCGGCGATGAAATCTATTTCTTTGGCTTTTCCCGCGGTGCATATATTGCACGCTTCCTTGCCGAGATGCTGGACCACGTTGGCCTTCTCACCGCCGGCAACGAGGAAATGGCCCGCTTCGCGTGGAAGACGTTCCAGAAATGGCAGACCCGCACCGAGCGCAATGAAGATGAGAAGGAGGAGAAGAGGCGCCTGCGAGACTACATGTGCGCCTTCCGAGAGACCTTCAGCCGTCCCGTACGCCGCATCAGGTTCTTGGGGCTCTTCGATACCGTCAATAGCGTCCCCGCCTTCGAAGGCCCCTGGATGAAGCGCAGTAAATTTCCCTACACGGCACGCAGTACCGCCAAGGTCATCCGCCACGCAGTTGCCATCGACGAGCGCAGGGCCAAGTTCCGTCAAGACCTCATCTCTGAAGTCAAAACACGCAAACAGAGAAAGCATCAACATCTTCGGTACAGGGGCCACATGCAAACGAGGCCCTCTGCAGCCAGTATCAATGGCACCAGACGAGACGGCGAGCCCGACGCCACGCAAGCAGGCCAAGAGCGTCGCAACCAGTTCACCCGCGACCTGCAGATTCCTCGGGCCTTTCGTGACAGTTCTGAGATCTCTGGTCTCAGGTCGATGAGTCCTGGGCTCTCCTCTAGGCGGCAGAGATGTGGAAGCCGGTCAAACCTCAGTTCAGTGTCTCGCGTATCTTCTACGGTCCAGCATACGGGCGGATACGACTCCGACGAGGAGGACCAAGATATCCAAGAAGTCTGGTTTGCCGGTTGTCATGCCGTGAGCCACTACCTCACAAGTGAATTCTCTGCGTGCACTCAGCTGACTTCTCCCAGGATATTGGTGGCGGATGGGGCCTGGAGGAGGACGAGAAAGCGTCCCTGAGCCACGTGCCGCTCGTCTGGATGGTCCGCGAAGCCCAACGCGCCGGCCTCCGGTTCGACGAGAACAAGCTACGCGCCCTGCAATGCTGCCCGAACGAGGAGGAGTACATCGATATTCACACCCGCGACGACAATACTGACCACCAGACCACTTCCGGCGCGGCTCCCCCAGAGATCCAGATCAGTGCCGCTACGCCACCTCTCGATGGCCGGTCACGTTCCTACCTTGGGCCTCTCCCGACGTTGAACAATGGCACCGTAGCTACCACTAACGGAGACCAGGCACCAGACCGGGGGAAAAGCGCCACTGAGCAAGAGGAACACCCCACAAAGTTCCACGCGCTCCTTCACTCGTCGGCCACGGCGGGCAAGATCCACGACGTGCTCTGCTTCAACAACGGGGCATCACACCTGTCGGTCTTCAGCTGGAATTGCATGGAGTGGATCCCCTTCCGGCGCATGGATCTGACGAAGGACGGCTCGTGGCGCAGCATTGCATGGCCATTGCCCAAGGGCGAGGTACGCGATGTGCCTCATGATGTCGCCGTGCACCACACGGTGTTGCGCCGCATGCAACACGACAAGGACTACCGCCCGGGCAACCTGATCGTCGGCGGCGGCGGGAGGGGGGTAAGAAAAGCGCCGGAGCATGTGGGGATGGGCAAGTGGAAGGTCTTTAGGGAGGAGGGGGATGCTATCGGGGAAGTGTGGGTGAGGGCGTAGCTGCTCGCACAAATACAGGCATTGGAATCCTTGGTTTAGATGTGTGTGTGCGGTGGTAAATCCAGTATCTACGTCCAAATGTTTGCTTTAGATGCCCACGTAGGAATGACTGCCCTCTTTAAGTCCCACAAATATCGCGTATACATCGCATTCAGCTCGCTCGGACCTACGCCATGTTTATCTCTTCACTTCACCTCCACACTCTAAGCTGGGCTGACAGTACATAAGTTGGGTCGTGGGACTAGAAGTGGTAAGTGACTCGCACATTTTCCCTCCACTACACTCAGATAGCTCCGCTGTATGCACACCACACCACCCTAATTGATTTCTAGGTTATGAACGTTTGCAAGTTGAAAGATGAAGTTCGATCGTAATGAACAAGGAGATGTGTGAAGTTAGCCCTTCATTCTAAATTCCAAATACATACTGATTGCTGATTAACAAGTCAACGACCAGTACTTAACCTCGGCCACAATTCTGGGGGAAAACCCCCACCACCCGATGTAGAAATCCCACTGCCCACGTAAGTTGGGGGTTCCATTGGCGGTAAGACATGTTCATTCTTTGCCTGTGTTTTTGCGCAGGACTTGAAGTGAAAAGCTCTCGCGTTGAATTTTCCGAAGAACATCTGAGGTCGTGACCGTAATCTTCTGAATGGTATCCGAATCTACCGTAACCGTACCAACGCCCTTTTTGAGTTCCGCAAAGATCGCCATCATAAACGCCGCCCAATGCTCGATTTGAGTCATCACGAGATCAGAATCTCTCCTTCATCCTAGAAGCGACAGTGCGCAGGTTTCCATAGACCTTGCCCGGCGGCGCACCCAGGATCAGCGAGACGACGGCCTCTCTCGCGACGTGGATGTTCTTGAAGCCGCCGAGAATGTGGATCTTCTGGTCGGCCAGGACGATTCTCGTCCGGGATGCGTTCTCGATGGCAAACTTGGTCTTGCCGTCCTTGCCAGCAATACGGCCAATAGCTCTGCCCAGGTGGTCTCCGTTCAGGGTCTTGACGTCCTTAATTTCGAAAGTCTCAATGTACAGGTCATCCAATCTCAGGAGAGCGATAGCATCGTCGACATCGAAGCCCAAGCTGAAAGCCTTGACGAAGTCCTCTCCCTTCTGCAGAGCGCCGGTATCGGTAGTGGCCCTCGATGTGCGGAGCTCGACGGCCTTGTTCTTAATGTTCATGCGGACCTGCAGCTTCAGATGCTCGACGAGCGGCGGGTAGATCTTGGGCCAGGAAGCCTTGAGCGGGGTCAGGCGGTGCGGCGGGATGGGGACTTTGCGGGTCTCAACGCGCATGGAAAGCGGGATGTCCTTGGCGGGCGCAAACTGGGGGCGGCCTTCGGTGTCGACTTGCATGGTCTCCTCGGACGGTTCGGCTGCGGGGGCAGAGTCGAATTCGGCGGTGGCATCGAGGTCGAGCAGGACTCCCTCTTCTGCACAGGATGTCAGAAGCATGCTACTACAGTGCGGAGTGAGGAATGACTTGCCTTGAGGGACGTCGGTCATGGCATTGTCCTCGGCAAGCTCGTCGGGCTTGCGCAGCAGCGCAGTCGGAGCAGGCATATTGGGCGACTCTAGGGGTGCTTACGCGGTGGCGGGTGAAGCTGAGTGACGCTGGACTGGGCGTGTGGGGATGCTCTGGAATTTTTGAAGGCGGAAGTGAGGCCTTGCCGCCCGGCGGTGAATTCTCGGCAAGTGGCCCGTGCGCGTGCCGCCCTCTTTCTTGGTCGTGCCCCGATCGCCGCCGCGCGCTTGCGTTTTCTTGAGCACGAGCGTCATCCTCTCTTCCTCTTCCAAGCTCCCACAGTCAGCAATCACCTTCTCCGCTCCTCTCGCTGCGCATCTGCACTGCCTCCTCCCTCTAACGGCACTCAGGACCTTCCGTCATGTTCTCGACATAGCAACAATGAGTCGCCATGTAGCCGCTCGGGTCGGCGGAAGAACCTTGCTGTCCACCGCCGACCTGCCAATGCGCTTCCCGCGCCGCCCGCTCTGTGCCGCACGCCTCGTGGGCGAGAGTTTACTTCCCTCTCGCCAATTCTCACAGAGAGCGCGCCCTGCGCTCCCGCAGCTATCGTCCGCGCCTCTATACTCACAATCAAACACTACGACGTCATTGCTAGGTTTCAGGTGCTTCCCTACCGCGACGCGAAGACCGCAAGTCGGCGGCATCATCTTCCAGTGCGCAACTGCAGCATGGAGACGATCCGCACATACTACAGCTCGAAGACGGCGAGGAGTCTTGCACAGGCGAAACAAGAGCTCGGCTAGTAATGGCTCAAGTACACGCGCGAGCGCAAACGCTTCTGCTGCAAAGCCTGAATCGTCGAAACTCCCGGATTCTGACAAGTCGGTCGAGTCCGCGAATGCTACCGCTGGAGCAGGAACGGGGAAACATTTCATGAATCGTCTTCCCCACCTTCCCCACCGACCCACGAAGGAGGAGCTACTTGCTGCCGCCACCGGCGCATGGTCTCGATTCAAGGTCCATTTCAAGTGGTTTTCTATTAGAAGCGGACGGAAATTCAACATGGACGACATTAGTGCCTTTTTCTCTTGGATCCTCTTAGGCCACCTCGCCTGGATTATCATTGGTACGACTACATTCTTCTCCATGTGCATCTTTCTGGTAAACACAGTTTTCGCGCAAGAGACACTGGCTGGGACTGTAGGAAACTACCTCACCAAGTCGTCTGGTATTCAAGTCGTTTTCGAGTCTGCCATCATTCCGAAGTGGGGAGACGGTGTCATTACGTTCAAGAACGTCTTTGTGTCCAGACGACCGGGTCGAGGCCAAGGAAATGTCAGCAAGGGCTCCCGAGACTCCGCCGCCGCAGCGGCCGCTGTGGCTGTGACAAAGGACCCCAGTACCGACGATTTGATTGCAGAAGAGGAAGACGGGAACTACACCCAGTTCGACCTTACAATCAACACGGTGAACGTGACCTTGTCATTCACTAAATGGTTCAACGGAAAGGGACTTCTGCGAGATGTCGAGATCAAAGGCATCCGTGGTGTCGTAGATCGAACTCATCTGATTACTCCAGATGAGTACGTTGATCCGAGATCGTACAAGCACGAGCACCAACCTGGCGATTTTGAGCTGGATTCGTTCAAGATGGATGATTTGCTTGTCACCGTTTACCAGACAGATGGATTTAGGCCATTCCCAGTCAGCATCTACTCTTGTGATCTGCCTCAGCTGAGAAAGCAATGGCTCTTCTACGACTTCCTATCCGCAAGCAACATGTCCGGGTCAATCGACAACTCTCTTTTCACCATCCATCCCCGACAGACCCACAATTATGCTAGTGGACCACTAGCTGATGACCCCGAAGGTGGCCCCAGTCAATGGAAGAAGCATAGCCGTATGAGGATCGATGGGCTCAATATTGACCACCTCAACCGTGGTGTAGAAGGGCCTTTCGGTTGGATCCACGAAGGCAATGTGGACATTGTAGCTGATATCATGTTTCCCGCGGACGACGAGGAGGGCATTGCAAAAGTGATGTCCGATTTTTACGACCGCATGGAGGCCACTGTCTCGGCTCATGGCAATCGATTTGGCGGAGACTTCCACGGGACGGTGTCCACAAACCATGCATCCGAGGTGGATTCCGCAGAGGCTGGGAGTGAGGATGACAAGCGATTCTTAATCATGGACATGCGTGTTCAATTCAACGACGTCCGCGCCGCAGTGCCGCTCTTCACTAGCGACATTTCTTACGTCAACAACGCTCTAATTCGGCCCATTGTGGCGTATATCAACTCGAAACGGACATTCATACCTGTCAATTGCCGCGTTGTGAAGCGCGCCAGCGAGTTCGACGGCTCCTGGACCATCTATGACAGTGGTCTAATGGATGATCTTTCCCGCGAGGTTTGTGGAACCCCTTTCCTTACTATAGTGCCATGTCGCTGACGACTCACGCAGCTCTACGAAGCTTTTGCTCGCGACATCAACGATGATCGTCAGACGCGCGCGCGCCGCTTCAAGAAGGTGGGCATTTGGACTCTCCAGTTGGCCGCGCAAGCACTCTTCCTCGGGCTGGCGGGTAACATTGCCTAAGCCTCTCTTGCACCTATCAGCATTTACTCCCGCCCACTCACCGGTATTTCATGCGGGATGAGATTGTGTACAAAAGTGTATCAAAAGTATAGCGACGGCGTTTCAAGGGTTACAAGAGGAAGGTCTCAGATCGGTTCTTTTCTCAAGGTGGGGGTTTATTTGTTTACGGTCTGGGTTGTGCAATAAGGAAAGCACAAAGAGTGGTCATTGGATTCGACTACACTCAGCAGTGGTGGGCTGCGTCTATTCTTATGCGATATCGTCACAGCAGCTTACAGAAGACTTGAGCTCTCTGAGCCCTACCAAGCACGCTATGTTCTTCCAACATGGGTAGCTGAATCAATTATCCGGAAGTACTTGTGAGTTTCAAAACTGCACAAACGCGTTCAGACATAGGGTTCCACTATCCATGTAAGTATGGTCTAATATCTCCGTGAGGCAAATGTAGGTTGTCTCAAGTCATTTGCAACCTTCTGTGCCATGACCCCTTGGGTATTTGCATGAAGCCCCCTCGTCTATGGGGTTTGAGGTTGTTTAATGCTGCTTGTGTTCGTACAACGTAGAGCGTATAAGGATTCGAATTCGAATCCAGAGTTTAGCCAGTTCTTTTCGATGCCCGATCTCATGACCTCACAGGCACACAGTCAAAGTCCTTTCTCTGAAAACATTTTCAAGGTTTCTCTTTTTTCTGCATGTGATATTTTACGTCCAACTCGACGGGTATCTGTCCCTTAAACATCCCAGACAACGAGTCGTCCGTCAACACCGCTGGTGCTGATCTTGGAAAGCTGACCTCCAGCCTCCTGGTAGCTGCGCATCATCAGAATGGTGTTCTGGTGCGTTGAGTGCAGCTTCGTGTCATCCTTGACCTTGCCCTTCAGGTCCATCTGCCTGAACATGTTCCTGGCGCTCTCCTCCTGGTCACCCGCGGCGGCGGGCTCGGCCTTGGTCTCCAAGGCGCCGACCAACTGCCAGCCGCTCTCGCCGCCTTGGAAGCGGTAGGGCTCACAGTCGTAGCCGGCTGCGATGATGGTGTCCTCGGTGGTCCATTGCAGCGACACAAACGGCAGCAGCTGGGTACTGATGCTCAGCACGGCCTTGGGCGGGGCGTCGGGAGCGGAGGGGTAGACGACGGTGACGCTGCTGTCGTGGGCGGCGAAGGCGAGGGCGGAGCCCGAGGGGCTGAAGGAGACGCCGTGGACCCAGCCGGTGGTGTTGTTGAGAAACTCACCGCAGACGGTGTTGAAGGGCAGGCGCTCGCCCCAGGCGCTGGGCTCGGGCTTCGAATCGACGCCCTTGATGAAGGCGGAGAAGACGCGGGCATGGCCGTCGGCAGAGCCAGCGGCGAGCAACACGCTATTGGGGTGCCACGCCACCGAAGTGATGGTGCTGCGGATCGGCTTCTTCAGGTGCTTCGACACCCACCAGTCGTTCTCCTCCTCAAAGTAGCACACAGCGATGACGCGCGCGCCGCTGCCCACCGCGAATTTGGTCTCCGAGGGCGACCAGCGCACGCACGTCGCCGCGCGGTTGATGCGCAGCAGCACGAGCGTCGGCTTCCAGCCCGCGGCGGTGGGCTCCCAGACATAGGCGTTGCGGTCTGCAAGTGGTGGAAGGGGTTCCCCGCTGTCAGTCTTGGAGCTCGTCTTCTGGGCTTCAGGGATGCCGGCGGGGTGCCGCCTGCCCCAATTGGCGGGCGTACGTACCCTGGGAGCAGGTCACAATCTTGCCGCTGTTGGGCGCGATATCGACGCCGGTCACGGTCTTGTCGTGGCCGGTAAGCACATCGCTGAGCTGGAACTTGCCGCCTGAACGCTCGTAGAGCTCGACGTTGTTCTCGCGGGTGACAGCTACGCCGGAGCGGTCGGCCGTGAAGGAGTGGTCATGGACCGGGTGGTGGAAGAGGTGGTGGACTTCGGAGGGCGCCATTGTTGTTATTGTTGGGTTGGGGGGTTGATACCACAATAGGAGGAGCTCTCTACTATTGCGGGTGAGTGCTGTGGAAGAGTGGACGTGGGCTGCCCAGGCACCGTTGGAGGGGGGCTGATGACGCCGCGACCAGGCGCCAGGGTCCGTCGCTCGGCGAGACTTCGGTGCCTTCTTGATTTCACCGGGCAGCACTGGATAACAGCTTCGTCGCGCGCCCGTCCATAGAACTTCAACGTCACCCCCGCGACATAAATCCTCCGCCGCCTTGTTCGCGCAAACCTGCACCTTCCCGCTCCTTGCCTGCAGCGTGCCGCCTCCTCTGCATCTCGTAACCCCAACCTCCACGACGCGCACCTCTCGCAATGGCAGGCCGTGCGAAGACCGACGCCGCAAAGGCTGACAAGTCCAAGGCCGCGGGCCCTCCCCCGAACCAGACGTAAGTGACGGACGATATGGCGATATGATTATCACGACTAACGAGTCCGTCCAGGCTTTACTGCAGGAACCTCACCGACAAGATGCCGAAGAAGGACCTCAAGCGCGAGCTTTACCTGCTCTTCAGCACCTACGGCAGCGTCCTCGACATCGTCACGCTGAAGACAATGAAGATGCGCGGCCAGGCCCACATTGTCTTCCAGGACATCTCCAAGGCGACCCAGGCCATGAGGAATCTTGATGAGAAGGACTTTCACGGGAAGAAGATGGTGCGGATTCAACCTCACCTTTTGCGCATTTCTAGAGAGCAATGCCACTGACCAGATCTCTAGATCATCCAATACGCCAGGTCCAAGTCCAACTTCGTTGCGAAGCTCGATGGCACCTTCAACCAGCCCCACGCTGCCCAACCGACCCCTGCTCCTGCTCCTACGACTTCTCTCCAGCAATCCATCTTCAACAACCCGCCGTCCGCGCTTCCCGCCCCTCCAGGTGTAAATGGAGTCGACAGCCCTGCGAGTGTGGACAGCTCCAAGAGGAAGAACGAGGAACTGGAGGCTGGCGATGCCAAACGGACGAAGATCGAGCAGCCCCCTACTGACGAGGAGGAGGACGACGAGGCTGAGATGGAGATGGACGAATCCGACTGAATTATCCCCAGATCAATGCCCGTCGGCGCGTCTGACAGCCCTGCAGCGCGTTGCGACAGTGAGCGGAGATCTTCCTCCCACAAGGTAGTTGGCGGCGTTACGGTTCTCTTTTGATTAGCCAGGTCTAATTGCAATAACAGGAGCACGGTTCCACGTTTTCTCTCCTCAAGAGGTTCGATCTGTTTGTAATGCGAGGTCCATTGGTAAATGCAAGCCGACGCACGCTCCAACTATGCCAAGCCATTGCAGGATATACTGCAGCGGAGAAGGCTCCGGCGTCGAAGCGGTTGCTTCGAGAGCTGTGGCAGTATTGCACGGATGCACGAAAAAGACTGGCATGTCTGTCACTGGGTGGTTCTTTTTGGGGATCAGCTTTTGCCTCAGCCCGATCATTGCCATTGCTAGGACTTACGGTCATGCTGATACCACCCATGACTCCTACGCTTTTGATCTGGGCGCTATACTGCGGCGGGACAATTAGGTCCTGTATTTGCTCCACGGAAGCGTTGCTACCAGCAGTCACATCGTGAAGGTTGAAGTAAAGAACTGGAACACGATATATGGGAGACAGTACAACACTGTACTCTACGCGCGGTGACCGCGCCGTATGCTGGGATTGCGCCAATTCCTCCTGCACTGATAAGCTTAAGATACTCGAATAGAGAAGCTGCATAACTCAAGACTTGCCTCGTCACTCTCCTCGACAGGGTCGAACGACTCGTAGGATGCGTCTCCGGAGCTGGCTGAATGCGTGAGAAGGCGAATTATGCGCAGGCAGGTCATGCCTGGATGCTGTGACGTCTGTCAACCCTGAATCGATGAACAATGTGGCCGCAAGCAGACATACGCCGGGGGTTAGGTCGAGGCGTTGCCATTCGTGCTCGCGGCTGGAGCGCTCAACCAGCGCCACGAGATCTTGACAGCCTTGCGCAAATCTTTCGGCCGACACGAAGGGGAACGGCGGAGGGTCCCTCGCAGCCGCCATTCTCGATCTGCAAGGACGGCAGGCGTCAATGGTCGTCGCGATCGCGATTGATGAAGGCGACAAGCGACGTGGGCGGACCCTGCAGTAGGCGGGGTTGCGTCACGGGCGAATCGGGCGGTGGGTGGCCCCATCTTTTCGGAGTCGCTCCGCCCTCCGTCGCAGCCGCGCGCGCCAAGATCACCGCGGATGCCTTCCAGTCGCGCTCCAACGAGCTCTCAAGGCTGCAACGCCATCCTCCTCCATTCTATCGCCTAGCCTACCTAATTTGTCTTTCCCCTCGCTACGACCACCGTCCCGTGCTTCTTCCGCCGCAGCATCCCCACCTTGCCGCACACGAGCTGATCTCGAGTCCTTCGCCATCCGAAACGGGCAGTCCCAGCTCCAGCGGCCTGCGATAATGGCGCCCCAGACCGAAAAGAGTCAATTGAAGCGCGCTCTGGTACGTTACAATGCCCGGGCTCTGCGATCCTTCTCTGCTGACTGCCCGCAACCAGCAATCCGCTGGCGAGGACGACACCGAGTACAAGAAGCCGCGCACTGAGCAGGTGGCTGCCACCAAGGGCCATGACACGCCGCTGAAGGTGCTCAACGCCGCTTTCCCTTCCCCAGTCACGCAGGGTGGCTCAACCACGACCGATGCCTCCAAAGAGGGCACCGCAACACCGCCACCCAGAAGCAGTGATGATGGCTCGGCGGTGGCGAGCAAAGCTCCCGTCGATGCCTCGCAACGCACCGGCCTGTCATCGCCGCCCTCTGATACACAGCCGTACTCGCAGTTCCTGTACCCCCCCGGTCCTTGGTACGAGGTGCAGGATGAGGAGGCCGAAGGCGTCTGGGGATATCTAGTGCCCATGGATGACAAGTTTGGAGACGTCCTCGTGCTGAGGAAGCGCAGCGCGTGCCCTCTACCTAACCCCCCTCCCCTGCCATCTGGAAAGGCAGTCATGAGAAGGGGATCACTCGAGAAGCAGGAGGAGAAGTACGAAGAGACGAAACAGAACGATGGCGTCCCAGCCGGTGGGTACCTGATCGGCAGGCACCCGGAGTGCGGTACGTCATTCTATTCTTATGACGCGAGATTTATCGGTGATGCTAACAGTGCTCGTCGAATTAGATCGTGTCATCAAATCGTCGCTAGCAGTCTCGAACCGCCATTGCCTTCTTTTTTCGGAACACAAGGGCGGTGGCGCAGTTGCAGTGCTCGAAGACCTCTCAGCCAATGGTACCTTTGTCAACGATGCGATTGTTGGCCGAAACAAACGGCGAGAGCTCCACGAAGGCGATCAGATCCACATTGTCGATGAGGCCAAGTGCATGTTCCGTTATCCGCGCAGCAAACGTACAGCGAACGGCTTCAGTGAGCAGTACAGTGTTCAGGAGCAGCTGGGCAAAGGTCACTTCGCATCTGTCTATCTCTGCATTGAAAAGTCGAGCGGGATGCGGTTTGCCGTCAAGAAGTTCGAGAAACGCGGCGGTGCTTCTGAACGCTCCAAGGTAGAAGGCCTGCAGCAGGAAATTGCCGTCCTGATGAGCGTTAGCCATCCCTCGCTCCTGTGCCTCAAAGACACGTTCGACGAGGCGGATGGCGTTTACCTCGTGCTGGAACTTGCACCGGAAGGGGAACTTTTCAACTGGATCGTGATGAAGCAAAAGCTGACTGAAGACGAGACGAGGAAGGTATTCGTGCAGCTGTTTCAGGGAGTCAAATACCTGGTAAGTAAACGATTCGTATTCCCGGTACGACTGGCTTTTAACGCTTGCGATAGCACGAGCGCAACATCGTACACAGGGACATTAAGCCAGAGAATATTCTCTTGGTGGACAAGGATCTAAAGATCAAACTTGCAGACTTCGGCCTTGCAAAGATCATTGGAGAAGAATCGTTCACGACGACGCTGTGCGGCACGCCTAGCTATGTTGCTCCCGAGATTCTTGAGACCTCGAACCATCGTCGCTACACCCATGCCGTTGATGTTTGGTCCCTCGGTGTCGTCCTCTACATTTGTCTCTGCGGGTTTCCCCCGTTCTCTGACGAGCTCTGTACTCGGGAGAACCCCTATACCTTGTCTCAGCAAATCAAGCTGGGCAGGTTCGACTACCCAAGCCCATACTGGGATTCCGTCGGCGATCCCGCTCTGGATTTGATTGACAGGATGTTGACGGTCGACGTCAACAAGCGCATCAGCATTGACGAATGCCTCGAGCACCCATGGACCCGCAATGCCTGTGGCCCTACCGCAAGCATTGACTCCACCGATGGCTTGACCGGAGCTTTGGGCAATCTCGATTTTGCCAAGCGCAAAGTCAAGCGTGAGCGAACACTTTTGAGCAGCATTAACGATGTAAAGGTCAGCAAAGTGGTGGAGCTCGCGAGCGATGCTCCACCGCTCAAGATCTATGAGAAGAATGGTAACGCCACACGAGCCAAATCGCCGTCAAAGGCTCAGAAGGCCAAGAAGGAGGACACTCCATCGAAAGAGAGAAACGAAGCGGAGTTTATGGAGATGGGCGGCAAGGGTGACGAGACGCTATACGGCGACGAGACGAGCAGGTACCCCGGGGCCTGAGGCGATGTCATTGTCATGAATTCGTGGGACCACTTTGCTTTCTTGACGGGCAGCGAGACTTCCCAATCAGCGATGGCGGCGTTGGCTCTTCTCACTTCTCAGGCGAAGAGGCGTCATGGCTCGCGGCTTTTGCCATGTGCCTTGGGTTATGCTTACGTCCCTTAACCGGAACGGGGTTCTGGTACCAGTCGACCACGAAAACGTTGTTCCGGCTTCCACATTTCCGGTTGTTCTCGGTAGGGATGGACACCTTCTGAGCAACGGACGATAGCTTCGTCGCCTGTTAGTTATAACAGATCATGCCGTTTACGATACCCCTACCGATGGGCAACGGCGGGCTACGTTTCATTCTACTTCTTGTATGTACGTTAGTTAGGAGCGCAACTGGACATTAGCGCGAAAAATACAAACATTCGTCAGCACTTGTCCCCCCGACTGGGGGTGGTCACCGAAGCGGAAAAGCTGGCAGCACCTCAGACGGTGGCGAAGCAATGGGGACGCAATGGACCCTGATGCTTTTTTGGTCCCGGACAGGAAGCTAGCCCTGGTTGGGGGACGAGCATCCGCTTGCCGGCGGTGTGGTGCGAGGAGCAGCGAGCAGCGGCCGCGGGGCTGTTGTTCAGTCGTGCACATACCGTACGAGTCTAACGTTGTCGGTGGGGATGCGGAAGCCAGTCGAATGGGCTGCTTCGTAATTCGTGGCTGCTGCAGCGCGCGCCGCCAACGCAACGGCGGCACTCAAGATTTACGGCGCCCATCAGCATCTCCCAGAGCTTAGCCAACGGTCGAGCAGAAAAATCTGGCATTTGTCGGCTGTCGTGGCGTGAGAAACGTCCCAGACGTTGGATGGGCGCCATCTCATCTGGGAAGCCCCTTTCACCGCCTAGCAGATCGGTACCTGCGTCCCAGCCGCGCCGCCAGATAATAATTACGCCGCCCTCCGTCTCCCTACACCTCCTCCACCACCCCGACAACACCACGTCCTCCCCGCGCCGTCATGGGTGTCCTCGGTGAGCTTGCCGGCCCTGCCGTCGAGTGGTACTCGTCCGCCTCCATCTCCACCCAGATCTCCGTTGGCTTCGCTGCCGTTTTCTTCGCCTCCATCGTCCTCAACGTCCTGAGGCAGCTTCTGCCCAAGGACCCGAAGAAGCCGCCCGTCGTTTTCCACTTCGTGCCGTTCATTGGCAGCACCGTCACCTATGGCATGGACCCGTTCAAGTTTTTCTTCTCCAATCGCCAGAAGGTACGTTGTTTTTTTGGGGGGTTGTATTTGGTTCGCGTGGCCTTGGCTGACCGTCGGCAGTACGGCGATGTCTTCACCTTCGTTCTGCTCGGCAAGCCCACCACCGTCTGCCTGGGCACCAAGGGCAACGATTTCATCCTCAACGGCAAGCTCAAGGACGTCAACGCCGAGGAGATCTACAGCCCTCTCACCACCCCGGTTTTCGGCAAGGATGTCGTCTACGACTGTCCCAATTCCAAGCTCATGGAGCAGAAGAAGGTACCGCGCCGCCCGCAGCGCCTGGCTCGAGCCCGTGCAGGATGCTAATCTGTGGTCGCAGTTCGTCAAGTTTGGTCTTACCAGCGACGCTCTCCGCTCCTACGTCGACCTGATCACCTCCGAGGTGCAGGATTACATCAAGCGCACCCCTGACTTCAAGGGCGAAATCGGCACCATTGACGTTCCGCAGACCATGGCCGAAATCACCATTTTTACCGCCTCGCGCTCGCTGCAGGGCAAGGAAGTCCGCGAGAGGTTCGATGCTTCCTTTGCCGATCTGTACCACGACCTGGACATGGGTTTCACTCCGATCAACTTCATGCTTCCCTGGGCCCCTCTGCCCCAGAACAGGCGCCGCGACTTCGCTCACAGCAAGATGGTTGAGGTCTACACGGATATTATCCAGGCCAGGAGGGAGGGCAAGGTCAAGAAGGAGGACGAGGACATGATCTGGAACCTGATGGGCTCGACCTACAAGAACGGCACTCCCCTTCCCGACAGGGAGATTGCTTGCATGATGATTGCGCTTCTCATGGCCGGCCAGCACTCCTCGTCGTCTACTATTTCCTGGATTGTCCTTCGTCTCGCCTCCCGCCCGGATATCACCGAGGAGCTGCTCGAGGAGCAGAGGCAGGTTCTGGGTTCCGACCTCCGTCCGCTCAAGCACGAGGACCTTGCGAAGTTACCTCTTCACCAGCAGGTGGTCAAGGAAACGCTCCGCATCCACGCCCCGATCCACAGCATCATGCGCAAGGTCAAGAACGACATGTTGATCGAGTCGAGCAACGGAAAGACTTACACGATTCCCACCGGCCATGTCCTTCTCGCTTCTCCCGGTGTTTCGGCCACTTCGTCGGAGCACTTTGTCAACCCTGAGCACTGGGATCCTCACCGCTGGGACGGTAAGCCGACGAGCAACGACTCGAACGACGACGAGCAGATCGACTACGGGTTCGGTATGGTTTCGAAGGGTACCAACAGCCCGTACCTGCCCTTCGGTGCCGGCCGTCACAGGTGCATTGGCGAGCAGTTCGCGTACGTGCAGCTGCAGACGATCCTCGGCAACCTGGTTCGCGAGTTCAAGTTCAGGAACATCGACAGCTCGAACAACGTTGTCGGCACTGACTTTTCGGTAAGTTCGTCTCTCCCGACGGATTTGGCAAATTCACTGACGCGGCCTAGTCCATGTTCTCGCAGCCTCTCAGGCCTGCTATGGTTGTTTGGGAGCGGAGGGAGAAGGCGTAGACTCTTGGAATGGAGTAATGGCTAGACGATGCTTGGACATGACTGACCTTCACGAGCTACATATATATGAGAAGTGGTAAAAAGTTATTCGGCTTCTAGACCACTGTCCGAGAGGACAAACAGACCCTTACACTAATAATAATATCTGATTCCGATCATCTTCCGAGGAACCGAGAACTGGCCAAACTAAAACATTCCAAAAGGGGATGGCAGGGCAGAGATCCGAGCCCGGCCGAGGACAATACGTTCTTCCTGGGTGGGCAGTTGAAGAGACGCAAATGTGGGTTTGGGTAGCCTTCCTTCGTGGGGAGTATATAGGAGCAAATATCCGGGCGTAGAGATGGGTTCATGAGTAGTTGAAGCAATGCAGGTTTTAGAGCAAGTCCAGACATGGGATTCCACTACCCACGTGAGTATGGTCTAAGATCTGTGTGGGAAATGTACATGGACTCGATCCTTTTTGCAACCGGCTGTGCTGGTTGGGAAGCGGTTGGAGTGGGCCCTCGGCGCATGCCTGAGGCGGCGCATTTGATGCCGAGGTCTCACCTCTGACGCTACCTATCTGTCGCCGCGACGCTCATCGCCAACGCCCACCTCAATGCGACGCAGACGACCATGACATCCTCCAACCACTACCCCTTCGCTGCGGCGCCTGACATCATTCGCGCCCACCAGAAGGATGCATACTTCGAAGGCGTGCTGCTGGAGCAGCTGTCCGCCATCCTCCGCAAGCTCAGAGGAGCACGGTTCGCCCACAACTACACGAACGAGGCCAAGACTGCTGCGGAGCTCCTCTACCTTGGCCTGACGACCTTCGTCGGCAATCGCACCCTCGGCGAGGAGTATTGCGACATCGTGCAGGTTGAGGATGACACGCTCCGCCTGCCCGCCATCTATCGTCGCGGCGGCTACATCCTTACAACCATACTCTTGCCGTACGGGCTGAACAGGGTTTTGCCCGCTTTCAGGCGAAGGATACGCGCGAAACTCGAGGCGAACCTGCGCAGGCTCTCGCGCAAGTCCGGCGGGCAGACGGGCACCGCGCACCGCCTTCAGTCGTACATCCTGAACAACCTAGACACCATCACGTCGCCGTCGCCCGTCTACGCCATCAGTCTGGCGGCATTCTACTTCTCTGGCGCCTACTACGAGATTGGCAAGCGGCTGTGGGGTCTCCGCTACATCTTCACGCGGCGCATCGAGCCGTCGGAGCAGCGGGTTGGCTACGAAGTGCTAGGCGTGCTGCTGGTGCTGCAGCTGGCGGTCCAGAGCTATCTGCACCTTCAGAACACCATGGTGGCAAATGCGGGGTCGGCCGGCGGCGGCACCGCCGTGCTCGACCACGGTGTCGAGGTGTCGCTGAACGCCCAGGACTACGCGTCGAACAATACGCTGCTCTTCGATACGAACCACAACGGGTCGAGCGAGGACCAGAGCAAACGCATCGCCAAGACAACGAGCACACCAATGTCGGCGAAGCCGCGAGTCGACCTGTCGGACGCCGAGTGCCTGGCGTGGATGCCGAGTACGCAGCAGCGCAAGTGCACGCTGTGCCTGGAGGAGATGAAGGACCCCAGCGTTACGACATGCGGCCACGTCTTCTGCTGGACGTGCATTGGCGACTGGTGCCGTGAAAAGCCGGAGTGTCCGCTGTGCAGGCAGATGTGTCTTGTGCAGCACATCCTCCCACTGCGGTGTTGAATGGCTGGTCTGTGGTCTGCAATATCGAAATGCGCGGAGATGAGATGTGAAGTGGCGGTGGCGGCGCTCTGTGCACGCGGTCAGGTTTGCGCAATATGCTGGCCATTTGTGCGTCTTGACTGATTCTATTTCCACAGCCTCTATTCTTGGCCCGCGATATTGCAAGGCCGCCGTGTGGCTGCCCGGTCATGACGCGCGTATGCGCTGGGGACTGCTGGGGACCGCTGGGAAGCGCAATATCTGCTACGCGGCCTGAGGTTTGCGCCGAGATGGCCTGATGAACATTGGATTATTGGACGTGCCGTCCCTTCCAGCCTGTGTCAAAGAGCACCCCGAACCGACGCTTTTAGCACCCGCTCTCCAAATATTGGACATGCTCGACACACCACCCGGCCAATGCTCTTTTCGACGAGAGTTCAAGAAGCAGTGATCGAGCCACCACCTGGACCTGGACCTGAAGCAGATCCGCCGTTATGACCCCATGTTGCTGCACATTCTGCACCCACCACGTCTGCCCGCAATCTTGCGGTTGGCGAGCCTGGATCAGAAACGAAGGACCCTCTCTGCGTCGCCTCGATGTCTCACCGGCCATATCTCGGTCTCGATCGGCGGCCCAAGCACCCTTCGACCCCTCTCCCCCCATTCCTTCGAGAAGCAATATCGAATATCGGCCCAGCTTTGTCTCGGCCACCTTCGCCTACACCGCTGGCGCACGCCGCCGCGGAGCAGAGGCCTTAGCTCTCCGGAAGCGCAGTGGACACCGAGAGAGCCAAGGCCCGGCCTTCCGCTTCCCTCCCTCCCTCCCTTCCCTCCCGCGCGCTCCGGCCTGGCTTATCCGTGTCCGTGTGCCTTTTGTGCACCGTTCTCTTCGCGAGCGCAGAGCCTTTGCATAGCACGGTCTCTCTCTCTCTCTCTCTCTCTCCCTCTGTATGTCTCTTTCATGCACGCTCTGGTCCGCGCGCTTACCGCGGGTCCGAGTAGTCGGGCCACCAACGCACACACCGCTTGGAATGAAAACATCGAAACTAATGCTGAGCAACAATTTTGTATGTCTTTGTGTGTGTTTGTGTGCGGGACGTTGTTGGGGGGGGGGGGGGGGGGGGGGCACGGGCCCCCCCCCCCCCCCCCCCCGGTTTTTTTGGTTTTTTACCTTGTCCCCCCCCTCCA
>JAFISB010000014.1:39395-134437 GCA_022560015.1 Diplodia mutila | reverse complement strand
CCACCAACCATCAAAAATAAAAGTGATAGTGAGTGTGGGTGTGGGGGGGGGGGGGTTGGGTTG
Organism: Diplodia mutila; assembly: GCA_022560015.1. Lineage (NCBI taxonomy): Eukaryota > Fungi > Ascomycota > Dothideomycetes > Botryosphaeriales > Botryosphaeriaceae > Diplodia > Diplodia mutila. The sequence continues at coordinate 134,374 of JAFISB010000014.1, read as the reverse complement.
GGGGGGGGGGGGGGGGGGGGGGGGGGGGGGGGGGGGGGGGGGGGGGGGGAACACGGACCGTCCGTCCACCACCACACGGTTTTTATCGGCTTTCCAATGTGCCACCCTATACCAGAAAAGGAAAAGAGGGAGATAAAGAAAAACAAAAAGTGTGTGCTTCTTATGGTGAAGAGATGGAGAGAGACCTTAGAATGTCTAGATAGTAGAAGTTCCGTCCACTTGTCAACTCTCTCTCTCTACATGACGCCTTGTGGGCAACCCTTTTCCATCAACCACCTCATCTGGGTCTGTGGTTTAGTGGTATAATACTCCCTTAGCATGGGAGTGGTCCGGGGTTCGGTTAGTAGTCTCCGCGTTCGAGTCTCTTTAACATTGTTCTAACATTCTCAAAGATTCCCCGCGGATCCAACAGTAACTGGTTCAATTCCGGTATTATATATATTTTTTTTCCTTCTGAAAGAAAACGATGGCGGCTCGAACATGAAAATTGGGCCATGGTACTCCTGGTTCAACTCCGGTGATACTTATTCTTTTTACTCTTTTGCGTTGGTGTGGTTGAGTTCTGATGCTGAGGAAATGGTCGGAACCAAGTTTTTTCTCTACCCACTTCGAGGGCGTGGATGCCGGAGTTTAGGCGAAGAATGGCATGGTGGGAGAGGTTTGAGAGGTAGACTGAGTCTGGCCTCGAGATGGTGGAGTGGAGAATGCGGAAGCGTGGTGTGATGGTTGTCAAGAGCGGATGTGGTTTGGGCTTGGCTTTTGAGCGAGTGCGCGTGAACTGAAAGGTAGACATATTGCTCCTCTTTGGACCATGTAAGTTGGGCGTGTTGGGTTCGTGTAAATATGTGGAAGGTGGATAGGGCAAGATGGGACTGCATTCGGACACTGCCCGAACGTAAAAGAAGATGCATTCTGTCAAAGAACTATAAAGACCCTTTATTGAGACCATTGAAGAGGTGGGAAGGAAATGCATACTGTAAAACACGAGTTCAAGCGGCTACTTTATCTTCTATCCTTTACCTTCTCACCATCTCAAAACCAGGCAGTGTCAAGCTCCCTCCCATGACACCTTGAATCCAGCAAGTCTATTCTAGATCAACTACGAATTTCTTGACCAATAGAGCGTGGATGTGGTTGCTTGCAAAGACCGTTGAACGGGATAACACCCCCCATGTAATGTCGAAGCAAAACAGTACCAAGTGTTGAATAGGAAGCAATCGTACTAGATGGGCCTGGGCAATGGCGGATGAATTGATGGGGAAGTTCAGAAGAGCGCTTCTTGCTGCACGTTTTCGCACCGACTGTGTACTATGTTCGCACGATGATGCAGGCCGGCCGCTGGAAATCCAAAATGACCATCTGATGATACCGATGGCGAGGATAGGTCATGCAACGCCAAGGGCCTCTCTGTTCTCTACTTCCCTTTGGCAATGTCCTTTGCGGCGCTGCTCTTCGGGGCAAGCTCCGGTGCCGCAAGGCGGTTGCGCAACCGAACCAGTCGCTTGAACGGCAGATAGGGCTATCTCGGCTCCGCTACCTACGTTCGATGTTATTGTTTCCTTGCCGAAATGTGAAACGTTGACTCGATCTTGCCACTTGGAAAAGAGCCGCCGCCGCCGGTTGCGATAACAAGGCGTTGCGGTTCCGCTAAACCGCTCCTTGCCCTGCGTTACCGCACCAGCACCAGCGCCAGCTCCGCATCCGCTCTTTGCTCGAGCCACGCGGAGCCGCACAAGACGTTGGAAGTTATGATTGAACGGGCGAGTTGGAACATGTGGTCTTGATTTCGTGAGGCGCATCCGAAATCAGGCGGCTCCCACCCCAGATTCGATGCGTGATGCCGACACGTGATGGTACCACCTGTCTGCAAGCCACAACCGCAAGGGAAGCAGAAGGTGATCCTAGGCAACAAATAACAGGAGAGTGACATGTAAAGAATTGGGATGATCTGCGGGGGAGCCGCACAGTAGAATGTGCCGTCAGACGAAGTCCATTATATTCAGTGGTGCAATACTCAGGCCGCATGTAGTGACGCTTGCAGTACAACTGCCAGATCCTGATCAGAGTAGTTTGTGATATTTTGGTGGAGACTATCCCCATGCAGATACAGCGTTGAACATTTGTTGCACTTACAACCTTTTCTTACAGTAAACTCCAAAATCAGTGAGCACCTTCACAACACCTCACGGTCACTGCAGCAACCACTTCCTTCCCATCAGGACCCCAAACTCTACTGCAAGGCACGACAAGCGGGCACGTCCGGTCCAGCCAGTCCTGCGGCAGCGGCCCTGCAGCGTACAAAGTATACATCCTCCCCTCAACCGGCACCCTCGCAGACTCCAAAATCTCATCGAGTTCCCAAACATCATCTCCGCTCGCTACGCCAGCAGCGTAAAAGCTCGCCATCCCTTCCGCTACCCTCGTCTCATGCACAACGAGGCCAGTCTTGCTTCCTTCCAACCGGCCCACCACCACACCCCCACAGTTCGTTAAGCCTGAGCTCGTCCACTCCACGTCCGCCGCGCGCGGCAGTTCTAGCACCTGCGCCACGATGCAAGGAGGCGCCAGATGGCCTCCCTCCTCAATCCTACCACTCCGCTTCAATGCCTCAAAGTCTGGTAGCTTCGGCCTTCCATCCACCTCTGCAGTGGGAGCGCCGCCACCGAAACCCCTGGCAGCGTTGCCATATTTCAAGTCCCACACATCCACCACATCCACATCATCATCTTCCTCATCCGTATCCTTCGGCCTCAGCTGCTCGTGTATGCCTCTCCAGGCCTCCCTCGTGACGCGCGCCCTCCTGTCTCCTTCCGTCTTCCCTTCGGACGCGGACACGAACGCCGTCCCGCACGCCCACCACCTGACGCCCATCACACGGCCTACACGCCAAAGATGCTGCAATGCAAGGACAGTCTGCACAGCGAATGCCGACGACGAGTCTCGCGCCCGTTCCTCTTTACCAAACTCGAACCACGGCGCATCGGCCGCTGCCACCATCTCCATGCTCGCTGGCACGAGCGGGATTTGCCCGGCCAGATGCACTATCTCGACGCCCGTCTCTGCTCGTCCCGCCGGCACGGCGACGGCCTGCGAGTAAGGACCGATGTTGGCTGGAGCCCAGTAGCTGCGACTCTGAACGTGGAGACCGCGGCGAGAGGAAGTAAAACTGTCCGTGGCGGGGAGATCGACGGTACAGGAGAGGGCGACGTCGACGCCTTCGGGCAGGGCGGAGCCACAGGCGATGGTGACGCGGGACGGGGGGTTGGCGGCACGGCTAAAGAGGACGCCGTATATGGGGTTGAGGGTGGTGAAGAGGGACATGGAGCGCAGCAGAAGGGTGGTGGAGGTGATGTTGGCGGGGGTGGCAAAGTGGAGGGGGAGGAGGGAGAGTAGATGGGTCGTTATGGCTGTGAGTTGGGCCGTCGGTGTGGTTGGAGAAGGGGCAATAAGATTTGAGATGATGAGGGTGCTGCCGCGTAGGGAGGCGTAAGAGTTGAGGTTCTGGATGGGCGGGGCGGTGCTGTGATGGGAGAGAGAGGTGGTTGCTAGGCTCTGCTCTATCGTCTTGCTGTCGGACGCTCCTTCAGGACCGTACAGCGGAAGATGCCGACCCAGCTCCTCGAACTCAAGATCGAACAAGTCAGGGACCCGCAAGCTCTCCAGCCCGTCATCGTGGCTCTCCACCTTCTCCGCCACTTTTGCACCCTTGAACCTCACCAGGGCATTCCCACCCTCCCCGATCACGCTCTTCTCATCCACGTCCACTTCGATCCTCCCTTTCCATACACAAGACGGCCCGTCCACTGCCAGCGTCTCGAACTCACCACCCTCGCCCAACACAGCGCCCTCGCCCCCAAACCTGGCGGCGGCCCTCTTCAATCTCTCAATGGACTTCGCATCTGCGACATTCTGCCACAAGAAGCCGTCGTCCAGCCCTCCGCTGGCCACCTTGATGATGCGAGCATCCTGGCCGACGGCGGCCATGTCCCTCAGCAGGGCGGCATCGGCGTAGGGTGGCAAGGCCGGGTACTGCCACAGGTAGCCGAGCGGCACGAGGCCGAGGCGGGTGCAGACGGACTCGACACGGGTGCGCTGGTATGTTGAGAGGATGGCGCCGGTGCACACGGCGTTCGCATCCGGGTGGGCGGCCACAACGCGGCGGAGCAGCGGCAGGAGGGACTCGGTCTCGTCCTCGGCGTCCTCCACGGGCGGTATTGATGATGGAGATTGGTGGTGGTAGTCCTTATCGGTGACGACAGCGTGGCCGAGAATGGGCTGGCGATACAATGGCAGGTGCAGGGCTTGCTCGTATAGTGGGATTATCGTGTGGCCAACGGTCTGGTACATGAAGCTGTTGATGTCGTCGCCTTCCCCGTCGCCGGCGCCGTCGTGGACGGGGTAGAGGTTTGCCAAGGCGACGACGTCGTGGCCATTCTTGAGGCAGTGGAGGATGGAGAAGAGCGAGTCTTTGCCGCCCGAGATGAGGGCGATGACATTGAGTTTGGACGACATGGTGTCTCGAGTGATGCACTTCTAGCCAACATCGGTGGCGATAGCTAACGAAAATTTAATTACGCGAGCAACACCACAGGGTTTTCCGTCGTCCAGCTCCCATCTCAGCAGCGAACAGGAACAGGAACAGGAACAGGAACACGCAAGACAGGCGGCGGCGAGGCAAGGCCAGGCCGGCCAGGTCGGGATACCGTTTCGGCAGGCGGTTGGTGGTCGGGTGGCTTCCCACGTTCCTGCCGTTCCATCTGGTGGGGGCGGGGGAGGCCGGCACCGGATTCAACACCACGCCTCGGCTCTCACGAGTCAACCCACCGCCCTCACGCTGCCGTGCTGGCATCCTTTACTGCAACCATGCAAGCGCAGCCCGTGGGCAGCGTGCACAACGCCGTGTCGGACATAACTCTGATGCCAGTGCAGCCTTCATTGACCGCCACTTCGTTGTGGCGGTACAACTCACTCGGCCTGCATTAACTACGCATGAACACTTGCTCCAAGCACTGGGCCAATCCGCTCCTCCCCGCCCGCGCTCCGCTGTTCCGCGCAAGCCTGCCGCCCCGGGCTAGTCGTTAGTAGGACACCACCTTCATCATCATGCATCCGCCCAGCGCCCCACGTGCTGCTGTGCCAGATTCCAGACCGCTTCCTCCACCCTCGTCCCCACTCCCGCTGCCCATATCCGACATGGCCCCACTTGCCACTCTTCAGCGCCGAACGGTCAGACTGGCTACACGCGAAGCCGCGCGCCAGCCCAGCTCCACCCCGTCCTGCCAGCCAATACCCTCGCTTTCCCCATATTCCCGCAAACAGCTGCCTCTCCCCGACCGCTAGTTCTTCCATTCCACCTTCTAGAAGTGAAGCGCCAGCAGATCCGATGCAAGCTCATCAATCTTGCGGTCTGGCTGTCGCTTCGAGAAGCCGCCCAATCGCACCCTTGCCCGTCCCTGCAGACCGCGTTGCTTGACCGGCCACATGCGGCGCCTGGTTCCCCACCACCCAAAACTAACCAGCTGTTGCATCTCACCATCTCACCTCTCTTGCTCCACGCTAGGCCTGCCACGATGGCCTTCCCTCCCCGGCCGAGCCCCGCCCGCCAATAATGCCCAGGTACCAGCATGGCAGGAACAGGCAAAGACGCCCACACATGCACCCACAAAGACCTCTTCCTGACCGGTTCTGCCTATCTCGATCATCTCACCGCGTGTGCACTACAATATTACCCTACCCCACTTTCATCATACCAACAGCCCACACGGACGCCAGTTCATCTCCACTCCCGGGTTGGCCCTACAACAGGGCTGGGCAACCGTGAAGAGAGGGGACGGGCGGGCTAGCCCGGTCTGTGGACTGGGGCCTGGGCAGCTCGAGCAATCCCAAGCCCATGCTCTGCTCTTGGGCGTATTAAACGAACCACTCAGAAAAAAAGACGCATGACGTTCCCTCTTTTCCCCTGCCTGCAGGGCCCGTGTAGTGGCCCATATCTTCCGAAACGCAGGACCCTTGGCCAATTTCCCTCGCAACCTGCCATTGGGCTTCCGTTGGCTCATCACCAGCGACACCAATCGAAGGGCCATGGACCTCTCGATTGTTCTTTTCGCGGCCGCGGGGAGCATGGTCGAAGACGAAGGAGCTCGGAACGCGTGTTGGCTCCGCCCAAGTATTGAAGAATGTAATCATGGTTACACACACATATGTCGGCGGTGAAACAAAACCGAAGAGGCAAAATACTTTTTGCCACATGTCATTTTGCTTGAAGTCTTCTTCGTCTCAATTAGACAGCCGTTTTCATGCGGCCAATATACCATCAGAGCAAGATAAAGCAAACGAGATGAGGGCCAGCCCTGCAACACACACCGCTGCTGACAAGACAAGATGGATCAAAGCATTCGACGAGAACATTATGGTAATTACTAAGTCTTTCTGTATATTGACGGTCCAAGAAAATGGGTGTTTCGACGGGAGGTGTGTAATTAAGTGGTGGTTCGAGAGAATTATTACGGTAGTGTGTAGTGAATTCGAGGTGTGTTGCGTGTCATATGAGAAGAATCGAAAGATGGGACGAGCAGACGAGGTCAACTGTCTCTCTTTTTCCCTCCGAGGAACGCAACATTACAGGAAAAGTAGAAGGTGAGACAAGAAAACGTGTGTAAAAGAGGGAGGAACTGGAACTAATAGTAGCAGCCAAGCAAGTAACGCTAGCAGCAACAAGCAAATAGCACTCGTGCTCAAACTTTTTGAGAGCAGAGTAAGCGACCCTCCCACCCAACCATATAGTAGTCAGTTCCTCAAAGTGTAATAGAAAACACCAACACCTTCACACCTTCCCAATAATCCCATCCGAAGAGCCTACCCAGCCAGATAGAGAACTTGAAAACTAACAAATCGCTAAACTCGCAAGATGCTAAACAGCAAAACAGCCAGCCGTTACCAGTGATGGCTGTGGAAAAGGTGGTATTGACGTCGAGGAAACCTTTCCACTCGCCCAGATGATGTACTCCCCAATAGCCCGATTTTTGTTTTTAAGCCCCGCCAAGTCTACCGAAGCCGCCCAGCGTGACGTCGTTCAGAAGACGAGAAATCGCCTGCCGTTAGGAGAATTTTTTGGTTGTCATGTCCGTCATTAAGAGTTTGCGGTGCCTGACCGTCAAAAGGCCAGAGGCCGCTTACTCATCCCGCTTCCTCTTCTTCTGCTTCTTGTCGTTATCCGACATGGAACCGTTCGACGAACCACTCGACACGGCGGCGACGGCATTGTAGAGAGCGGCGCCAAGGGCGTTGGAATCCTGGCTGTCGTATGACGAGGTCGAGGACTCCTTCTGCCTCCTGAGCTCCGACTCGTCCATGACACCGAGGGTGACGGTGCCAGTGCCGTGGGTGCGCTGGTGCTGAGAGAGGTTGTCACTGCGAGAGAACTTCTTGCCGCAGTCGGTGCACTCGAAAGGCTTCTCGTGAGTGTGCAGAGAGCGGTAGTGGCGCTTGAGGTGCTCCTGGCGGCGGAAGCGGCGAGAGCAGAGCGAGCACACGAAAGTCTTGGAGGGATCCTCGGTGAGCGACTGCTTGCGGCCGCGGCGGCTGACGGGCTGAGAGGTAGGGGTGACGCTGTCCTCAGAGGCGGAGGGAACGCCGGAGCCAGACTCGGAGGCGGGGGGGGCGGATGCCTTGCTGCGGCTGGCGTGCGACCTGCCCATGACGAAGTCGGAGTCGGAGTCGTCGGCACGCCTCTTCGCGCGCCTCTTGTTCTTGGCCTCGGTCATGTCGTCAGAGAAGGAACCGTCAGTGTCAGGAGTGGGGAGGCCGTGGTGAGCGAACTCGTCGCCGAAGTCGCTGAAGTTGTCCTCGTCCACCAGGTTGTCGTCCTCAAGCGAGAGCGAGGAGAAGCCGGTGCGCTGGCGCTTGTTGCCGTGGAAGGCGGTGTTGTCAGTGGTGGGGAACTGAACGGCGTTGAAGTCGTCCTCGGAGTCGAGCTCGAAGAGGGGCTCGAAGGTCAGCTGCTGCGGGTTGGAGGTGAAGTCGGCGGCGGGCTGCTCGGCGCGGGCGGTGAAGGCGTCGCCGCGGAGCATGAGCTTATGTTCCTCGTCGTCGCCGGAGCACAGGGTGGGAAGGCAGGCAAAGTCGGTGTTGGATGAGACGGTGAGGTTGCGCGGGTCGCAGAAGTCGGCCTCGCTGTCGATCGGTGTGCGCGGCAGCGGCGAGGGCGAGGGCGAGATCGAAGGGCACGAGGTGGCCGAAAGCAGGTAAGAGGCGGCGGAGGTGGTTTGGGGCTGATCCAGGCACGGGTGCGAGGTAGGCGGTTGGATGAACACTGCGCCCGCGTTAGCCAGGGTCCACGCTTCGCGGCTAAAGCAAACGCGTGACAAACGGTCGGTACCGCGCAACTCAAACCACACAACACACAAAGCACTTACCAGGCGTCATCGGAGGCGACTGCGACCTCGTCCATTCCTCACCGGCCAGGATCTCGGAGAAGACCTCCTCCTCGCAACCCTGCTTCACGCCCTCCATGCACTCGAAGGTGCCGTTGACGGGCGTGGGCAGCGCATCGTAGATGGAGGAAGGCGGGCTGGAGATGGCGCTGCACGATGAAGAGAGCGGCGGTGTGGCGGGGGGGAAGCGGAAGTCGAACTCCGACTCCAGGGGAGTCAGGTAGGCCGCGTCTTGCTGGATGAGGAGGGTAGGCTTCTGGTGGATGGGCTGGGGCGAGGCGAGCGGGGTCATCATCTGCGCGGGGTATGACCTTGCGGCGTAGGCGGTCTGCGAGCTGGAGGAGGAGGGGCGGCCATAGCACATGTTGGAGGTGTACATGTGCATGCTCTCGGGCGTCGAGCCCAGCTGGCCGGGGAAGGCCTGACCATGCGGGTGTGGTGTGAAGTGGCCGTGCTGGCGGTTCTCGGGGCTGGGGTCCGGGTTGTAGTAGAAGAAAGGCGATTGACCCATCATCTGGGGCTGTGGTGCGAATGGGGACTCCATTGTATCTGTGTTCTAGGGTGGAATGTCAGCTCCCATTCCAGGCCGAGAATAGCAACACACGTGCGGCGACTGACCTCGGGCAATACAAAGGCGAGGTGTGAATTAAGATTGGTGTGTTGTTGTTACAGGTGATCCAAAGGATGTGTCGCGAGGTATTAGAGTAGTAGATGGTACAGGGTGTCCAGAGTGGTCGAGGTGGTTTAGGCCGTATATCAACGCTGCGGTACGCTCGAGAGAGTGACGGACAACAGCAATGGGAGGATATCCGAAGGCTGTCTACTAGGTCTAGGTTTACACGGGATGCTTGAGCATGGAGCGTCGGCAGGTGTGTCCAAAAGAAGGGCTGATAACAATCGAGGCTACTGTTACACAAGAGACAGAAGGTCGAGAGCTATCGGGGAAAGCGAAGTAATAAACGGCAGTGTTCTGGAAGAAAAGGTGCGAAGGACAGAGTTGATAAACCCTGGGTTCAAGGAAAGGGCAACGAGTGGATGGGGCGTGGGTGTGGATAAGTAGGTGGGTGATCAGCGAAGGACGAGACAGGCGATTAAGTCTGAAGAAGAAAAGATGACCAGGCACAGTGGCAGAGGACGCGGAAATGGTTAACTACCATGGGAGGGGAAGTCGGGAAGGCGCAGCAGCGGAGCCATCGAGACATGGAGCGGTGCATGCGGCGCGACCCCTGCGGCCCTAATGCACAGGCGCGTTACGGCCCTGACTCGCACGCAGCACGGCGCACGCGGAGTGGGCTCGAGGGCCGCGCGGCATAGAGAGAGGCATATTTTTATGCCTGGTCGCAGCACTAATATTGGCCGGCGACGCCCTGGCCTCTGCCTCACAGCCCGCCCGCCCCGGGCGAATGGCGGCGCGCCCCCGCCGCCTGCGAGATTACGACCCGCGCACCACCCACATCATCGCGAAGCCCGCGGCCATACGTGAAACCCTAGTGCGCTGCATAAAGCCAGTCGCGCTGCTTGCTGCGCGCTCGCGTGCCACACCCAGCGCGGCCAGCTGAGAGCGCACTGCAGAGGGTCGCCCATTGGGCCTCGCGCGCCCGCGACCCGCCGGCCGCGGCCAAACACGCAGTGTGACGGCCTGCGAAGCACTGCCGTTCAGCCTGTGTGACGGGCGCTGTCGAGTCGCGCCGCCTATCAGTCCGCGCCGCCCTGGAGGCAATCGATATGTTGCCGCGAGACGTGCGACCCTGATTTTCTGCTTGGCCGGCCGCATGTGAAGTGAGATTTGTGGAGTCTGCCCACCTGAGCGTCACCTTTCACACTGCCGGTGAATCCCAGATCCAGATGTACAGGGTGCCACGCAAGACAGCACTATGATGTCGCCGCCTGCAGCGCCTGCGCCCAGTGCGTCCGCTCGCTGTCATTATTGTCAAACGGGCTCGCGGGGACTGGTCCCGCAGCTTCACCGTCTTGCTGAAACGCGCTGGGCTGAACGTCTCGCCCACACCTCGCCTTCATGCGACGCGATCGATCGCGGCATTCAGCCCGCCCGTCCGCCGCGTCGCCGTGCCCGCCGTGTTGCTGCAGCAGCAGCCTGAAGACACCGGTGGCGCCTCTCGCTGGTGAAGGAACAGCTCCCGGCGCAGCATTGGGCGGCGGCGTGCTGCTGGCCGACTCTGCGCTGTCGTCGCGCCGCTCACCGAGGCGAGTGTGGTTTTCATGTGTGTGGGGTAGCAGCAGCCCATGGGTCGACGGTACGCTTCTGCGAGTGGTGCGACGCAGGACAGCTGTGTCGTCGTGGAGGGGCGGCGGCCCCGCTGACTGGCTGGGCAGCCTCTGCCCGACGCGCCTTCTGGAGCGATTCTGGCGAGCCATCCGGCTCATTCGAGCTGCCTGCAGCCCGGCTGTTTCAACACCACAAGTGGGCAGCGTGATGGCCGACGAGACAGCCTCCGCCAGCGATAGGCGCCCGCTATCACTCGTCGCACGACAACGCGCTCCCGCGCGCCAGAACGTCTGCCTCCACCCACAACTGCGTGCCCGTCACCCGTCGCGGCCGTCAGCGTGCAGCGGCGCTCGTAAGTAAGGCCTTCAGCTGTGCCATTCTCGTGATGATCATGCAATCGCCAGCATAATCATCGTACTCGTTGCTATTCTTGGTCCGGGCGCCGTCCAGCATGCACAACCTCGGGTGCGCGGCGCAATCGGGAAAAGCGGCGCGGGCACGCACCACTTATGATGCACAACGCACGGCCCCAGGCCGTCATTCTGCTCTGTCCCATCGCTCGCCGCCACTGGCTGCTGCGCGTCGAGAACGCAGGTCCGACCGCCCGACCCGTCCGGGGGCCCCCGATGCTGAGGGCGGCCGTTGGTCGCTAATGCCAGCCAATCGTCGCGATCGGCAGCTGTGCGGTACTATCTCCACATGACTGCTGACGCCGACCTAATGCAGGAACGACGCAGGAACAACCACGGCTCGCCGCCCAACGCGACCGTTTCAGCAACCCACCGCCGCAGTCGTCTCTTACGCCTCAGGCAGCGGCCGCGGGCTTGTGCCGTGCCGGAGGGTATTACTCGCGACGTGGGCAGGTCCGCTGCGTGGATAACTCAAATGGTGTTGTCGGTCCGAGACGGGACCCTCTCGCGATTCAGCACGCCGCCCGCGGGACCTGGCGCTTGCCTCCATCCATATTAGCCTGTCCCGCGCGCTGGTGCCTTCCCAGAGCACTGGCGTCGGGGAAGCTGCACCTGGTTCCCTTAGCTCCTTCCAGTTCCCTCGCGCTCGTGCGCCCGGTGTGCGCGCGCCCCAGACAGATCGACGTTATCAGACAGCCGAGATTGCGTAGAAGCTATCGGCTCTTCCATCGCTTCGAGTGGGCTTTCCAAGGTTTGACCCTGCTTTCTTCAGACGGCCCGCACCTGAATCAAAACACCCCACGCTTGGACGGCTTTGACTCGCGGTCCTGCTTGGGAGCACTGACAACACGCTGCGAGATCAGGTCGGATGATAAGAGCCAACGCGGGCCTCCCGCCGCATTCCTCAGCACTACGGCCAAGCGGCGCGCCCTCGTCACATCTCAGCGTGGCTGCGCCGCAAGTGAGGCGTGCGGCTAATTTGGCGATGCTATCACCGCCCGCGCGCTCGGGATGGCGGTGCCTCCAGCGAGATGGGAACCTCACGTCAGGATCTCCATCGAGTTAGCTTGCGATCGTGCTCTTCCGCTCCGGGAAAGCCATGATTGCCCTGGTGCTTTTCCGGAACACGCCACGGCTGCCGCGATCGTGGTTCGTGGAGAGGCCCTGGCTCGAGCTGGCGGTCCAGCGAAATGAGGTGTTCATGCCATTTTGTGGACCCTCGCCTCCAAGAGGCAAGCCACGCACCGCGGGCCTGACGAAGCCGACGTGTGCTGGAAGCAAGCTTGCACGCTGCCGTCCCCACAAGGACAGACCCTTCGGCAGCCGCAGACGATTGGCCGGACAGATGTCGCTCGACACTGAAACTCGTCGATCCCGCACACCAGTGGACCCTTCGAAGCTGCATGGAAACGCCAAGAGCGGGCCATGAGTCGCGGTGCAGACGGCCTGGACTTCCCGATGGCTTCGACAGCGAGCACCGGTCAACGACACAGAGGCGGTCAAGTTCGACGTGCACACAGTGCAACTCACCGCAAAGCCCGCTGGTCCTAGGGACGGCCATTGCTCCTAGGAACACCGGGCCGGGCCTGGTGCCGCTCCAGAGCATCTGGATGGCTGATCATCGCACGAACAGAGCGGCAGCACGGCTGCCCAACTGCGCTGCGAACACTGGATCTGGAATTTGCATCGACTCCCACCCTTCCGTTCGGACCGTTTTTGCCACAGCCGGCGGGACGGTTAACGTTACTCATGAGATAAGCTGATGATAGAGGTGGTGGACAGCGTGCGGTAATTGCGCGATGGGTAATACCTCACCAGACGCGCGGGGACTGACTCGGCGTGCGGGCACGCAAGAGTTGCGGAAGGCGGATTTACGTAGCATGTCTGCCAGCAGGATTGCTGCAAGCGTTCGTGACGGCAACGCCGGTCGAAGTGGCGTTGACGTCGGCGGTCTGCACATCAGTTGAGGCATCGAAAATCATGTGTCCCGCCCTACGCCGGCGCCGCTTAGAGTTCGCAGGTTGGACCGCTCTATTAAAACCATTATGACGGCGCAGAGCTCTTCGAGGGTCTCGGATATAGAAGATCATAGGGTAATCTCGTTGGATCCTCAAATCAGATGAACAGATCAATGGCTCTCTAGCCGGTTATGGAACGGCGCAATCAACCCAGCGTCCGGGGTGCAGGAGCAGCGCCAACTTTCCCACGTGGGATTCGAGGGCTGATGAAATCAGGACTGGGATCAAGATGATGTCTTCGCCGTTGCCACCCGGTGTCTACCGTTCCCGCTGCAGGGCAAGGGCGGAATGCCCGCCAGGCCCAGATGTTTCGGAATGCTCGTGCCCAACGTGATCTGAGACAAGATGCAAAAGTTTTCAGCAGCTTGACGTACGAGCGCGCAGAGCAGTGCGACAACGAGCGGCGCCGCGACAAGGCCTGGCCCACGCCCCGGCCTCCCCGGCGCAGCCGAGGCTTGCGAGCCTATGGTGAGGCTATGGAAAGCAAAGACCGCGGCGTCGGGGACTGGGACCCGTCGTTTGCCAGGCGAACGCTCGCAGCTTTTGCGCACAGCGACTTTTCGGCGTTGCGTACGCCAGGGACACGGGTCGGAGATGAACGCGTTGAGGCGAAGGGCCGGCGGCGTACCGTGTTCGATGGAGGGCAGATGGGGGATACGGATTCCAGAAGCGCCTCAGCGTCGCCCGCGCGCGCGCGCGCAAGCACTCGTGAGGCGGCAAAGCCTCGACTTGCTTTGGGCATTGCGCGCGCGCGATATGCTGTCTGCCACTTGCAGGAGTGGGGGAGGGGGAGGGGCATTGTGTGTGTGTGTGTGTGTGTGTGTGTGTGTACAGGCCTCAGAATTGTGTATGTTGAAGTCATGCCCGATTTGTGGCCGGGTCAGTCTCTTCCTATCATGTGTTTGGTGATACTTTGCGTATCGTTCATCACAGGCCTTGTTGAAGAAATTTCCCATTGCCGCCAGCCCTCGCACCTTTTGTCCATGGGCGCCGGATAAACGCGGCGCCCGGTAGGCGGGCCGAGGATCAAGCGGATTGGCTACAAAACTCTTCTCGCGCGCGCAACTCAGAGAATTTTCTTCTTCGTGCGGCGACGTGACCGATATCTCCGTGTTGCTTGATTCATCCTTCCCAGTGATCTATCCCAAGCGTCAGTCACGTCACAGAAGAAATATATTGCATACCGAAGCCCTTACACTTTACGGTGGCGCCTGGTCGAGTGGCGTTGTCGTTGGAGCGGTGATCGGACATACCCCCGTCCCCTCATGCGTGGAATCAATAGACCCTGGAGATCTCAATATGCTCGCCATCCCACAGCTGCGTGGTGGTGGCTTATAGCACAAAAATAACTTGGACTGGTTGTGTATTTTTGGACAGCAGTGCTGCATGCTGGCCTATGCCAAAAAAAAAAAAAGATGCTATGTAATAAGCCTGCAGATGAGCATTTCGCGTGTCTGCTCGCTCTGCTTGTGGGCATGACCGCAGGCTGGCGTCGCCGCCTTCCCTGGCCGGCCTCGCCGTACCCCTCTACGCCTCGTCGCCGATCTTCTCCAGCTTGCCCATCTCCCGCTTCTCGCCAGACTCCCCTATTATCCTGATCCGGTCCAAGCGGACCTTCTCCCCGTCGCCTTCACCGTCGACCACGAACATAACCAAGGAGGTAATATTCTGGAACTTGACATAGCGCAGCTCCAGCTTGGCGGTGCCGGTGCTCGTGTCCCAGTCTTCCGGCTTGATTGCGATCTCCTGCGTGGCCGGGATGTCATCCGCCTCCTCGAACCCAAGGTTGTGGGCCCTGTTCGTGTAGAGCTTGATGGTGCGTGGCCGCATGGGCACCTCATCGGCGTCCTCGGAAGGCTGGGGCGGGAAGGACGTGAGGTGGATAGTGTGAACCTTGAGCGTCGACTGGAAGGGGATGTACAGCATGAGCTGCTCGTCCGTGTCGCTCTCGACCCAGTCCGGCGCGCCACTCGCCTTAGCCTTGCCCTTTGCCGCCTCCGCGCCCGACGGCTTGCTCGTCGCGAACAGCACGCGCGCACCTCCAGCTTCCTCAGTATCCGCGTTCAATAGATCGAGGCCTCGGACATCGACGTGCTCCGTGGCATCGCCGTAGCCACGCGGAAGGCTAGCGCCAAGCCAGCCGCTGCCGGAGCTGCCGCTGGCTTCGCCGAAGCCGCCGGACGAGGCACCACCAGACTCGGCCTCGGCGGCGAGCTTCTTGACAGCCTCGGAAAGCTGGGCGGCATTGGCTCCTCTTATCCTCGAAACCTCACGGGTGTTCTTGAAAATCATAAAGGTAGGCATGGCAGTGATGCCGTAGGTCTGCGCCACCTGTTGCTGGGTATCCGTGTTGACCTTGGTGAAGGTGATGATGTTGGGCCGCGAGAGCGAGGCCGATAGCTGCTCATACAATGGAGCTATCGCCTTGCAGGGACCGCACCAGTCGGCATAGACTACGCGCAAGAGGTCAGTGCCGAGGGACTAGGCTGAGCGCGGTGCGCAGGCGGCTACTTACAGTCGACGACGACGATGCGCGAGGACGACAGCAACGAGCTGAACTGCTCGGGAGACTCAATACTGACGGTCTTGGACATGTTGGCTGGGGTTGCGGTAGAGAGGCGGGGTATCTGAGGATGGTGGGGGACTTGAGCTGGAGCTGGAGCTGGAGCTCAGGCTGCAACTGGGCTGTCGACGCTGCTGAGTCAGCCGGCCGCCCGCATGTTTGCACTGTTTGCTGCCGACGGGCCAGCCCGCCCGTCTCACGGAAACGTGGTCCGCCCATCACCACCAGTTCCCTTCATCACCGACACGCTCGTCGGCCGGCTACAGACTGGTGATTTCTGACGTTAGCTGCCGCCCTGGAAATGCTCCACCGCACAGCCATCCCGTTGTGTTGCACTTCGCCACGACATGCCGGTGAGCCGACTGCTGCTTATGCCGACAGGTACCTGTTTCTCTGTCGCCCTTGGCCCCGTTCCTCATCCTCACCCAAGGTCTACCTGTTCTGTTCCACGATCTCTCCGCCATCTACTTGCCTTTGCAAAAGCTTTCACCCGCCCAAAGGATGGCGGATTCGGCGCCACGAACTCTAAATATCCGGACATTACGGCTTTGTCCGCACTCGACTCCGACACCCACAAGCCTGAGTACCTAGCAAACGCCTTGCATGGCTAGGCTCTTCGCACGTCGGTGTCGTCAGTCCGAAAGTTGTATTTCCGCGTTTGTATCCGGGGCGCGTGGAGAAGTGATGCCATGCTGGGACCGAAGACTGGCGAGTGCGGCGGGCGCCATCGCGGCGTCCTTTGGACGATCGCGTCAATGGCGCCTTTCATTATTCCTGCCTAGCGTTGCATAATTGCTGGCGCCGAGTCCAATGGCCGGGAGACCCTGGGGACGGTAGGCTACTGATGGCATGATACGAAGGAGACTTGAACCTAAGGTGGAGCCAACGGCGACGACGACAGCCGGCCGGCATGAACCCTCCTGCCACTGCGGATCACTGTCATGTCAAGATCCAACATGGAGAGGGTCAAGTGATTGGCAAACGCATGCAATCCCAGGACCAAGCATTCAGGCGGCCATGCAACAGCGTGGGCCAGGAGAGAAAAAAGCTTACAGCTGAGGGTCGGAGAAAAATGCCGCCAAATGGCTCACGTCATGCACGCCGGTCTGACAAGCTGACACGCATATTTCGAGACGCCAGAGTGGCCGATGGTCAGCCCGAAGCCCTGGCTCTGGGCGCGGACGGGAGGTGCAAGGAAAAGGCATGCAGGCAGCCGGGTAGCTCACCCGTCCATTGGGTGTTTCACCAACACAAGCCTGTCCAGTCCAATCACCACGGCCACAATGCCGCGTCGCGCTCGCAATGGGCGATGCACCATCGGCAATTCGCAACCTCCGCCACAGTTCCCACGAGGCTCTGCCCTCGGTCGACGCCGCAGATGCTCGGGCGTCCTTAGGGCCCGCTAGCCCACCACCGGCTGCACTGCCACCGTTGCCCGCTGGGATCTTGCCTGCCGACGCTTCTTCAGCTCGTCCGCATCCGGCACAGGCCTCACAAGCCACACCACCACTACGCTCTCGTATCCGTGCAGCCAGCGGCAGCGCGCTCGGGCAGACTCCGCTCAGACGCGACGTAGCCTACCACACACTACGGCGCGCGGACTGGAAATCCCCCAAGAGCTGGTCGGCCCGGGGCCTAGTTGGCGCGGTGGCAAGCGGGCGCCTTTCCCTTCGTCGACACAGCTTGTCGGATCCATCTGGCCATGCAATTTCCCCATGCTTCCGCCTGGCCCTTGCTCCAGAAAAGCTCTGCGCTGTCGACCTATCACTTATCTCCGTTCACGGAACGGGAGCGCCATCCCGCGAGCATGTGCGCAGCTCTTCTTGCTACGCTATGGCTGCACAATCAGAATCAGGCCGCCGCCGCCCGACGGGGAAGATCCCTTCTGCTGCTGACTGCGAACTGCTGCACCGTCCTCCTTGCCTGTCCGGGCGACTCCACCCCAGCGCCACAGCATCGACATCTTCGATCAAACTGTCCAACATTCCCGATCTGGAAGACGGCTGAGGCGCCGTCGCACCTGACCCTGCAGCTTGAAATTACCGATGAGAATCCGTGCCCGATAACAGCATCGCCCTCTCACACGTGCTGCCAGCATCTCACTCGACCCGCCGCGCATCTTGGCTGTGCCGATCTGTCTTACAACAGACCCTTGGACCTGCGAGTTACGAGGATAAGCACGAGAAAACCCTGGGCCAAAGGATTCTCCCTGCAGTAGTTCGTCTCGCCATGTGCTTATCCTTATCCAACCGTCCACGACGCTCCACCAGCGCTATCGTGTAGATCTGGAGTAGACCGTAAAAGCCCAGAGGACAGCGGCTTGACACGTGTGCCGTGCGAAAAACAACAACAAGCTGCTAACCTAAGTTCCTGCTCCTTCGGTCTTCCGCCTAGACTCGGTAGCCAACCACTCGTCGTGCCACGACGGCCTAAGAGCACCTCCCACATGCACAAGGCGAATAAACTTTGGCCGTCCTTCCTTCCCCTTCAATTGCCTGTCAAGCTGGTCTCGGTCGTAGATCTCGCGACCGTCACGGTAGTTACCTGGATGGCGTGCTCATCTGCCATCCTTCCATCCGCTCTTCCTCGTGGCGCGCTTCTGGACCACGCGCGCTCGCGCCCCTACTTCCTCTCAAACGCTCGGCCTGTATTGAACGCGTCATTGGCTTATCGCTACCTCGAAGTTCAACAAGAGCGGGCATGACAAGTAGGCTTGAAGGACGAGCGCACGCCCTTTTTTCTCTCTCGTTTTGCCCTTTAATGCTTCGTCTTCGGTGCGCCACAGTTGCGGTACGGCGGATCTGAGCGCGGGTCTGTTTTTGCCTCTTTTTTGCTTTTTCCGCAGGCGTGAGGCTGGCGGCTTGGCGGCGGCGCTGTCTCCGCAAATCTCATATGCAGGGCAAAGATTCGATAGTCGCCTCTATCGTTTTGCTTTTTCCTTCTTCCTTTTCCCGCACGAGCCCGCCACATGCGTATGCTAGAGCCAGATCCACCACCACCGGATCCTTGCCACCCCTCGCCACTGTCGCGTGGCTATCGGAAAGTGGATTATCGATCGTCTTTTTCTTGCTTTTGACAAGATCTTCCATCTATTGGATCTCGCTGCACTGTAAATTGTGGAGTAGTGGGCGGACGGAGAGATCTTCTGGAAGATCGGTCCCGTTCTCCCTCTCTCAACGTCTCAGGGACCGACTGACGTAGGGTCTAAGGACTAGCAGTAGGAGCGAGATAATAATGTAATCCAATGCATGCATTGCATTATTGTCGGCACGGCGGCTAGACCCTCCCTTCAATCCCCCGCACGAGTCAAGAACGACGCGCGGGAAGATGGGATCCGCATACGTGGTGTTGCGTCCCAAGGACGCGGTATGTGGGGCCGCTTGGTCGGTGCTGGTGAAATGGTTGATATGGTTTTTCTCTTGCGGTTGCGGGTAGGGTGGTGGCTGCGGCTCATCAGGAGATTTACCTGCCAGCCACGCGAGGTTTTGCCGCCTTCGTGGCGTCTCGTATACCTTTATGGGCGGCCGGGGCCGGCGGAGCGGATGCCATTTTTTCTTTCTTCAATTATTGAAGGTCACGATCCCGTCGAGGATCGGGAGATAGTGGGATTACCACTAAATTTGCTTCTTTTTCTTGGCATGTCGTGGATGGTGGCCGAGGAAATTGGGAAGCTTGGGAATTGCGTTGGTCGAGTATCGTGTTGCTTGAGGCATTGCTTCGTACTTCTCCAATTTCTCGAGCAGGTAGCAGGTGTACGGAATGTCTCCCTGTCCTGATCGAGGCAGTCAACTTTCCAGTCGCTTTTGTTCGCTTTTGCCAGAAGGTCCTGACATCCCCGTCGAATTGGATAGCTAATCAGTAGGTTTGAATTGTGGATGAGCGCCATCAGTTGGACCTACTGAATGCGAGAACATCCTGGCAGGAGGCCACACATCTTGAGACCCTCTCCAAGCAGTTGATCCAACGTCATTGACTTGGGCCACGGCCAGGCTGGCGCCTCTGCTGTAACATCTATTGGGACACTTCCTTCTGACCTGAAATCTTGGAGCATGTTACGATTCGGATTCGCCTCCTCCACAGCGTTCTGTTCCTGGGATGTTGTGGGTGTCTTAGTGAGTAAAGCATGGATATTCTTGTGCCTGATGGAAGTGAAAAACTGGATGCTTACAGCCACCGCTTCGGTCCCTGCCGCGGCTTCGCCAAACACCCCCCCCCCCCCCCCCCCCCCCCCCCCCCCCCCCCCCCCCCCCCCCCCCCCCCCCCCCCCCGGGAGGTGTCACTTCGATAGCCCTACCGCTTTGAACATCAGCAAAAGGTCTTCGTTGCAAGCCAGTATAGTCCTTTGCACCCTGTATGAGACGTAAATCTGAGCAGATGGTGAAATTCATCGTGAGGCCACACGCAGGAGAACGAAGACACCAGTAGCGCGAAAGTAGGGACAGGAATGACTATTCCCACCTAACAGCCGTGAGATGCCATTTGGAAATGCTCTCTTTCGTTTCGTGGCGTCAAGGAGAGTAGAGGCTCCAAATGCACCATTGCGAATGTACGGCTCTTTACCATTACGACTTGGCTGGCTCATGACTACTCAGGGATATCGAAGAGCTACAAAACAGCCACCGGGATCAACAGGCAAGAAAACGAGGAATGAGACGGGCAGGAAGGGGCAAAAGATCTAGTCAAACGAACGGCTTGCACCCGTATAACCGTCCCGGCTCTTGGACACGACGACGACGATTCCCATGACGGCGACGATCAGGACCAAGACTACGATGGCGAGGATCGGGGCGGGCGAGTAGACTCGTCGAGAACGCCGGGTCAGCAACGGTTGCTCTTCCCCGTCGCCGTCTTCTTCATCAGACTCGTTTCCATTTCGACGCCAGCTGTGGTTCGGCTCCGGGTTATGCAAGCCCGGGAGGGCATTGCCGGACGGATCGAGAGAGTAGTCAGGGTCCGGGGGGCAGGAAGGGCCATCGTCATGGTGGTGGTGGCTGCTGTCATGGTGGTGGTGCGAGAGGTCGGGGCCGTGGGATGAGGCGTCGGCCACGTGCTGTCATTGCGCGCGTCAATAGAAAACCGAAGACGGCAAAGCGATGGTCGCATAGAGTTCCAGACCGAAGAAACCGGGGTAGGGGGGGGGAAGACGCTTACATCACCACCCGAGTCGTGTCCGTCAGTCATGGTTGTTGTCGTGAGGAACAGCAGAGGCGGAGGCCCTCGCTTCTTCACACTATCTGCAGGTTGAGTCGCGAGAGAAACGCGTGTTGTATGCGTGAAGGTGTCAACGAGGCGCAGCAAGGTAGTAGGATTCCCTTCCTGGAGGCGCGGCGAAACAGGGAAGGAACACACGTCACTGAAGGCAACAGCACTCCACCAAGTAGGAGGCGACGTCAAAATAAAATTAAAGCGACGGCTCGACAAGCAAGGCCTGGCTTTATTGTGGGCCTCGCGACCCCGAAACCCCATCACATGCGTGGCGCCATAGGATGCTGCAATATGCACTCCGCATTTCTCGGACACTCAACGTCCAGCCTGGGTTAGGCTGCCTGGCGGCCACCCTCATGATTGGCCCGCCACCTCGCTGTCCAGACGTGTCATTGGGCGTGATGCACGCCATATCCGCCTGCTTACCGGATGTCGTATGGGAAAGGCTGACGACGGGGTTGAGGTGGTCGTGTGGTCCCCTTTGCCGATCGACCGGGATCTCCATCAACCGTACGCGGGGTAGACATTACATCTACGTCACGCATGTGAATGATAACTGGATTGTTGTTTGCCCTTGCATCTGTCGCCATTGCTCCTCTTCGATGTCTTTCAGCCAAGAGGCACCACGCGAGTGCGATGAATGCGAGAGCGAGAAGGCGGCCAGTGGCACTGGTGTAAATCAGTGGTTTATCAATGCTCCATCTCCTCCACATGAGCCGTGAAACGATTCTCTGCCGTGCTATTTGGAGTGCAAAGACCACTCTCCGATATCAAACTACCCGTCCCATTTTTGATTCCCCTCGCCTCCCAGACCGTGCCAGCGCCGAGTCGATGCAAGAAAACGGAAAACACCGGGGAATTAGCCATCAGCGCTGCCGCAGGAACAATCCCCTTCACCAGATTCCTCCCCTCATCTATCCCCGTTTTCACTCTCACGCTTCGCTATTCTCCCATCTTCTCCACCCTCAGAAACTCCACTTCCAGCGTCTCTGAATCTATCAACACCACCAACCCCGTCTCCCTAAACTTCGGCACGGCCACCAGCCTTACCAGCTGACCCGCCGGACCCTCGATGACCCGAGTGTCGTACGACGGCTGGTTACCTGCGAAGTAGACGTGCGGGCAGTCCCTGATGAGGAGCGGGTCATCATCCTGGAAGGGGTAGCACCCTGTTCCCCATGTCAGTCGCAAGAATAGAAAATATGGGGCAAAGATGAGGAACTTACACAGCGTATCCGGTGCAGTTGGGGCATTGCACCTCCACCTCAGCATGCTCTCCATCATGTCCAGCCGATCATCGCTCTCCACGTATTTGAACATATCGCTCACGGGCTGTCCGCCATTGCCCAGGAACCTCCAGCCTTCGACCTCGCCTTCCCACGGGTTCGTCACTGGGTCAAACGTGCCGGGGGCTTCACCAACGGCTCCCTCCTGCGCAGGGCTTTTCGCATATAATCTTGCATTTGGGAAGAGCGCGGCATGCATCGGCTGCTGGGGGATCTGGACGTTCGCCGGGTCGGTCTGGCCAGGCAGCAGGGTGACGGCAATGGTGGGGAGAATCGATTCTAGGAAGGCGTCGAGGTTTTCCGTGGGCGCAGCGTTGTAAGACGCAGAGTCGTACCCGTACTTCTTGCCACTGCCCTTCTTCGTAGCGGCGAGCTCTTCGCGCGAGGGGATGGGACAGGCATTGGCGAGCGAGTCGCCGGCGATGATCAAGCGCGATACTCTGGCAATATCAGCCTGAAAGTTGGGGTTGCCGAGGTCGCCCGTCAGTGCCTCGGCGAGAAGGCCGAGCCGCAGTGCGTCGCTGTGGCTGCCGCTGATCTGGAGGCCACTGACGAGGGCGATTTTGCTACCTTTGTGGTCCTTCCTGCTCTCAATCTTGCCGGCTACTGCGGCCGCGCTGTCCTCCAGCTCCCAGCGCGCAGGCTGGCGTGGCAAATCCGCAACTTTGATTTCTAGAACATCAAACACGCCGTCGGAGGTCTCGGTGCCGATTGCGGCAATGATGGCGCCAGTAACGAGCAATGTATCCTCCAAGCAGCGGCCAGTCATGCGGAGGCGACCGGACTCGTCCTCAAGCATGATCTCACGCCGGGCGTCGGGCGAGATGTATTTTTCACGAGGTGGGGGCGCGGATATCCAGTGCTGGTTACACTGCGTTCAGCAATGGTCTCGCCTTTGCGTCTTCCAAGGAGTGGGTTGTACCTCTTTCGAAATATCGTCCAGCACCTTCGGCTTCAGCGCCATCTCCATGTAGACGGTCCCGACGACCCAGCACAGCTCACCCTGCCTTACGTCCAGCACACGGTCGACTTGGCGCGCGTTTTCACCTCCGATCTATTGGCATCGCGCAAAGCGCCCGGGTCAGCGCACGTATCATCGCGGTGGCGAGGGGGCTGCAGCATCTACCGCGTAGTCATTCCACTCCTCGGCGGCGGTCTTTTCGACGACAGGCTTCAGCTGCACCAATCGCAGGAAGTACATGTCGGCGTACTGCTGCACGTAGTGTCTGTCCGCACCCTTGGGGAGTTCGAATGTGTTCAGCGACGTGTATGCGGGCGGCGTGTCTCGCGATGCGACAGGGAATTCGGGATTCGAGCTGTAGGATTGGGTCAATACCGAGGGGGCTGGACGCCTTGGTGTACGCACGATGGAGCACTGCAAAGGCCATCATAGCGTTCAGGAGTCGACATGGCGAGAGCACAGAGGGCAATGTCGAGACAGCAAGGCGCACGTGGGGGGCGGTGGTTGCTCGGGGAAGAAGTCGCGTCGCGAAACCAATTTACGCGTCGGCGGCGGAGGACGCGCTTTCCCCCGACGTCATGTCGATCCCCGCACTGTACGCTGCACTTGATTGGTCCGCCATGGCTGGATTTTTATTTGTTATTATCATTCTCCAAGTGTCGAATTTTGACTATTCCCCCAAGGTTAGTCCGCCGGACCACGTCTCGGGCGCCCGCAGTTCTGATACCTGGGTGATGGTGCTCAATGCTCAACCTCGACCGATCCATCCGCACTGCTCGCACAGCCGAGGTTCGCGTCGACGTTGCGCAGAGCAATTTTGATCTTGCGCTTGTCGTGCCCGAGGGCACGGCAGCGGCCGCCAGCAATGGGGAACATGCTGAGGTCGCTGCGGTTCTGTCCGGTCCGCGCGTCGAGTACGTCACATCAAAGCGATGGAGAACCACCCCGTGCAACCCTCATACATTCCACCAACACCGTCCCGCTACCCATGCAACCATAGTCTTTTAACATCCCGGTGATCCCTGAGTAGAGTTATGATACAATAATACATGCCGTTCCATGCGCGAACCTCTTTTAGGCCGAGCCGTCGGCTTCCCCAACCACCCCCTGAACCTGCTCCGCCATATGCAGGTCGTTGACTGTCCACTCCTCCTTCACCCACCCCTTCTTTTCACCAAGGACAGCCAAGTTGCCCTTCGGCACTCCGTTTACCAAGAATTCTTGGGCGGCGCGCTTGACGTCCTCGGCGCTTACATCGAGAAGCTGCTCGCGCCTGTTCTGTTGCATCTCATGGTCAACGCCGCTAAGGAACCTGTTCATGCCTTCTTGGCTGACGCTCTCCGGTGCATCAAGGCTCTGGAAAACGCTGAGCTTGGCCTCTTCAAGGTCCCTGTCCGTCCACGCACGGTCACGCGCCCACACGCCCGACTCGTTGATGATCTTAATCGTGTTCTGCGGGTTCGGGTCACGGTAGCTGTAGAATCCGAAGATGCCACCAAGGCCATTGGAGTAAGCCCCGCCACCGTACGCGCCGCCCTTCTCACGGATCTCATGATGCAGATGCTTGTGTGTGAGTAGCTGGGCAAGGACTTGTAGAGGCGCGCCGTCGGCGGAGACGTACGGGACGGTTGGAATTGACAAGCCGGAATAGTAGACCTGGTAGGGGAGAGGGAAGAAGGATTTGGCGTTGCGCGGGAACGTCGTCAGACGGGAGATGGTCGGCGTCTCCGTCTGGTTGGCAGGGATAGAGGACAAGAACGTAGTAAGAGCTTCCTCGTTGGACGCAGAGCTCTCCGACCCGCATGTCAATGCAATACGCAGATTTTTGCTGTTGGAAATGGCAAGCGATTGGAGTGTCTTTAGCTTGTTGATCACATCCTCGAAAGACTCAGAAGTTGATCTGGATGCCAAGTTGGTCGTCAACTTGACCTGGGTCAGCCCGGCAGTTTGCTCGCGTAAGCGGGCTGCAGGCGTGATGCCAGCCTCAGCATATCTCCTTGCGTAACCGTGACCGGACTCGGCCACCGCATTGACGGCGCCACTGGCAGAAGCTTGGAGCAGTTGGCGGATCTGCTTTTCGGCCTCTGGACCATCAAAGTTCGTCTCCGTGATGAGAATTCGAAGCAGATCGTACATCGCTGGAACATTGCGGTCCAGTGCAGATCCAGCAAAGACCAGCCCCTCCTCATACCCCTGGATGTTCGTGGGTGTAGTCGTCGAGTGGTACCCAACACTGATACCGCCAGACTTCAGCTTGATAAGCTCTTCCAGCTGCTCCATTGTCTTGTCCTTGGTACCGAGCCTCATGATTGCGTCACTAAAGAGAGGAATCATTTCACGAAGCTCGTCCGGGAGGTCCTCGAACACGTTGACAGCGCGGAAGTAGGTCAAGCCGTTGGTAGGCGCTTCCCTCCATTGAACTTTCACGTCTCCGACTCGGCTTTGCCTGACTTCTTTCTTCTCCTTTTGACGCGGAATGTCTTTGACATGAACTGTGGGGAGGCATCCCAGGTCTTGCTTTCTGCCATTTTCTTGTTCCTCGAGTAGCTCCAGCTCGCGCTGTTCCAAGAATTTCTTCGCTTCTTCTTCGGTCCCAAACTTCTTCGTGGTCTCGAGAATCTTAGATGCCAGTCGCTGCGACTCTTCTTCTGCAATTTCTTGCGCATAGGTCTCCGAGGGCTCCATGGTGAATGTGAAGGTGTTATCATTCAGGATGTACTTCTCCAGCAAGCCTTCCAAGTAACCACCTCTTGCGTACTCAGCCTTGAAGGCCTCGACAACCTCATTCCATGCAAGAGCATCGAAGGGGTCGACACCATTGAACCAGCCAGGTTTGAGGCGCTGCATGAGGCCCATGCCAAAATGAGCGGTCTTGTGCTTGAGAGACAGCTCCAATTGGTGCAGAATGCCGTCGACCTTTGTCTGACTGAAGCCATTCTCCTTGGCTTCGGCCAGAGTTCTGAAGATAGCCTCTTTGACCTTGGGTACGTCGTCTTTCTTGACTCCGTTGAGACCGATGGAGAAGATGCCGACCTTTCCAGATCCATCATACCCAGTGTTCGGGCTCCAGTCCGGGCCCAGACCTGTCTCGATCAATCCCCGATACAGAGGAGAGCCGTAACCATCTAGTAGTAGAGACGATAGGACACCAAGGGAGAATGTTTCCAGGATGTTGGACGAGTCGCCCATGAGCCAAGATGTCGAGGTCTTGTACTGCATATCTGCCGGTACCAAGGGATCAATGGGACCCTTTTCGGTGACGTTCTTCGGCCCGTCAAGACGGATTGGTAGCTTGATGTCCGTGTCCACACGGATCTTGCCAAACTTGTCCAGCTGCACTCCAATGTCTTTCAAATGCTCCTCGAGAGGGATATCGCCGTACGTGAAGACCTTGGCGTTGCTGGGATGGTAGTGATCCGCGTGGAATTTCTTCAGCTGCTCGTGGGTCAGGTCCGTGATTTTCTGCGGGTCTCCTCCTGAATTGTTGATATCTGGGAACAGGTGGTCTTGGAAGCGGATGTAGTACAAATAGCTTGCATCCGACATCTGACCTTTCATCTCATTGTAAACGACACCCTTGAAAGCCAGCTGGTTGTCGTTCGACGCAGGCTCCAGCGGGTTTTCCGGACCAATACGCCAGCCTTCCTGTGTAAAATCATTCGCCTTGAGGAGAGGGTGCAGAGTGGCATCCAGATACACCGACATCAAATTCTTGAAATCCTGCGGGTTTGTGGTGGCGAACGGGTAGGAGGTGTGGTCTGATGAGGTGAAGGCGTTCATGAAATTGGACAGCGAGCGCGGCAGCATCTTGAAGAAAGGGTCGCGGACAGGATATCTAGCCTGAATCAGCAGCGGCTACCGATGTATGGAGCATGCGACGACCAACCTCTCGCTTCCGCACAACGTAGTATGCTCGAGAATGTGAGGGACGCCGGTGTCGTCGGGCGGGTTGGTCTTGAAGCCAATTGAGAAGACATTGTTCGAGTCGTCTCTGGCGACGTGCAGGTAATCGGCGCCCGTCTTGTCATGCTGCAGGTGGAGGGCCGTCAGCTCGAGTTCTGGGACGTGCTTGGCGCGCCGCAGAGTGAAGCCGTGCAGGCGCGATCCAATGGTTGGGAATTTCTGGAGATCCGTCACGGACGCAAGGCCGCGGCAGGAGCCAGGGCCGGCGGCGGAGGCGCGCAGGAAGGGCGCAGTGGACCGCGAGGCCGCCAGGGCCGGGCGTGAAGAAGCGCGCAACATGACAACGAAGGTGATGAAGAGCAAGCGAGTGACAATGACGAGGGCGGGCGCGGACTTCATGATGGTCGGCGCCACTGCGCGCAGTCCCGCCGAGCGAGCTGCTTAGTCACGGCGTGTGTAAGTGCGGGCATGGCACCGCGGCGAAGGGACCGGACAGAGAGTCGGCCACGGCAGCGCGGGCGCGACAGCGGGCGGCAGGTGGTCGCCAGTGCCGGCCGGCAGCGACGGGGCGGGTGTTGAGGGTTTGAGATGTGGGAAGATGCTCGAGGATTGTAGAGGTACCGCTTGGGACTGTGCTGCAAGCCTCAGAAGATTGCCTGCCGAAGCCCCATCCTTCCACTCCACCCGCACCATTCGTCCGACTCTCCAAGGTGCTCTGCGCTCGCCGTCACCACCAACCCCAAGCTCTGACGCCCCTCCCACGAGCCCGCCTGCCGCAAGTGCCCGCCCCCAGTCCCGGCCTGCCCCAGTCTCAGCTCCACGGCATAACCTGCCTGCGGCTCTCTGCGGATCGCCCACGCAAACCATCTTACGCCGAGCAGCAGCACCTCCCGCAGCTGCGGCCGCCCTATTTCTATGTAAAGGACGCCCGCCGTGCTCTGTTCCGCGCGCTCTAAGCCGTGGTCGCGCTGCCACTTCAACCCGTAGAGCGCGCACCTACCTCTGCCACACCAACGGAACCCGCCCGCGTGCCCTCGCTCCTCCCGCTCGCGGGATCACTGCCCCCTCTGTCGCCGAATCGTACCATGACGGAGGAGGCCCACCCTTCAATGGCGACCTCAACGGCACCACCGCCCGCGCCTGCGGGCCCGCCACCCAAGAAGGGCAAGAACAAGAAGGGAGCGGACCCGAGAGACGCCTCCGAACAAATCGCCGCGAAGATTGCCCAGCTGGAGCTGGACGCCGCGGGAGAAAAGGACCAGGATGTCGAGATTGAGCGCGAGGTCAAGAAGGCGAACCGGGAGCTGTCGCAGCTGCTGTCGCAAATTGAGTCACCGATGAAGAAGGTCGAAGAAGTGCGGAGGAGGTACACGGCTTTATTTGCTGACATGAAGCGGACGGAGCGCGAGCATGTCAAGGCCAAAAAGCGCGCCGACCAGCTGCAGAAAGAGAAGGACTCGGGCAAGACCGACCTGAACAAGATGACCACTCTCAAGGAGCGTCTGGAGAAGATGTCGCGCGATCTCACCAAGGAAAACAAGAAGCTGAAGGTACGCCATGCCACGCCACCGCTACTTGCACGCGCCTTGCACAAGTGCTGATTGCCGTTTGTTAGGAGGAAAATGTGCAGCGCGAAGCGACCGAGTCCCGCCACCGCGAGGAACTGCACGACCGCCTCGAGCGCATGGTGTTGGACGTTGAGGATGTCATCAACTCGAAGGAGAACCCGGAACCGCAGCCGGTGGATACAGACTTGGATAGATTGTACGTGTTGTCCTGCACCAGCCAGTAGCTGCAGCCGATTAATCTGGTGCGATCAGATTCGAGGAAAAGTTCAAGTCTTTCCTGGACCAATGGGAATGCCGAGAGAAGCAATTCAAATCTCTCTTGCGCGTGAAGGAGCTCGAAATTCTTTACCACCAGGCCAAGCTCGACCAGCAGCGCAAAGCACAGGAGGTCGAATCGTCCAAGTCCAACCAGTTGACTCGCCAAGTCACCACCTTCTCTCAAACTGAAGCAGAGCTCCGCAGCCAGCTCAACATCTACGTGGAGAAATTCAAACAGGTGAGTTTACATATGTCTCGCCTATGGGTCTGGCCGCTGTTCACTATGCTTCTTATAGATGACAAAGTTGACGGATCCCCAGGTTGAGGACACGCTCAACAACTCGAACGACCTCTTCTTGACTTTCCGCCGCGAGATGGAGGAAATGTCCAAGAAGACCAAGCGCCTGGAAAAGGAGAACCTTGTGCTCACGCGCAAGCAAGAGGCGACGAACAAGAACATCCTCGAGATGGCCGAAGAGCGGACGCGTACACAGCAGGAGATGGAAAAGCTGCGCCGAAAGAATGAGAACCTCGAGAAGCTTTGCCGCGGCATGCAAGCCCAAGGCCGCGGTCAGGTGCCGCCGCACGAGCTTGATCCGGACGACGAAGGTACCGAGAGCGAATACCTGGACGAGGACGAGTACGACGAGGAGGGCAGTGAGGAGTACGACGAGGACACGGAAGAGGAGGCAATTGATGTGCGCCCCGGCCCAGAAGCAAAGGTTTTCGGACCTCCGCCGCCCCCGCCGCCCCCGCAGACAATGGCCAATGGAAAAGCCAACGGCAAGGTGAACGGACAGGTCAACGGAGTCAGGAAGTCATAAGGAATTTCTGCTTGCTGTACACTAGGTCTGGGTTGTTGGGTACAAGATGCACTATTGTTATCAAAGAGTCCCGCGCGTGCCACAATGGTGAAGGAGTCCTCAGATCTGCTAGAGCCGCGGCATTCGACGCAAGCTGATGTCACGTGTGACGTGTGCACAGGGCCTGACCTCGGACGCGACGCTTCCCCGCAAAAAGGCGATCCGGACCTTACGACAGCCGATAGCCCCGGTCACCATTTCCTACCTTACACCCTACAATATTAGTTATGCTCCGACTGACTCTAATTAGACCTCCGTGCAGCGCACTTCACCTTCGTTCTCCTCGGACACCACCAATTGACACCGTGCTACCTCTACAATCCTCGAGCATCTTCCCACATCTCACGTAAACCATCACACGACCTCAACCATGGCGCCGCCACCCGCACTCGAAACGCCGCTGTGCAAGCTCCTGGGGATCAAGTACCCCATCATCCTGGCGGGCATGGCACGTACGTCAGGTGGGCCGCTGGCGGCGGCGGTGTCGAACGCTGGGGGGCTGGGGGTGATCGGTGGGCTGGGGTACACGCCGGCGCAGCTGCAGGCCATCATCGACGAGCTGAAAGCAGATCTAGCAGACCCATCTCTGCCCTTTGGCGTGGACCTGGCGCTGCCACAGGTGGGCGGTTCGGCGCGCAAGACGAACCACGACTACACGCGCGGCCAGCTGGACGCCTTGGTCGACGTGACGATCCGCAACGGTGCGAAGCTGTTCGTCTCGGCCGTGGGCGTGCCGCCGGCGCGCGTAGTCGAGCGCCTGCACGCGGCGGGTGTGCTCGTGATGAACATGGTGGGCGCGCCCAAGCACGCGATCAAGGCGCTCGAGGCCGGCGTCGACATCGTGTGCGCTCAGGGCGGCGAGGGCGGCGGTCACACGGGCGACATCGCCAACTCGATCCTCATCCCGGCCGTCGTCGACGTTGCGCGGCGTTACCGCTCGCCGCTGACGGGCGAGCTGGCTATGGTCGTCGCTGCTGGCGGCATCCGCGACGGCCGCAGCCTTGCTTCGAGCCTCATGCAAGGCGCCCAGGGCGTCTGGGTCGGCACGCGCTTCGTCGCCAGCGCCGAGGCCGGCTGCTCGCACATGCACAAGCAGGCCGTTGTCGACGCCAACTTCCAGGACACGCTGCGCACCCTGGTCGTCAGTGGCCGCCCGCTGCGCGTCAAGATGAATGACTACATCGCCGAGTGGGAGGCCCGCCCGCAGGAGATCAAGTCGCTGACGGACGCCGGCGTCGTACCGTTCGAGAAGGACATGGATGATGGCAAGGACGTCGACATGCCCTTCCTCATGGGTCAGGTTGCCGGCGTCATTGACGACGTCAAGCCCGCCCGGGAAATTGTCGAGGACATGGTCAGGGAGGCCGTGGACATGCTGCGGTTGGGCCAGAGCTACATCGGGGGCGGGGGCGGCGGTGGCCAGAGTAAACTGTGATCGCGTCGTTCGTGTTCAGGGGTTAAAACATACGTACATCGTACCTCACGGATCATTCGCTCACTCTTTATAACCGTTGTTGAAGGGCCTTCACAGAGAGGAAGAAGGAGGGAGGGAGGGAGGGAGGGAGGGAGGGAGGGAGGGCGAAGAAAAAGATTCTATATTATATAGACTACAAATACTAGCCACCCACCAACCACCTCTTTCATTGTCCTCACTCCTACATATCAGACTCCCAACCCCCTAACCACCAACCACAGCACTACAGGTACCACAACGTTATCATTCCCACCCGTCAACACCGCCTCCATAAAGCTTGCCACTGCACCCGTGCACGCCGCCTTACCCACATCCACTGGCCTCACCAGCGCCAGCACATCCCGCAAACCGGGCCACAGCGCCCGTACCTCCTCCCCGGTAGCGACGGCGGCAGCACCGCCGTTTCCGCCATCCCACTGGCCCAGACGCAGCCATGTCTTCGCGAAGACGAGGCCCGTGGTCACGGCCGCGGCGAAGGCGACGCTGCCCTCGAGGCTCTTGCCACCGAGCCACGGCCACTTCCGGCGGCCCCAGCGGCGTCCGATCAGGCTGGCGGCCGCGTCGCCCATGCCGACGCACACGACACCCGCCACCATGCTCACGTCCTTCGGGCCCCGCACCTCCCAGCCGCGCCACGGTCCTCCTTCCGCCTCCCCGTCATCGTCGCGCGGCGCACCCGCGAGGCTGAGCCACAGGGGAATTGCGCAGCCGATGAGCAGGAAGATATGGGAGACGACGACTGGGCCGCGCAGGTCGCGGCCGTCGACGTAGGGAGTGAGGAAGTATGCGAGCGGTTTCGACAACGGCGGAAGTTGCGCTGCGCGGATGAGGTCGAGGAGACAGAAGACGGAGAGGACGAGGGCCAGGGTGAGGGCGATGAAGCATGGGTCGACGAAGATTGTAGGCAGGAGCATGGCGACCATCATGCCGTGGAAGACCTTACGGCGCGTGTCGACCTCAACGGTTGCCGAGAGGGAAAGAACGGTCGCCATGCCAAGGATGAGGATGAGCACCCAGTATCCCGTGATGACAAGGCGAGTGTTAGCCGCACCGCTAAAAAGGACCTGACGGATGAATTCTGCTCGTGAGAGTTTGGCAAGGTCCTCCGCGGTGAAGTCAGGGAGGGGAGGGAGACTAATCCAGCTAGAAAGGGCCCAGTCAAAGACGAAGAAGCGGACGTCCCGAATGTTGCCGAGAAGGTAGCCAATAGCCCAGCCAAACGGCTCTCGCCCATGTAGAGCAAACCTCCCTATGTAGGCTCTGATTGGTACCAATATGAGGAGCGCCATGGCAACATAGACCCATGCAGCATACAGCCATCTCCTCGTGGTAGCCTGCGTTGGTGTGAGTGCGAGAAACGATTGCGCATATGATTGTTTCTTGCGCTTCGCTCTACTAGCAGCAGAGTGCGGCGTATTTTTTCCGGGATTGATGCTCGATAGAGTATGTCTACGTCCTCGTCGTGTAGCCGAGGAATTGGTGTCTCTAGAAGGGAGTATTGCATCCCGAAAGGCCCCGAAAGCGAACTTGGTCCCAACTGATGCTGCGTGCTGGATCGTTCCCGGTGCAGATTCCACAGGCTTGAGCCTAAGGTCATCTGAAAAATGCTCAGGGTGACCATCCTCGTCAGCATCACTATCGGAAGCAAAGCCTCCCCTGCTTCTCGACCGCGAGGACCCCGGCCGAAGGCCCTCGTTCAAGATGCCCAGGAAAGTTTGCTGAGCTTTGATGATACGGCCTGCTCGTCTAAACCTCCATTTCGGTATGCGCGCGAGCGCAACGTTCCATCTCAAAGTATGGCCGCAGAACATGAAGAGTAAGACTCCGCCGATCCAAAGTATGGATTTGAGAATGGCCATCTGCGGGCTTGTGGAGAAGAGAAGAAGGTTGATGAGGGTTGTGGAGAGCAGCTGTAGTTCGGCGGGAAGAAGGCTTGTCGTCGTAAGGTAATACAGCGGGGGCAGAAGCGCTTGATGTAACGCGAAAAGCGAAGCGATAGTTTCCGAATCAATGCGATCCGCCGGTGCCTTCAACAGATATGGCTTGGCCGCCGTGATCCTTGAAGGGATGTCGGTATGCTCCGATATTATAAGGGGAATAATGGAAATAAACCAATGCTCCATGTTGTACCCGTTACCGCGACCGTATGAAGGAATGAGTAGCGGCGGAAGAGCGGACGCCGCAAGGACAATGTTTGGCAAGAGAAGCTTTTCCATGCTGGGGTATAGTGACAAAGAAACAAAAATGGGTATCGCCGCTGGGTATAGAAGTGGAGCCGGGTCGAACGCAGCGGGTACATGGATCCGGTTCCATAGCCGGGGCGTCCTCTGTTCCGATCCTGTGCGCGGAGGCAGTAGCAGACGGACAGGGTAGAGCAGGATGAGCAGTGCATAGAGGACGACGTAGCCGGACAGCTCTGCTAGAACAATCGTGAGCTTGTGTGTCTCCTCAGAAGAGCCATTGACCACCCTACCTTTGCTCCAAGCATCTAAACTCCTGCGCGCCACCGCTCCGCGCAGCACCACGGCCCCAATCGCCGCCAGCAGCGCGACCTCGCACCCCCTCCTCAACATCTCCGCCCTTCTCCTCTTCACGAACCTCTCCCTCTCCCTCCTTACATTCTCGTCCTCAACCGTCTCCTCCCCCGCCACGCCCTTGCCCATCCTCTGGGAATAGTATGCCGGGGCGACGCTCAACCGCCGCCCCTCCTCCTCCAGCACGCTCGGCGTCAGCAAACCTGAGTCATTCGCCGCATCGGTGTCCTTAATGACCCTCAGCCCCTTGTGTGGCCGGATGGGCGGCGCAGGCAGCGCCTTCACGAAGCCGTAGCCCTCGTCGTCGGCCTCGGTGCCACTCTCGCTCATGCTGCGCGAAGCCGCCTGCGAGGGGTACGACGTCGGCGCGGCGCGCTGGCGCCTGTTCGCTTTACCATTGGCATCGTCGTTGGCATTGCCGTTCTCGTAGTCCGAGGAGGCAGCCGAGGATGAGTTGCTCCAGGCGGGCGAGCTCTGGTGCGGCTCGCGCAATTGCTGTCTGCGGCGGTGGTACGGGTGCGGTGAGCGGTTCAGGAGACGGAGGGCGTCTGGGCCGGTGGGATCGTCGCGGGCGCTGGCGGTGGCAGTTGCGGCGGGTGAAAGCGCATGGTCGAGAGCGGGGATCGCGCCAGAAGGCAGAGGCGGGCGGTGGTCTCCGGACGACAACGAGGTCGAGGAGGCAGCGGGAGGCTCGGGGGGCTCGTCGTTTTCTGTTTGGGTCATGTCGATGGGCGTGTCGGCGGGTCAAACGAGCGAATCATCACACATGGTTCGGCGGATTTAAAGGGTGTTGGTGTAAGGGAGGGGCGACACGGAGTCTGGAGACGTGGTTCCATTCTTTTGCTTCACATGTCACCGGCGTTGAGCGTTGGGGGCGCAGGGCCACGAAAGCAAACGTCAGCACGAGGCGATGCCCCGCTGCAGCAATCCTCCTGCCTGCGCATTGCTGCTACGGCCACCATTGCGCGCCCTCGTCGCGCGCACAGCTTTTGCGCGGCACCAAAGCCACGACGGTTGACGTCAGTGTCCGTCCGCTCTGGGGGCAGCCCGACTCGCGCGCCAAGCCCTGAGCGCGTCACAGCGTCAGCCTGTGCTAGCTATACAATGCAAATATATTTGTTTATGCCTGGGCACTGCCAATTCTAAACAGACATACAGGACCTAGCAGCCCCGTGCGGTCCAATGCGTATATACCCAAGCCGTCATCGCATCCGGTTCGCCGCCCAATGCAAGTCATTTGTTTACAAGTAACCGTGCTCCTTGAGGAATGCCTCGACGTCCGAGCTGTCCCGAGTGATCCAGTTGGACTTGGCCCGGATGGCGTCCAGAGACTGTGCAAGGCTCTGGTCGAAGCCCTTGGTGCTGCGCTTGCCGAAGAAGTCCTCGATGCGCTGGATGTGCTCCTTGCGCGTGAAGCTCGACGTGCAGATCGAGACGACCGTACCGAGCATCGTCAGCCCGGGCGGCAGCTTCTTCTCGAGCTCATCCCAGTGCTCGGTCATCCATTTCCAGAGCGCCTCAATGCCGTCCTTGTGTGTGCGGAGACCGCCAAGCGGAAGGTAGATGTCTTGGCCCTTGACCTCATCGCTAAGCGGCAGAGCCAGCGTTCTCTGGATAAGCTCCGGGCTCCGGGCGCGTCCAATTGCGCGCAGAGCCG
This sequence comes from Diplodia mutila, assembly GCA_022560015.1. Classification (NCBI taxonomy): domain Eukaryota; kingdom Fungi; phylum Ascomycota; class Dothideomycetes; order Botryosphaeriales; family Botryosphaeriaceae; genus Diplodia; species Diplodia mutila. Next base: position 99,015 of record JAFISB010000014.1, on the reverse strand, counting down.
TGTTGCGCTCGTCGCTGGTATTCGCCGTCCGGTACTCGTTCAGCACGGCCTCGTACTCTTCGGCACCCCCGTACGTCAGAACGATGCCGTAGACACTAGCACGAATGTTCGGGTGGATGGCCGCCTTGTCGCCCTTCTTGAATTTCTCAAACATGTCAAAAGCAGCCTTCTTGACCGCCTCATCGCCTGCGATGCCGGCCGCGCCAAAGAGGAGCGACTTGAACTGCTGCTCGATGTGACCGTCGCTATCCTTGAACTCCCAGCCGAGCTCATGGGCCTTGCCCTCAATAAGCTTGAGCTGGAACTTCTTTAGCGAATCCTTGACTGCCTCATCCTCGAAGATCCAGGCCGAGCGCAGAGAGCCGACACGGGCAGTGAGCTCATCCCAGACAACGAATTCGGGCTCGGACTTGAAGCCCTCAAGCAAGGAGAGAAGGCCGGAAGTCTTCTGGTAACCAGAGGCAGCAAGTGCGCCAGCATCAGCAATCATGCCGGCGCGGTCCTCAACCGAGAGCAAACCCTTCTTGGCAGCCTCTCCGAGCTTCTGAAGGCGCTCAGGAGTGTACGAAGTACGGTAGATACCAGAGTGGTCGGCGTTGATCTTGAAGAAGTCGGTGCTGTTCAGCTTAAAATCGGCCTCCCGAGAAGTCAGAGTGAGGTCTTCGTTGATTCCCTCCTGGGTTCGCAGACCCAGGAAAACGGGGAAGAGAACCTTGTCCTCTTCCGGCTTGACATCTGCTGTGCGCAGGAACCTGTTCTGCTTAACATGGATGGAGCCAGACTCCGGTTTCTCGGTGACGGTCACAACGGGGAAGCCAACGTTCTTCGTCCAGATATCCATAACCTTCTCAACGTCCTTTCCACTGGCATCGCTCAGAGCGGCCCACAGGTCACCCGTTTGGGTGTTGCCATAAGCGTGCTTTTTGAGATAGCGGCGGATACCCTCCATGAAAGTCTCCTCGCCAAGGTACTTGGAGATCATGCGTAGCACACACGAACCCTTGGAGTAGGAAATAGCGTCGAAGATCTGGTTGATCTCGTCTGCACGCTTGACAGGCACCTCGATAGGGTGGCTAGACCTCAGGGAGTCCAGGGACAACGCGCTTTGCAGGTTGTCGGTGACATAACCTTGCCAGACCTTCCACTCTGGGTAGAAGGCGTTGCACGAATACCATGACATCCAGGTAGCAAACCCTTCGTTCAGCCAAAGACCGTCCCAGAAGTCCATAGTGACCAAGTTACCGAACCATTGGTGAGCCAGCTCGTGCTGGACAACCTCGGCAACACGCTGCTTGGTGGACGCACCGCTGATCTTCTCGTCGAAAAGCAGATCGACGACACGGTATGTGACAAGGCCCCAGTTCTCCATGGCACCGGCGCTGAAATCGGGGATGGCCACCATGTCCATCTTCGGGAGCGGGAACTTGCTGTCAAACTTTTTCTCGTAGAAGTCGAGTGTCTTGGCCGCAAGGTCGAGAGAGAACTTGCCGTGGTTGATATCCTTGTCCGGGGTCGCGAACACTCTGACGGGGACACGGAAGTCGCTGGTCTCAATAACGTTGAGCTCTCCGACAATGAAGGCCAGAAGGTACGTAGACATCAGCGGAGTCTTGCGGAAGGTGACGGCCTTCTTCTTGCCTCCGCCAATCTTGGAATCCACATCCTTCTCCGAGACAGCATCCATATTGCTCAGGCAAGTCAGATGCTTGTCAGCAACGAGGGTGATGGTGAACTCGGACTTCAGAGCGGGCTCGTCGAAGCAGGGGAATGCCCTCCTGGCATCGGTGGGCTCCATCTGAGTAGTTGCCAGGTACTTTGTTGAGCCATCCGCCGCGTTGTATGAAGACCGGTAGAAACCAGCCATGTTGTTGTTCAACACACCAGTGAAGGTTTGGACGAGCTGAGCCTTGCTGCCGGCCGGGATGGTGTCCTTGAAGGAGACCTTGGTGGTCTGGGTATCTTCATTGTAGGAAACGTCAGGCTTGGAGGTGATGACGGTGTCGCCGGACTTGACGGTGGTCGAGTGGAGCTTGAGGTCGAGCGTGTTCAGGGAAATGGAGTTGGTGTCCTCCACGACGTCGAGGCTGCGGGCGGGCGGTTAGCAGGCGGTGGCACTGACGGTGCCGACGGGGGATACGCACTCAATGACGACGGTGCCCTCGTAGGTGAAGTCACCGTCCAGCTTCGGCTCTAGGGTAAGGTCGTAGTGCACCGGCTTAACGTTCTTGGGCAAGACCTCTCTGCCCTTGGTGACGTCGATGGAACTGGTCGCATCGGCCTCGTGACCGAAGTGTTTGCACATGTTGAGAGCCCTGCGGTGGGAGCAGTGCCTGACGGAGCGGGGGAATGGGTTGGTGATGCGTTTGGAGGGGTAGCGGGAGGGGACGGTGGGGCTGGCGGAGGGGAGCTTGAGATGGAGGGAGGTGTTGTAGCTCCGTGCGGCAGCAGAGGCGGCGGGGTGGCAGCTCCAGCTGGTGCCGGCGCGGGTCAGGCGGGCCTGTTGCGGATAGCACCGCGCAAACGGTAGCACCCCGCGGCCGGATCTGATCATTTACGGTACACCGCCTTGCGGTAGCGGTAAGCCTTAGATCAGATCGATGGAGCAGGTTGGCGACTGGCGAAGGACTGCAGCAGTAGCAATGCCGGACCTGGTCCGGAAGGTGCCCTTGCAGCCGCCGGCGGTCATGCGCGCGCACGTCCCACGACTGGTGCATTTTTCTCGCGCTTCGCTCGCCCGGCAGCCTCTTCTCCTCCAACTCCAACTCCAACCCGCGCTTTGCGGCGCCTCAGCTCCTCGTCAGCGCTTGCTCGATGTATGGCAAGCCGATGCGGCTGAGGTGTCGCAGGCGCGGGTTTGCAAGCCAGTCCTCTCAGCCACCGTTCTGCTCGACACGATGGCTGGTGTTCTGACATTTCTGTCAGTCTTGCAAGAAAAATCAGCCCGCGTTTGAGGAGACCATGACTTCAAGTGCATGGACCTCCATAGGTTAGGAGCAACATATGCACACGCTGTTAGTTACAGCATCGCCGCCCAGGTGCAGATGTACATGTCCAGAATCCGTGATGTCTGCCCAGCGCTTATTTACTGCGACATAATCTCGAGGGAATAATCTTGATCAATGGCTCATAATACGGGCGATATCTCCATCCGCTCGCTCCAGCCCAACAGCAACCACCCCTTGGAGACCACCGTTGGGCCAGACACGGAGCGGAATGGCATGGATCGTATGTGTGGAATTGACCCGCGGGGAGCTTGCAGCCAACGGTTGCCTCGAACGAAGAGCCCCGTGGCAAGAAGCACGAGGCCATCATGCGCAGACCAGGCCGTTGAGACAGCCGGCCATGCCACGGCTGAGCTCAGCTCACGCTCTCACACATGCAAGAGCGCCGTGATGGTATGTACGGCGGATCATTGCGCTCCCTCCCATGGTGAACAAGGGAGGAACCGCACCCAAGATCCATCGCTGGAGTCCGTTCTCCACTCAGCTGACGGTTTTCGTTCTCATGGGAACCCAGTAGAGGGACCTCCATCGAAAATGCTTTTTAGTGAGTGTTGTTTTTTGCGTTTGTTGAAGAAGAAAAAGAGAGTCGCAGACGCGCGCGAGGCAGAAGTTTTGTGCGGTGCAGCGCCGAGGATCAGCCGCAGCCGCAGCCGCAGTCACGTGCTTCCTCCGAACAGCCGAGCAGCACTACAGGAGCAAGAGCGCACGGGCCAGTGACGCAGCTGCAGGTGCTGGCAGCGGCGCGGGGCACCCACTGCGGCGGCTGCAATTTATTATTTCGAGAGGGCAGAGCGATTTCGGCCAAACTTAGCAACAAAGGCCATAAAATTTCCTCGCCCTCACAACTCCAGATTCGTGCCCCGTTGCTGCCATTGCCCTCTCGAGCCTGCCTCTCACAATGGCCTCCGACGCGTCGCAGAAGATCGGTATGCCGCTTCCAGCCTGCCGTGCGCTCGCAACCCCGCTGACCTCCGCGCCCAGCTATCATCAGCGTCTTCAACAAGACCGTACGTGCGCAACACCCCGCATTGCGCCTGAGCCAATCGAAGCATTGACAATTGTCACACAGGGTCTCCTCGATCTCACCAAGGGCCTCGTCAAGAACAATGTGAGGTGTGTACCATGTTCTTCCCCTCCAGCCTCGTGTCAGCTTCTGTGGCGAGCCTCAGTCGGTGCTCGCGTGAGTGAAGGCGCTTGAGACCCGGGCTCGAGAGCTGCGTCTAGAGCTCTGCATCTCTCACCGCCGTTCTCCGCCATGCCTCTCCTTCGCCCTGCCTCATCCATATGACTGTGTCCGGCTGACACGTGCTCCAGGGTCCTGGCCTCTGGCGGTACCGCCAAGATGATCAGGGAGGGTGGCTTCCCCGTCGAGGACATCTCCGCCATCACCAAGGCTCCGGAGATGTTGGGCGGCCGCGTCAAGACTCTGCACCCGGCCGTCCACGGTGGCCTTCTCGCCCGTGAGGTTCCTTCGGACCAGCAGGATCTCGTAGGTGCACCGATTGAGTACCATGCGGCACTGTCTAATTGCTCTGTTAGGCCGACCAGAACATTAAGAAGATCGACTTCTGCATCTGCAACCTGTACGGGTAAAATCTGCCCCTCTCCAAGACCAAAGATTGCTGATGATACCTTGTCCAGCTACCCCTTCCAGGAGACCGTCTCCAAGATCAATGTTACCATCCCCGAGGCTGTCGAGGATATCGATATCGGTGGCGTCACCCTGCTCCGTGCTGCTGCGAAAAACCACAGCAGGGTCACCATCCTTTCCGATCCGGAGGACTATCACGACTTCCTCACCGAGCTTGAGCAGAAGGGTGAGATCTCCGAACAGAAGAGGCAGCTCTACGCCCTGAAGGCCTTCGCTCACACCGCCGACTACGATACTGCCATCTCCGACTTCTTCCGTAAGCAGTACGCCGGCGATGGCACCCAGCTCGCCTCTCTGCGCTACGGTACCAACCCCCACCAGAAGCCCGCCGCTGCCTTCCTTCGTGACGGCCAGCTTCCTTTCAAGGTCCTTGGCGGCGCTCCTGGCTATGTCAACCTCCTTGATGCCCTGAACGCCTGGCCGCTTGTCAAGGAGCTCAGGAATGCTCTGAACCTCCCCGCTGCTGCCTCTTTCAAGCACGTCTCCCCTGCCGGTGCTTCCATTGGCGTTCCGCTTTCTGAGGCCGAGAGGAAGGTGTACATGGTCGACGACATCGAGGGAATCGAGAAGTCTGGCCTCGCTCAGGCTTACGCCAGGGCCCGCGGTGCCGACCGTATGTCCAGCTTCGGCGACATGATCGCCCTCTCCGACGAGGTCGACATTCCCACCGCTAAGATCATCTCCCGCGAGGTTTCTGACGGTGTCATTGCCCCCGGCTACCAACCCGAGGCTCTCGAAATCCTCAAGAAGAAGAAGGGTGGCAAGTACCTTGTGCTCCAGATGGACCCCGAGTTTGAGCCTCCGGCGATGGAGACTCGCACCGTCTACGGTATCAACCTGACGCAGCACCGCAACGACGCCAAGGTCACGCCCGCCACTTTCAGCACCATCATCACTCCCAAAGATGCCAGCCTTCCCGAGTCTGCCCTTCGTGACTTGACCGTCGCTACCATTGCTCTCAAGTACACTCAGTCCAACTCGGTCTGCTACGCTCTCAACGGTCAGGTCGTTGGCCTCGGTGCCGGCCAGCAGAGCCGCATCCACTGCACTCGTCTCGCCGGTGACAAGGCCGATAACTGGTGGATGCGCTTCCACGAGCGTACTCTCGGCCTCAAGTTCAAGAAGGGCACCAAGCGCCCCGACAAGAGCAACGCCATCGACCTCCTCTGCAGCGGTTCCGTGCCCGAGTCCGGTCCCGAGCGCGAGGACTTCGAGGGATTCTTCGAGGAGGTCCCCAAGACCTTCACCAAGGAGGAGAGGGCTGAGTGGCTTTCCAAGCTCAGCGAGGTTGCCGTTAGCAGTGACGCTTTCGTAAGTACCCGCCACCACCAACAAGACAGACTTGTATCTGTCGATGCATGCCCCCGCTGACACAAGCAAAAACAGTTCCCCTTCATCGACAACGTCTACCGTGCGGCCCGCACCGGCGTCAAGTACATCGCCGCTCCCAGTGGCTCGCAGAATGACCAGTTCGTCTTCTCGACCGCCGAGAAGCTCGGCATCACCTTCGTCGAGCAGCACATCCGCCTCTTCCACCACTAAGTTAGTGGCGCGTCAGACGTGTTGGAGATGTGGCGGTGGCAGGCGATTCCACATAACCCTTTGTGTGCATTGCCTTGATTTTTATCTTTTCATGGGGACGGGCGTTGAAATTTTCCTTTTAACATGATTGGGACTTTGGCACGGTTTATACCACTACAAAAAATTTGACGAACGATGATACAGTGCCTCTTCGATAGGCTAGCTAGACTGGAAATGGGCAAATCAACTTTGCTTTAACGAAAACCACGCGTATTACCTGTGCACGCTCAGCCAAGGTCTCGGTAGCAACCGCAGAGCCACGGTCTGTGATGATCTGTGGTTCCAAATGTCTTCAAGTGCTGTTATCTTTTTGTTGCATTAAAAAAAGGAGCAGAAAACTCTAGCATTCAATGAGTGACAGTTTCCTCCCATCATGAAGGCCTGTTGACACAACAGCCCCCTCCTCAGCCTACTTGGCCGGGCCCAGATCCTTGTTCTTCTCTGCATTACGCCATGTCCGCTATAACTCCTGGCTCCATGCATGCAGTTGCCGTTTCATTTTTTTTGTCCCTTTTGGAAATTGGAAATTAAAAAGACTTTGTTCCGCCATTGGTGGGAAAGTCGAAGGAAAAAGAAGAGAAGAAAACAGCTGTTGATACTTCCGACTGGAGAGGATGCGCGGTCGTTTATTTTCGTCCCGGATGCAAGTAAGGCCAGCCAAAGTATCCAAGCTGGACCCAGGATCCTCTATGCGATCCAGTTCAAGCCAAGAGGGGAAGAAAGAAAAAGCTGAGCGCAGCAGCAGGAGCGTCCATCAAAACCGCTTGCAAAGGCTGGCCGTCGAAGAGGAAAAGAGAAGTATTTATCTCTTTCACCAGTTGTTTCTCCATTGCTTCGTTGTTCAAGCCTCGCCGCCGGCCTTGGCGATCTTCTTCAGCTCCATTTCCTTGGTAAACTCGCGGCTGAAGACCTCGAGGTCCTGGACGATATCGCGGCAGGCGTTGACGATGGCTTCCTTGGGGGCGACGGAGCCATCGGTGCCGACGCGCAACTCGAAGCGGGCGAAGAGCGGGTGCGGCACCTTGTAGCCGGCGAACGTGACGTACTTGTACTTGTGCAGACGCGCGGCCAACAGGTTGGCGAGCGTATGGTCCTCCTTATTGAACGTGAAGATGGCAGTATTGGGGACACCTGCAATATCGACACCGCCCATAGCGGCGTAACTTTAGCCATGTCCCTTTGTAGTGTGTGTCTATTGCGAGGGTAGGTTTGCGCATGCGCGCGTGAGGGAAGGAGCGGTGGCAGAAGCGATGCGGCGGGTCAGGGCGGCGGCTGTACGTACGGGTGTCGTGCTTCATCTCAACCTTCTTCTCGCCATCGCCGAGGAGGAAGAGCTCGAACCTGTCCCAGAACTCTTCAGTACAAAGCCACGGACTCATGGTGGCTAGCGGGACAGGGATTGCGTGCGGAAAGCGTTGGTGTACTACGGGAGGGTTTGCCGGCGAGCGATGCGAATAGTTGGGGTGGAGGAAAGAGGGCTTGGTTGCGGACGTGAAGAGGGCACGGCGTGCTGTGGCCTTGCTGCGGTGCGCCGCTGTAACGGGTTTGTGCTAGAGTGATTGGGGAGAAAAGGGAGGTGCGGGTGGGCAAGGAGGGACGGAAACGGCAGGCGCGCGCGGAAGGTGAGAGAAGCACAAGTCTGAGGCTAGAGAGAGGTGACAGCAGAACGTACCTGTCGGGAGCGTTCATTGTGTGGAAGTGAGAGGAGGCGCGGTGGTTGGGTGAAGCGGTAAGTAAACGAGTATATGGCAAGATCAAAATGGGAAATCCAATGGGCACGGCGATTCGTTTCGTTGTCGGGCCGCAGACGACGGGGAGGTCGACGAAGAGAGGTGGGGAGGGCGGAGGTGTCGGAGGTGTGGCGGCGATGATGCGCGTTGGAGGTTGACAATAATGCCCGTGCACGCAGTGGAAAAGCTTCGCCGCCGACTCAGCCCTACAAGACCCTGCCCGCAGAAAGTCGTTGCCGTGGGCTTCATCACATGTCACGGTGCAGTCACATGGCAAACCTCTCAATCTGAAAGGAACACTGGATTCAATTATCTACAATCTTCCACATCTCCTTCCAAACGCAGATAGCAATCTCAAGGAATGTCCCGTCGTTATTCGTAAGCCCGCAACTCCAAGCTATGCAATTATTGTAAATGAAGGACTCTGTTGCGACCTGTCCGTTGTCGTCACAATTTTGGGCGTCGTGGAGTCGTTGAAGGTGGGATGGCTGCCGTCGTGAGCGTCGCAAAGCCAACCATTTACTCGATGTTGATCTTGCGAGACTTAGGGGCCTGCGCCTTGGGGACGAGGATGGAAAGGACGCCATCCTTCAGGCTGGCCTTGACACTGTCTTGGTCGACGCGGCCGGGGAAGCTGAACGAGCGGTGGAACTCGCCGACGGAGCGCTCACTGACCCAGAACTTGGCGTCATCAGCGGGCTTGCCGACCTCCTTGTTCTGGTCGGTCTTGGCAACCTCCTGGTTGGAGCCTTCGGTGGGCTGGTCATCCTCGACGGTGGGCTTCTGGTAGTGCTGTTCATTATGCTCCTCGCCTGCGATGAAGCCGCGAGGGCGTTCGCCGCGCTCGGAGCGGTGTTCGACGCGGCCGGAGATGGTCAGGGTGTTGGAGTCGGACCATTCGATGTTGATGTTTTCCTGGGCGATGCCGGGAAGCTCGCCGTGAAGCTCGTAGTTCTCCTTCTTCTCAACGACATCGAACTTGGGGGTGAACGACCTCAGGCTCTGAGCACCCTGGGGGAAGGGGGCACCACTGCGGGAGACCCGGTCGTAGTCGTCGAGAAGGCGGAAGAGAGGAGAGAACTCCTGGGTGAAGCGGGGGAACATCGACATGGTGGATGGGTTGTTTGCGGTGTGGATTGAAGAGACGAGAGGCTTGATGACGGTGAAAGCGCGAGGAAGTTGGCGTCGAAGTGCGAGTGTTGCTGGTCGCAGTGCTTGCATCAACTGTGTTGTTTGTTGTTTCTGATCTGGCGGGCTCCATGTCGTCCACTAACCATCATTATATAGACGTTGCGGCCCATTCTAGAAACTGCGAAGCGTTGCACAGGCAGCAGCATCATGACGAAAGCTGCGTTGCTCTGCGAAGGCTGCGGCAATTTCGAGACGGATCCAGAACGGCCATGGGAATTCTGCATGCTTCACGAGATCTGGCATCCCTGCTAGAGGCTTCGGGAAGTCTCATGATTGTTCTGGCATGTTCGCCCACCTGCTTCCGTGCTGATCCTCCAGAGACCTCTAGCACCTTCTTTGCCAAGATCGAGTCACGTGAACGCGCCACAACGGCGGCGTGTCCTTGATTCATCCGAACGCCAGTTCCATTTCTATCGATGAATGTCTCTAATGCCGGGGTCTTGGTAGATCTCCAGCTGTCTGTGGCCCCTGCGTAGCATCCACTCGATCGCGCCGAAGTCTCGCTTTTCGATGCTAAGGTTCTTTTCAAACTCCTGTCTGCGCCGTGTCAGTGTATTGACCCTTTGGTGAGAATGATAGTAGGAAGAGAGCGAGCCCTCGTTCTGTAGCATCCATGCTTCCATCATCTTGAACGATGCATGTACTGACCTTGAAAATTGCTCAAAATGCTTCCTCGTCTCCTGCGCGCAGCCAAGAGTCAACAACGTCATCCATGACGCAGCTCCCGATGGAAACTTACCTGAGGCTTCGTGCGAGCAACCCTCAGGCACTGTCTGTAGAGAGACAGGACGTCTCTCTGCAGCCCTGAATATCTCGGCATCCGTTGGCGCTGCGATGGCTAGGTTTTGCCGCAAGGTAGGATGTGGAAAGGGAAGCGGTGATGTTTCGTCGTCCCTCGGCGCTCCGGCTCGCTTCTCGGCCAAGCATTGCGCCGGCGATCGGGCCCGACGATCCCGAGGTGGGCCTGCCTACCTAGGTAAGTACCTAGAACGCGGGGAAAGCTCTCACCAACTACATCTCCTCTCTCACAGTAGTCTCTCGCCAACAGAAAGCAGCACATGACAGCGACTAACAATTGCATCATATATACATAGGTAGTCGAATCTAATATCCTGGCGAAATTGTTCGCGTTTAAGACTCCCATCTGCGTCGGGATATTGGATCAAACTACCCATGTAGAAGTACAGCGTCCTTAGCAGGGCTTAGAGGGGCTCCAATCTTCTGTCACCTGCCATGGCTTGAACAAAAACAATTCCTGTTCCTCCCAAGACTCGCGCGCACGGCAAAGCGATTGCCTGAATCGGAAAATCGTAGCATCTGTAGGGCACGAAAACAGCTTTCGCGTAACGTCGGCCACAGACGACTCACACATACTCGAACAAGTATGGTAGGGTATCCTGGAAACCCACCGTCCGACACGAGTCTTTACTTTTTCATTTTCGTAGAAGCTCATCGGGGTCGTAAGAAGGCTCGTGGTGCTCGTATGGTAAGAGGTATTTGCCTATCCGACATTTCCATAGTCGTCATCGTCATCGTAGATGGCAGTACTAAAGTGGTAATGATTGTAATCGGAGGCCGGAAGCTCGAGTCTGCGGTTGTACGTCGACCACGGGTCATCGCAGGCCAGAAAGCGTTCGCGAATAGCGTCCGAAGGAGTGTCAGCGTGGCCGGAGCTGGCGCCTGTGGTGGAGCCGTCCTCACTAACGGTGATCATGTCCGAACCCTGGGAGGTTGCATCGCGAGGCGACAGGCAGGAGGTACCGAACTCCTCATCAGACGAAGAGCTGGGCGTATCAAAGGGCTGCGAATCGGTAGAAGCTGCTGGGATGTCAGAACGATGTCTCGGCTCGGTAACGGGGAGATAGATCTCACAGCTGTCATAAAAGACATGGCAAGCCCCAGAACCGTGGTCGACGGCTTCGTGTTCGTTTCCGGGCGTCGGCCAATGAACGGCGCCAGGGCCCTGCTGGGAACTATCGTCCGTTACGACGGCTCGTTGAACGCCCGAGTCCAGGCACTGTGGATGTTGATGGCATTCCTCGGGGTTTTGCTTGCAGTATCTCACGCAAGAATCGGACGGGTACTCAGGGCCGTCAGGCGTGGTCGAGTGCGGAGGGGGGTGGATTGGGCAAGCCATGGTGGAAGATGGAGGTGGGAACCTCTCAAAACTGCCAGCGATGGTGGACCGGCGCCACCAGGTGAGTCAACCGCGTAAAAGAAGAAGATGGGAAGAGGACTGAGCAGCGCATGGGATTCGAGGCAGACGGTAGACAGAGGCTCGGCGTAGCCGCAGATCCAGCCCGACAATTTGGCTGAGCAGCTTTATAGCTTCTCCGGCGAAGACGATGCTGCCGTACAGGGCTGACGAGAGAGGCGCTGGTAAGACGTGCGTCGTACAAGCTGCAAATGTCCGAAAGCCACGAGATGCGGAAGGCGGTGCAGAGAGGGAGAGGCAGAATCGAACTTTGCAACGGGCAAGTGACGTGCCCAAAGGGGCAGAAGGAGCGTTGAGAAGAACGAAGCAAGAAGAGGCGGACTGGCTTGGGTAGAGAGTGGATTGCAGAGCGAGTTAAAGGATGGCTGAAGCACGAAGCGGCGCGATCAACGGGCAGGCAAACCATGGACCGCATGTTGGCTGCCTGTGGCAGGGCGGTTGCCTTCTTGCACCGACTTCATGTCGACCGTGCGGACAGGGTGGTGATGGCGTCGGGGCGCGAGAGGGCCAGCTCAAGCGCAGGCTCGCGCGTCAGCCAACCGGACGGCATGCATCCTTCCCAGGGCCGTGGTTTGCAGCGGCGACGTGAGCATATGCAGTGCTGAGCGGGCGCGCCGGCAAGGACCAAGAGCGTACGAGGGTGCGTTGTCGTGGCGTGGCCCTGAAGATCGCGACGTCCCTACCGAGTGGAATTTGCATCTTGGCGTGCTGCGTGGAGACGACGAGGCAGACTGCCAGCCAGCATTGACGATAAAAAAAACACGAAAAAAGGAAAAATCGTCAGAGCAAGCTGGCGATAAACTGCGCAACACTCCCCGGACCTTGCGTTAGTGCTTACCCATCCCATTACTTTTGCTGACTGGAAAACGATGCATCTGTACAGCCCAACGAAGACCCGCCCAAGCAAGCTCTAGCAAAATTGCGGCTCTGCAGACGAAGACGGCTTTGTGCAGACGACGGCCCTGCTTGCTGTTGGCTGGCGTTTCGGAGGTGCCAGCCGGGGGAGTGAGTTGGGCGTGTCCTGGTGGCAAATGCACGCCGCACCCACTAAGACTGAGACGCCCGCACGGTTCCTGAGACACAAGGCAACGGTGCTTAAGCTCCAGCCACCGGCGGGTGATGGATGATTTGCACCGAGAGTCATAGATGCGAGTCTTGGGTGCAGACAATCGCGTCCAGTGTGATGTATCCGTGAGGCTGATGCGGGCGGGTTCAATTGTTTTGAACCCCGCTGTATGGGGCATCTTGCATTAGTTCCGCTGTACGCCGCGGTGTGGGGAGTATCCTGTCCGGTCCGGCAGATCATGCCTCTTGCGAAAGTGGTAAGTTTCCAGAAGGCTTCGACCACGCGCGCGTGCAGGCAGCAGCAGACCCACCGATCGCCATCTTCGCGAACGCGACGGAGCGGCGTGCACGCTCCTCCCTCCTCGCTTCTGGTGAGCGGCGCAGCAAACGCAGCCTGACAAAGGCTGAAATCATGCTGCCCAGAAGCGCCTCCACGCGGCCCCGGTGCCATTCGTCGACAGGCCGCGGCATGATCGAGCGATGAGCCTGGAAGTCGGACAGGAACAGGCCATTCTCTTTCCGAATCGGGCGCTTGATGATGAGACCTTCGCTCCAAACATTCAGCCTTGCGCCCATCTGACGGGGATAATCAGTACCTTGACAAAAAGATTGGGGCGGCGGCGGCAGCCCACGCCGTTATCATCGGCTGCGGAGTTGCCCAACGCTGTGGAACCTGCGGCCATCTCAGCCTTGCAATGGCACGCGGCGGCTGCGGAGCATTTGCTTTTATTGCCTTTGACCATGCAACCCGGGGCCAGGATGCACGCAGCCCAGCGGCCCCGCTGACGGACACTCGCCATCGCCCAGAGCGCGTGGGGAACTGCTGCTATTCTCGCCTCGTCGGACATGTCGAGGATAGGAGGACGTCGGCGGCGGCGGTGAAGCTGGCTTGAAACACCCCACACGCGCCAACCAAACAGCGGATGTACATGTACACGGTCGGAGGAGCCGACACCAGAGCGCAGCACTGTCCTCGAGATTTCTATTGCGTCGGCTGTGCTCAGCAAAGCATGCGCTAGGGGATATTCTTTTTGTTTCTTTTCCCTTTCCCAATCCAGACAACGCCAATCGTCCGTTTTTATGTACCGGCTCAAAGAGAAAGGACCAAAATCGAGAACGTGGCACAAAGCGATGCATCTAGGCCTGACCATCGATGCCAAGAACCTGCCTGCGCTGCTTCACGGCGTTCGCGAGCTCCTCGAGCACCTGCTCCGTGTCCTCCCAGCCAATGCAGGCGTCGGTGATGGAGACGCCGTACTTCAACCCAGCACGACCCTCTTTGGGAACCTTCTGGCTGCCTAAAGTGGAAATTGTCAGCGTCCCTGCAAGAGTGAGATATGCCGTCAAACGTACCCTCGTGGATGTTGCTCTCGATCATGACGCCCATGATCGCCTCCTCGCCCGCGGCAATCTGCTCTGCCAAGACGTGCGCGACCTTGGGCTGATTCTTGTGGTTCTTCTCCGAGTTGCCGTGGCTGCAGTCGACCATGACGCGCGGGTTGGTGTTCTTCTCCAGCAGCTTCTGCTTCGCCTCCTGGATGCTCTTTGCATCGTAGTTGGTGCCCTTGGACCCGCCGCGCAGAATGACAAAGCAGTCTTCGTTGCCCACGGTCCCGACAATGGCCACGACGCCAGGCTTTGTGACCGACAGGAAGTGGTGGGGGTGTTTGACGGCGCCAATCGCGTCGATGGAAACCCCGAGGGTGCCGTCGGTGCCGTTCTTAAAGCCGACAGGGAAGGACAGGCCAGAGGCAAGCTCACGGTGCAGCTGGCTCTCAGTCGTCCTCGCGCCCACAGCGCCCACACTCAGCAGATCAGCTAGGAACTGCGGAGAGATTGTATCTAGCATCTCGCTCGCAATTGGCATGCCGCGCTCGGTCAGATCGACGAAGAGCTGACGCGATATTCTAAGGCCCTTGTTGATCTGGAAAGAGTTGTCGATGTCGGGGTCATTGATCAGGCCCTTCCAGCCCACGGTGGTGCGGGGCTTCTCGAGGTAGGAGCGCATGACGAGGAGCAGCTCGTCCTTGTACTTCTCTTTCAGCTTCAGCAGACGGTCACAGTATTCGAGGGCCATCTGAGGGTCGTGGATGGAGCAGGGGCCAATGACGACGAGCAGGCGCTTCTTCTCATCGCGGCCTTGGACGATCTCGACGGCTTCGTTGCGGCCAGCCAGAACGATGTCTTTCGACTTCTGCGTCTGCTTAATCTCGTGCTGGAGCAAGTCGGGCGGCGTCAGAGGATTGTAGCCGCGGATGCGCCAGTCCTCCGAGTTGTTCTTGTCGCCGACATTCTTGTTTTCTATGTAGAACTGGCGGCGCGGTGCGGTCAGTTGGAGTAGAGAGGCGCTGGGGCGCTTAGGACGTACCTGGCTGGCCATTGCGGGGTATCGCGGGGGGAAAGGATGGCTGGGAGAAGAGAAGCCAAGGTTTCTGGTGCTCGCAAAGCTATCGTTTGTGTGTGAGGGTGGAAAGGGCTGGAGGCTCTCGACTCAGGTGAATGAGTAACACTTTCGAAATGGACGCACGGGCGCTCTGGCTCTGAAAGTCAGCCCATCCCTGCAAGCCGCCCCTCCGCCGCTCCGCCCCCTCCCACTCCGAACGCGCACATTACATACCACGCACCCTCGTTCACCCGCGCACCGCTCGCTACTTCAATTGCTGCGCGGCATTGCATCATGCCTCCGCACGGCCCCGGCCACATTGACTGCATCGCGACGAAAGAGTGACGGTGCGGGGGTGCGAGTGCCCGCAGCTCTGCTTACGTCACTTCCCGCCTATGAACTCACTGAGCGCTTGTTTGGTCATATCAACCCGCGCACGCCTCGCTCAAGCGGCTTCTTGGTTTTCTGCAGCATCACGGTCGCACTGCAACAAACAGCACCATGTCGCTATCTCTTGATTCCTTCCACGCCATTCCCACCTCATACGCAACCTGCTCCATCGGCTGCAGCCCGGAGCACACGTTGCCAAAGAAGCTGGATGCCATTGCCGTTGCCGGATTCCAAGCCATTGAGCTTTCCATGCCCGATATCCTCGACTTCGCTAAGCTGTACCTGAAGAAAGACGTTGGCCCGAAAGACTGGGATGACCTCTGCACCACGGCAAAGGTCATCAAGGCACAGACCGATGCAAAGAATCTCAAGGTCCTGATGCTGCAACCCTTCTCCAATTTTGAAGGCTGGGCGCAAGGATCCCCGGAGCGCAACGATGCCTTCGAGAGGGTTGGAGGCTGGGTCGGAATTATGGAGGTTTGCGGCTGCGACATGTTGCAGGTAAGTCACTAGCTCACCGGCTTGAAGAGAACAACAAAGACTTGCTAATTATCTCAGGTCGGGTCTTCTGACACCCCAGAGGATAAGATTGGCCTTGACCGCGACCGCTTCGTGTCCGATCTACGTGAGCTCGCCGACATACTGGCCGTAAAGAACTTCCGAGTCGCCTATGAAAATTGGTGTTGGTCGACCCACGCTCCGGATTGGAAGGATGTCTGGGACATTGTCAAGAAGGTTGATAGGCCCAACGTCGGCCTATGCCTTGACACTTTCCAGACAGCAGGCGGGGAATGGGCCGATCCCACAACCGAGTCGGGCCTGCTGGAAGGAACATCGAAGGACGAACTGGAGAATAAATTCCAGAAGAGCTTGGACGAGCTAGCAAAGACCGTGCCAAAGGACAAGATCTATCTCTTGCAGATCTCGGACGCCTACAGACCAAAGCAGCCCTTCGGCAAGTATGTCGATGAATCGGGCACTCGCCCGCGAGGTCGTTGGAGCCATGACTTCAGACCGCTTCCATTCGACGGTGGGTATCTGCCTGTTGCCGACGTTACCAAGGCAATCTTGAAAACCGGGTTTAGGAGCTGGTTCTCCTACGAGGTGTTCGATGGTGGCCCAGACGGTAAGGGACGGAACTATGACCTGCACGAATACTCGAAGAAAGCCATGGAATCGCACAAGAAACTTCTCGAGGCCTGCGTTGAGTGAAGTCTTCCTTGTCTATCGAGAAAGCAACCGCTCAGTAGTCGACGACGTGTAATACCATACCAATTCTACATTGCGTGCATATTTGGCATGGAACAAGGTGCTGCGGGAGACCCATCCACTGTATGAATGCTTGATAATTGCCCGCTCGGCTCTCCGTTACTTAGCGATGTCAAAGCAGAATGGTATTCCTCTTTTTCAGAAGATCAGGTATACTCAGTCGGTCAGCGGCATGACAGAAATTATTCGATGCCATTCGATGCCTGAAGCTTTGGTTACCAAACATCACAACATGGAGTCGAGTATGACATGGGTCATGGTTGCCCGAGGGCTGAAGCATTGGAGCACACCGTTGCAGAAACCTATAATTTCCAAGAATATGATACGACAGAATGCTCGGCTGTTTCCTTGAGCGATCAAAAGGCCGAGAAACCATGAAGGGGTAGGGAGAGTCCAGCCCCTTAGCTATGACGCCACGCTCAGAAATGGAGAAAGAGGCCCACATCGCAGTTTGAGAGCCACGACCCGCCAAGAAAATGAGTTTGCAGCAAGAAACCCCGCAGAAGGAGATTCGTGGTATGAACAAACGCCGAGAGCCCATGCAGAATTAAAGAAAAGGGAGATCCTATGCTGTCCCAGACCCGCAGCGCATTACCATCGTGAATCATCAGAAAGAAGAGAAAAAGATCCCCGGGCCAGCGTGGCCATCATGGTCTATCATTCTGTGTTTGCATGTTCATTTTGTGCAGCGAAGAAAGACCGCCAAAGAAAAACCGAAGGGAAGCAATGGAGGTGGAAATGACACTGAAATCAATAATACGCATTACTGCCACCAGCAGTGATACCATCCGAGCCAACTGAGACACCTCTCTCGTAGCCATAAGCGGAGACGCCAGGAATGGATCCGCTTCGAGCACGGATGAAGGCATTGGTGTTTTCCGACGCCGGCTGTTGCTGCTGTTGTTGTTGCTGCTGCTGCTGATGCTGTGAAAATGCACCAGGAGGAGCACCAACGTTCCGATTGCTCCTCCGACGGCCAAGTGTAGGCTGTGGGTTCGTCATTTGTGGAGGCGTGGCCTGCTGGGAAAGGGAAGCCGCGCTGGACGATCCAAGAGATTGCGCACTGCTGACACTGTACTGGCTCCGGACACTTCCTGTAGCTGAAGCATTGCTGCTCTGGCCAGGAGTCGTCTGCCTTCGTCCAACAGCAAACGGGTTGGTACCGCCTCCTTGAAGAGCCTGCTGCCTACTGATGACGAGCTCTCGGGCTCGACTAAGACGCTCCTCTTCCGTGAGTCTAGAGCGTTGAGAGCCGTTAGAACCAACGCTGGAAGTGGAGGCATTGGACTGATGCATGACGGCGGCATTGTTCGCCCTCAAAGTTCGTGTAGAGGCTTGATTTGACAGGCGTTGCTGCGACGGCTGAGATCGAAGGTTGACACGCGAGTTTTGTTGCCTAACATGTGGGGCAGGAGCATTTCCATCTCTCACGCTGGTCTGGGAAGGCTGTTGGCGAAGGCCCCGTTGCGAGTTTCGAGGACGCAGAGTAGCAGTGGACGACTGGTCTCGGAGACGTTGGACAGACTGTCTCGGCCTTACGGGACTTAACGGCACAAATGGATTCCAGGGGTTGCGGTTTTGCTGCGCCTGGAAGCGAGCGGCGAAGTTAAGCCCGGGAGAAATTGGTCCTTGGTACGTGCCAGAGTTGCGCCTGCTGCTCGAAGACGGTGTACGGGTGTTTGCACGGTCAGTTGTATCACCCTGTTGCCCTGCCCAATTCTGAGATCCTGGATCTGGATTGGATTCCGTTGCATCTGGGAAATCGGTGGTGATCGTGACGCTGCTCGCCCCCGAGGCAGACGGAGTACGGCGCGAAGTATTTCCATTCACATCAGTGCTGGAGCTAGACGCCTGGCTCGTTGATCCCTGACTCCTTTCCGATCGCGGAGACATTTGCGCGGACGACCCACTCACTGAATTTAAGTTAATGGGAGTCCGAAGCCTGGCAGGCCCATTCGATGGTGGCGAGAAGGGGGGCAACGGACCGTTGGACATGGGTGAGAATTGAGGATGAGGGGCAAGAGGCGACGGAGCAGCGCGGTTCCGATTCGAAGTTCGAGGGCGAGCAACGGGGGTAGCAGCTCTTAATTGTTCCAAGTGATCCAGGAATGCGTCGGGGCGTTGAAGGTTTAGATCCCGCAACTCGGCCATATGTTGAGCGAAAGCCCAGCTAATCCTTGGATCATATTCTTGCCGTTCGGTCCTGAGACGAGGCCGGCGACGAGCACCAGGTGCTGCAGTGTCGTCCGAGTTGTCGTCTGTGTCATTCTCTCCAGAATTTCCTGCCGAAAAATTGCTGCTAGGAGGCCGGGAGCTGGTTGAAGCAACGCTATTGCGTAGACGCATCCTGGAACCGCGCGGCCGCACGACAGGCGATCTCATGCTGGCGTCTCCATCCCGGTCAATCTCGGAATCGTCATCATCCGCCTCTCCGTCCTCGTAGTTGGTGCTGGAGACAGCCGATAGCACCGAACTACGTCGGCGTAAGCCTCGGGAGCCGTCAAGGACTCGGGAATTGCCCGTGCGGGAAGGCGGACGGATCGCGCCGGTAGATCTATCTGCAGTAGGAGTCAGAGAACCACCGAAGTGAGATCGTTCAACGGAATTCGCAATCGGCTCCCACCCAACGGTCGTCCTTCCTCCATCACTATCATCATCCTCTTCCATTAACTCCTCATCGCCCTCGTGCCCAAGTGGGGACCAACCGTCCTCGTACAACAAAGCCTGCGTATCCTCTTCAAGGTCTTGATCAACGTCGACATCCTCGGGTGCCGAAGAAGAGGGAGCTACCGGACGTCTGCGAAAATTCGGCTGAAACTGAGGCCGATATAGATGGTGCTGCAAACGTCTTCTTCCTGGAGCTATGGGGCCTTCGTCGTTGTCGTCTTCATCATCTTCTGCCTGATGGGAGGCGCCAGAAGACGATTCCGATTCAACAACACGCCGTGTACGACGGCCTCGCATGTTAGATGGCGGAGTTGGAGTCTCGCCGTCTGTTGATCGCGTGCTCTGGGACGCAGCTTCTGGTTCCCCATCATCAATGAAGTCATTCATGGAAGAGTCTCCATCCTCCTCGTCTTCGTCTTCTTCCTCGATGTTGCCCATCTCCGTGTCTTCAGTCAGAATCTCGGAAACAATGCTGGCACTGTATGAGCGCCGCCTACTCCCAGCTGCACTGTGGGCGGCTGGGCGGCGGCGTGCCGGACCGAGACCGAAAGGTTGCTGCGGACGGGCGAGCGCCTCGTTCGCGAGCCATCTTCTGACGGCATAAGAGTGGTCGTCGTCGAACTGATCCTGCCAGTCTTCCAACTCGTCGCCATAGCCATCAAGAGCAAGGTCAGCCTCGTTGTCTTCAAGCTCAAGGTCGCCGTCCAAGTCCTCGCTGGACATGTCATGTTCCGAGGTTTCGTCCATGTCGCTGAAGCCGCCGAAACTGTTCCCCCAGGCCAATGTGCCGTTGTCATCGAACTGGAGGCCGCACTGTGCACACTCCCCATCCTCGAGCTCCCACGCACACATAGGGCAGCGGTCGACGCCGTCTTCCTCGTCGCGGATGGCGCGCAACCCTCCCTCGGGACGCACGCGGAAACAGCCTTTGAAGAGGCCGCCGGTCCGCGCATCCTCATTGGTCTTATCCTGAAGCACGATATCGGCCTCTTCCTTCTGCCACTGTTTGTGAAGATCTTCGGTCTCGCCAGCAGGATGGAGCTCGGTGCGGTTTATGAAAATCTGGGTCATCTCGCGAATCAGATAGGCGGGTGCAGGTGGCTGGACCACCATGGCCCTGCAATCGGGGCATGTCTTGCGCGACCGGTTGTTGACGAACCACGTGCAGAGGCACTGCGGGGAAGGTCAGCAATGTGTCAAGATAAGGTGAGCCTTTGTTGATACTCACGCTGTAGCAGTAGGTGTGGCCACACGAGATGACATAAGGCTCGTAGAGGAGCCTGTCGCAGATCTTGCAGGTCACGAGGGAGCGGAGGCTGTCCAGGTCCGACCTGAAGACTTTGAGCAGCTGCGAGGGCAGGTTAGCTGGGGGCAGAGCTGGAACGGAGCAAGCGGAGGCGGCACCTCTTCGTTCCTGTCGGGTCTGGGTTGTTCGGCGGGCTTCTTGAGCTGCTTGGCCTTCAGGCTGTCTTTACTGGAAGTCCGGGGAGCTCGGTCGGCGTCTACGAGCTTGGACGCAGGCTTCGCGGGCGTGGTGGCTTGCGCGTGCTTCGCAGCATGTTGGGCACCGGGCCTGTGGGGCGCCATGTCGTGCGGAGAGCGGGAGGGCGATGGAGCAGAGGGGATGGATGCAGAGTCATTAGGCGTCTTCTGGCGCGTGGTGCGCGACGAGGCGGGGAAGTGGTCGTTTGGATCCATGCGGGCGTATC
The DNA here is from genome assembly GCA_022560015.1 of Diplodia mutila. Classification (NCBI taxonomy): domain Eukaryota; kingdom Fungi; phylum Ascomycota; class Dothideomycetes; order Botryosphaeriales; family Botryosphaeriaceae; genus Diplodia; species Diplodia mutila. Next base: position 78,162 of record JAFISB010000014.1, on the reverse strand, counting down.
ATGGAGCAGGAAGCGTCGGGGTGGCGCCGGCGAGGAAAAGTCTGCCTGGCTGCCCAACGTGGCCGGCAGCAGCGACAGCAGCTAGCGGGGTGAGAAGGGAATGCTTGGGCGCAGCTGTGAAGCTGTCGCGGGAGATGGCGCAAGGCAGGCAGCTCGCGCCAACTGACGAGAGCGAGCCTAGCGCGCGGGCAACGCGAGCCTCGAGCCAAGCCCGTCTCCGCTTTCTCCCTCTCTGCCCGCCCGGCGCTCGCTCTGACGCTTCACCACCTCGCTCGCTCGCTGTCTGCCTGTCCGCAGCACCAGCAGACGCGTTCCGCCGCAAATCTCCAGCCACGGCGGCGCTACGAGCCCGCCCCGGGCGCGTCGATTGCCGCCGCCGAGCCACTGACGGCCCTGCCAGCCCGGGTCGTAGCCTCATTCCCGGCGCCCTCCCGCTTCCGCGCCCTCCAGTCAGTCTGTCGTTTGTTCCTCACCGTCCGTGCCGGCCTGCTATGCGCGCCTATCTTACCATAGGAGACAGCGCTTCTTATCAGCGACCGGCCCGCCACCGCTTTCCGAGAAACACAGTTGAGGCGTCGCAGGCCTGACCGGTGAGTGACGCCCTCACAGCTCCTAGTACTTCATAGCTTTCTATTCGATTGCGACGCTCCGTTGCTTTGGCTTGCCCCCTGCTACATTGTTATCGCATCTATCAGAAAAGAGCTTGGGCGCATGTGTTTGGACCAAACTTGGCCGCTGGGGCGCGAAATCGCTGCTCGCAGTGGCTTCCACTCGAATTCCTACTCAAGCTTATGCACGCCGGCTAGTTTCGTCTCCAACAACATCATGTCCTTCCAGAAGAGTCGATTCATTATGTGACCATGAGCGATGTCTAGTGTTTGGGGTGTAGCAGGTGTGCGGCGCAGGCGAACAACAATCATCCAAAGCAACTCCTGAGAACTCCAAAGCGCCAAAAAGAAAAAGAAAAAAATGTCCAAAGCGACTACGAAAGCCGAAAGCCCCGCAGCCCAGAGCAGTATTGCCCGGCGCAACAAACCCCGTCAAGTCCCCCCTAAGCGACTACGTTTTATCCCCGAATGCGAAAGGCTGCGTGACTCGTCAAACCATGCGCTGCTCCGCTGTAACCCGACCGCTTATGAAGAAGCCAAACGCTACAAATGCCGGGCCGCTTATTCGACACGAGTACGTTTGAGCGATGGCGCCTCTTCCGCACCAACGACGCAGTCGGGGAAATCGACCTCTTCGATGTAGCCCATGCGCACCTCTTCGTCTGGCACGATCTCGTTCTGCATGTGCTGAAGGAAGGCAATCTGCTCAGCCAGGAATTTCTTGAAGTCCTTGGTGGCGAACTTCTTGCTAGCACGGCTCTTCTCGCGCACTTCCTTAAGTTGCGCACGCACGCGCTCCTCCACCATGGCGAGACGGTACTCGGCAAACTCGGAGTAGAGCGTTGACAGGTTGGAGATGGGCCGGACGGTGGTAAGGACCGAGTCGTCGCGCGCGAACGGCGAGCGAGGACGGAACGAAGTCACCGCAGTGATACGCTCCTGCGCACCGAGAGCACGAAGGGCCTGGTGCGTGATGTAGCGGCCCTGCAAGATGGCGGCGCAGCCCTGTCGCAAGCATCAGTACGCCACAGTACAATGCAGTGGTGCTTTGGGTTTGGCTTACCATGGTCGGTCCCCGGACCTTCATCACGTCGCCGTGGCCAGTCCTCAAGGCAGTCTCGCCACCAACCATGTTGGTGCAGTCACTCAGCATCAGCACGCACACGAAGGGATAGCTGTCGGTGTGCCAGCCAACAACCGGCTTGTCATCCTCCCAGGGGCAGCCGGCGATGCCCTCGTCCGCGTCGTAGTACTCCTTCTGCTTGTTAATGACTGCAAGCTCCTCCTTGGTCTCCTTCTCAGACTTGACCGAGAAGTTGACGTGTGCGACCTCAGTGTCCATGACGGGGACGAGGTCAACGCCGGCAACCTTGGAGATGGCGGCGAGCGTCTCGGGGTGGTTCCAAGCATCCCAAGTGAATGGGGCGTATCTACACCACTATCAGTAACCGCACGTATCAGTTTCAGGAAATGCACTGACTTGGGAGCGTAGCCTCTGAGCTGGCAAGCGGCGATGTTGCTGCTGTACTTGCAGTGCTCCAAGACCTCGGGCTTGAAGATTTCTCTCCTCATCTCATGAACAGCCTCCTCGGTGAAGAGCTGGAAGGGTTGGGAGACAGCGATGGGCGAGACACCGCGGTCCTTCGAGTAGCCGATGTCCTCCATCGACCAGATTTGCTCGGGCTCCTTGTAGCCCAGGTGTTTTGAGGGGCTGAACTCAGTGCCGGAGGACTTCTTCTCAGCAACCGCATCCTGGATAATGGGTTTGAAGGAAGGACGCGGCAGGGCCGCGGTACGCTGAGTAGCAACGGTCGCCATTGTGGAACTAAAAGAGTCAGTCTTGGCGCTGCGATAAGGGGCTGACGCCGATTCGATCGGCGCGGATTGAAGAGGAAGTAGAGGAGATGAAAAAGAATGCCGAAAGGTACGTTTGGGAGACTCACGTTAAGAGTTGGGAGTGATTGAAGAACAAGAGCCTTGAGGCCGACGCGGTGGTGACGATTCACCTGTGGAAGGAACAAGAGCCAAGACGGATGATCTTGATGGAAGGAGCAAGGGAGCTGCGATGGGCAGTGATGCTCTGGAAAAGACTTGGGCAAGGTTATGGGGTCAGGCTCGATGTTGGTGGATATCAGGACGGCAGACGACTCGGTGTCTTTATATTTCTGAGAAGGCCCTTCTCATGAAGCGCCAGATTGGGACGAGCATCGATCCCGGATGATGCGAAACTGGACAAGACACGGATTCTGGCAAGCGGTCCACGGGCGCGACTCACGGCTCCCTTGCCAGTGGCCATCGATGGGCGCTTTCCCGGACAGGAGCACTATCTTCGCAAGCGAAATGTGGAGCGGTTATCGTAAACGCCCGTTCTATCGCGGTGCTGCCACGGCGGATGGGCATGCGCATTATCTCGAGATGGCTTATCGCGGCCATCGGACCGTCTTGTCGCAGCCATTGGGCACGAGAACTATAGCTTCCGTGGTGCGGGTTTCCTGAGCGCGCTGGTACCGAGCGCCTGGCCCGGCAGACGATCTCCCTGCGAGGGAATTGACTTCTCTTCCAGGAAGGCCGACCTCGCCGCCCTCGCAGCCCTCGCAGCTCCCGGCCAGGCACTAGCGACCGCAGCCTCCATCACGCACGTCGGATCCGTCCGTGGCACCGGCAGCGCGGTCACGTTAGTCACGGAAATCCCGCGACACGCCGCGGCGCACCGCCTACTCGCCGTGGACGAAGCAGCGCGTGGCCTGGCCCGAGGGGATGCAGGCGGGCGGTGCGGACGGATCATCATGATGTGGCCGCACTGCGCAAAAAGTGGAGGTGCGTCAGGGAGGTGTGGAGGGCTAGGACCGTGACGGCATGGAAGACCGTTGGAAGCAGCGGCGAGGCTGGGACGAGCGCTGGGCGGGATTCGCATGCCAAAACCGGGAACGCGTGGATTGACATGAAAACGGCGGTGCTGGCTTTCCCGAAGGGCCCAACGCGGTCGAGGTGGCAGCTGCGAACGGGTGGTATACTCATTGAGCTGCAACGCATCCTGTCATGATGATCAAGCCGGCCGCTATTCCTCCCTGCGTGCTCCAAACATGAGTGAGTGTTATCAGTGACCTTGGCGGCCGATAGTCGTGTTGCCGACCGCTGCTGACGCGCCATGCGAGAGCGTGCTCCGTGAATAGTGTCCAAAGCCTCTGCTTCCCTGCTGGCCCGGCGCCTTGGCTCGCTACGCCGTTGGCACGCGGATCTGTGATGATGATGAGATGCATCCAGCGGACGGGACAGCGATCAATCTGGCGGGCTGCAGGCACGCCACGCCTGTTGGGAGCAGATGCACCCTGCCACCCTACCACCCTACGTCCCCAGGGCCAGCCGCGTCAATACGCGCTGACACAGGCGCATTACGGCGCGGGGAAGGCGAGGGTCGCCGCTGCCATTGGCGCTGCGCTGGTCGCTCGGCTGATCGCCGGTTAGATACGCATCGCCACCAAGCCGCACGACTCCCTTCGCCGCCCAGTCCCCATAGCGCCGCCCTCTCGCATCCAACCCCACACATCCTCCAGCTCCCGCACGCGTCCCCATGGCTGCTGACGGCAAGCCGGAGAACCCCTGGACCGACAGCGCCGCCTCGACGTTCGACGGGTAAGCTGTCCCCCTTCCGGACCAGCTGCCCGGCCCGGCCCTCGCCACGCCACTGTCTTGACTACGCTGGACGCTCTGACACGTCGCGCAGCAAGCAGTACAGTCAATACTTTGATCCGTGCCAGGAAGCCGCCTCCAAGAGCCTCCGATGCCTTCACCGTAACGGCGGTGACAGAGAAATGTGCTCTGACTATTTCCAGTACGCTTCCCCCGCAAAATCGAGAGCGCTCTCGCCGCTTCTGGCCGCCACACGTCGACCCTCACCGCACCAGTGGACCCCTCCTCCTCTTTGGTGATTCCTTCTGGCGAACGTCGCTAACGCTGGCTTTGCTAGGGCATACCGCGACTGCAAGAAGCAGTGGGTACGTTGCTGACCGCCGGCGGCCACCACGCCCTTCCCCCCTACCTTCCGCGCCGTTCTCGGGCTGACACAAGGTTTCTGGTCGCAGATGGAAGCGCGGAAGGAAGCCAAGCGGAAGGAGAGCAAATCGTTTTGGTGAAAACTCAGTGCAGGTGGTGTATTATATTGTATGGGTTAGGAAATATCAAACGGATCAGCGTGATGGGACACGAAGTACGGTAGCATCTGTACTACACTGTAGCGAACAGGCACGCGCAAGTGCGACCCTGTCCGGTTGCGGCCGTTGCACATGGCGCCCTGGGTGGTGATTGCCAAGCACTTCTCGGGATCGTGGCGCGGTGTCGATGAGGCAGCGCAAGACGTGCTCAGCCCTTTACATAGCCGGTGACGGAACAGAGACGGAACGGAGGAGCGGGCGGCGACACGGAACACACTTGGCCTGGTGGCGGGCAGGTGTGATTCCGGTCCTCTGCGAAGACATCAACGTCACTAGATAGCGTGCAGAAAGGACGAGGTCGCAAGGGTTGACGTTGGAACAAAGTAGGTGGTGGCCCGAAAATGCATGCGTGCTCCACCACGCGGGGACTAGGTCGCATTAACGCGATTTTCTCGTCGCCGACGCGCCTAACCGCATCGCCGCCGTCGCCAAGCCCATCCCCTCCACCTCGGCCGTTGCTTGTGGGTGCTCACTCTCCAGGACCAGCCCAGCGTGCGGCAACGAGTTTGGCCCGACGTAGCGCACACGAGCTTTGCTTTTGGCGGATGCACCCGTGCGCCGCACACCACCAGCCATGGCCTCCCTCAGCGTAGACGCCATCAACGACAAGGTCCACTTCTCCGGCTCCAATATCAAGCAGGCCCTCAAGGAGTGCGAGAAGAAGCTCCAGAAGCGGCCCAAGGACCCCTACCTGCTCTATTGGAAGGCTGCCGTCTACCTCAAGTTTGGCCGAGATGATGACGCCTTCGCCCAGCTGGCCCACCTGTGCGAATGCACCCCCGCCATCACCGACCAGGACCTGCTGAGGGCCATCTATTTCCGCCTGGGCGAGCGCGCGACCACCGCCGACAAGCGCAAGGCCCTGTGGCTGAATGCCTTCAAGGCCTCCAACGATGGCAACGTCCTGGTCACATGGTTCGAGAGCGCCGCGTCTATGGATGACTGGCAAGACGCTCAAGTGGTAGGAATCCGGATGCAGGGTCCCATCTGTTGAGCGGTTTGCTGAGTCTTTGCATGCAGGCCATGGTCACGCTCAAGAACAAGTACCCCAAGGATGAGCAGTACGTATTCGCGCTTCCTGCTGTTCAACAGCTGGCTGGCGATGCGTTGGACGGCAAAGACGACAGAAACGCCAAATTCATGCGCATGTTTGCTTCCAAGGCGCTTTCTGTGGCCGTTGCGAAAGGCATGAAGGGCGAGAAGACCGTCGATGCGGTCACCACCCGCCGCGAGCTCCGACTCGTCCTCCAGATCTACCGGAAGCAGGGCATGCTCAAGGACATTCTGGACATCCTTGATCATCCCGTCGTCGGGATTTTCTCGCCTCTGGTGGTTTGCGACCTTTCCTTCGTTCGCACCAAGCTGGAGGTTCTGGAAGAGGCTGCCATGTGGCAAGACCTGTGGGATTTCTGCGCTGCTGCTCTCAAGCAAAAACACTCTCCCGACGAAGCTGCAAAGACGTCGTACTCTCTGTGGCCTCATGACTACGCGCCATGGAGAGCGCTTCACCTTTCACACCGCGAGTTGACGCGTCAAGCGTAAGTTTGCTGCATTCCATCGATTTCTCCCTGGCCCAAGCGGCGCTGATTTGAGCCAGGGCTTCGGATTCTGGGCTCGTGGAGAACTTGAACAAACTACTCGAAGGAATCCACGACGGATACGCTGATGAGAATCTTCGCGTTCGTCTGCTGCCGAAAGCATCGGTTACCTCCAAGGACGATGAAGAGCTGTTGACGAACTGCACTGCCTATGTCTCGGTCTTTGCCAAGGAGCAGTGTTGTTTCGAGGACATTTCTCCTTATGTCGAGAGGCTCGACGATGCTCATCAGTCCAAATTGCTGGATTGGTGCTTCAACTTGGCAGCCGATCAGGATAGGACGATCCAAGATGGGACTCCGAAACAACAGGCGCAAGCACTCCGGACAAAGGCAAACGTTCTGAAACTGGAATATCAACTGACGTTGTCTAAAGATCAGAAGGCTGCTAAAGATCAGCTGGAGAATTTTGTGGTCAAGGCCCTCGATGTTCACCAACTTGCCAAGGGCAAAGATGTCACAACCTGCGAGGATGCTTGCGCGCTAGTCACAATGGCGTTAGTTAAGCTCTTCCACCTTGAGCCATCCTTGGACTATTTGGTTCAGGCGGAGATTGTGATGAAAGAGTTGCTGTCTCACGCCCCCGAAAGCCGTAAAGCAGCACTCCTCCAGACCCGCCTCGCAGCCTTTCTGGGTAACTTCAGTGGTGCCATGGAGGCCTGGTCTAGTCTAAAGGTCAAGGAAATACTGATGGAGACGCTCAGTCACCACATGTTCACCCGGATGGCCATCACTCATCCGTTCTACTACCGCTCAAAGCAGAACAGCAGAGCCAACACCGACCCTCTGACGCAGCTCGATAGGATTCTGCAGACGGCCGACAGAATTCTGCATACTCTCCAGGCTTTCCTTGGCGCTGAGATCGACGCTTTGCAGTACGATCGCCTACTAGAAATTCAAGAGCTGAAAAACAACCTGTACAAGAGTCTGAGCAGAAAAGTCTCTGTTATCGAAAGACGCAGAACGCTTCGCATCAGAGGCGAACCGGTCGATGACATGTATTGTGAAGTATTAGGTACGCCTTAAGAAATCTCACGCCTCATCGAGCTCTCCGCCTTACAATCCGATATAATTGGTTCCATAGAAGATAACAGCATCGCAGATGACGACCTCGACGGCCTCGTAGACAACCGTGACCTGAAGCGCATGTGGAATTACGAGCACTCGGCGACGCCGCCCTTCGAGCACCTCCTGTCCTCCGGCCCGCCACCGGGCCGGTACTGGCTCGCGTTGCACCTTCTCATTGACGACACGTGCACCGTTATCTCGTCCTCCACCTCGTCATCGGTCCCCGATAGCGGCCACGCCTGCCGCATCAACATCGCTAACAAGGGCGTCGAGAAGATCGCCAACAATCCGTCCGACTCGGACCTGGCGGAGCTCACGCCTGCCGAGAAGGCGCTCATTCCAGGCTGGGTCAAACTGCGCACCCTCGCTAGCAAGACTCTAACTGGCACCGACGTCAGCGAGACCTCCGCCGCCATCGCCGACCTGCAGACCTGGCTGTCCGGCTTCATCCAGGAAGATTCCACAATGGAAGGCGCGTTCAAGGCGCTCTCCTTGCAGAACAGCAAGACAGGGCATGTCCTGCCGCTACAGCGCGACATCCAAACCCTTCTCCTCGTCGCCGAGCTCATGCAGGCCTCTGCCCGCCTCTGCGACGCGGCGACGCGCCTCGCCAAGAGCAAGGCGCTGAAGTGGTGGCAGACTATCCCTGTAAAGGAGCTTGCCGCCCTCAAGACCGCCGTCGCCGACGCCTTCGCCAAGGCCGTCCGCCAGCCCGCCCTGGACTGGACGAACAGGCTGAGCGACGATGGCGTCGAACGGCTGGCGGAAGGAGCGAAGAGGGGCCGCACGGGCGAGGCGGTCGTCACCCGGGTTTTGGCAACAGAGGAGGGGGAGAAGGAGAGGTGGGTGGCGGGTCTGGCGGGCTTGCTCGTGCAGGGAGCGATGGATGCGTTGGATGGGGTGTTGAAGGTTAAGTTGGCGTAGAGAGAGGTCTGCAACTTGTTGCGAGCATCGGGTTGAGCAAGTGCTGGTGCCGCCGCCGCCGCCGCCATGATCGTTTTCAATTTTTGGAGGATCGTGGCCGGGCGGTGTCTGTGAGCGTAGGACTATGGTGTGTATATATGTCGCTCACTTGGGCCTTGCTTGCATATGGGGATGTTGTATATGAAGAATCAGAATGGGGGAAATTGGTGAAAGTGCTTAGGTTTTCGGCAAAAGGACCCTATATCCATCCAGATTGGAAAAAGAGAAAAGAAAACGGACAACCATGGGGCGACCAAAAGAAAGGGCACACTGTCCCGGTGTGCAGATTAGGCAGACTAAAGCTAGAGCTCAGAGTGGATCACTCAAGACCGTTTCCCTTCAATGTGAAATGTTGCACTCTCCCTACAAGGAGAGTGGAAGATAATGTACGGACGTAGATGCGGAAAGGACCTGGTGTGTCATGATCTATTTGATCGGTGTGAAAAAGCAGTTCTTCACCGTGACTTTCATGCCTAGAACCTTCCCATGGCTGTCTCTACAGTGGGCTGAATGCCTCATCGGCACCAAGCTTTTACTACCGTCAACCCTTAGAACAATGGAGTTCACAAGGTGCAACCTGTTGTCAGTGACGAGTCCACACCTCAAATGGCCGGCGCCAAGATAATGGGAACAGGGCATCAGTAGTATATAGTCCATGACAAAACCCACGACTGTATTTCTCCTTTCCCTTCTCTCAGCGCATCCGGACTCCTTTCCCCCATAAGAAGATTTCGGAATGAGCGTACGGAACAATATTTGTATACACGGTTCAAAGAGAAAAAGGACATGTGAAAACGCCTGCAATGCAACGCTATGTGTGTATGCTGCGCCCAAAGATGGTATAATGATGATGAAAAGTTCAAAGGCAGACCTGAATCCTCCACTCGTTTCTTCTTTCCTCCTACCATGGCAATTCCAACCTCCACATCTCCACAAGTTGAAGTCACCAATCTATGCCCCTCCAGTGGAACTCTCCATCGACGTTTTTCCACGCGCCTTGCTCGATTGCCTGCTCCCATCCCATCATCACCGCCAAGAGCCTGCACCCGGTCGCGCTCAGCGTGCACATGACCTGGTCCGCCTTGGCCACCACCGCTAGGTCGAGCAGGTATGCGCGCCCGACGAGCTCGCGCATCCTCAGCGCGGCCTCGTTCGGCTCGCCACTCCGGTGATCGCTCGCGGTGCCGGCGTTGTTCGCGTTCGAGCGGCCAAGCGACCAAAAGACATCGCGGAAGAAACCACCCTCCCAGCCCGAGACCTCGTCGATATACCGGTTCTTGTTCTTGGCACCCGACGCCTCCAGCGTCTTCTTGCTGGCCAGTACAATGCGGTCTTGCGCACGCACGACGCCCGCCATTTCAGGGGCTGTGTAGATGTCCGGGTCGTCGGATGCCAGCACAGCTTGGGAAGAAGTCACAGCCAAGAGATCCGGTTGCTCCTCTTGGCTTACAGCCGCAGCCGGAGTGTGCATGGACTTGATCGGTCCGTCGTGAGCATCGCGTTCCACCTTGGCGCCGTCAGTCCTGTTTCCAGGCAGAGACGGGCCGTAGTGCTCGGCGATGAGGTATTGCACGCCCTGCACGAAGCGATCCAATGGAATGTAATCCTTGGAATACTGGTACTCGAAGGGATGGCGATCTCCGCGGCGCACGTGCAATCCAATGTTGACGCCGCCCTTTTCGATGACAGGCTCGTAGAGGGTGCGGGTCCGTCCCAGAACGTAGTTGGCGTCTTCATCGTGCAAGCGAAAGAGAGCCTCGTAGCCGTCCCGAAGCATGCCGAAGATCTTGTGCTGTCGCTGAACCTGCATCTTGCGGGGATCCTCATACTCTTCAACAAAAGCGTGGCCAAAGGTGGTGCGAATGGTAGCGGCGGAGACCATCAAGTGCCTGGCATGGTGGGGGCAGGGGACAACCTGGCTCGTCATTGGCGGTAGGCAGGACGGGGTCGGGGGAGGCTTAAAATAGTTCGCGTAGCTCCCGTAGGGCCTGCATTAAGTCAGTGACATGAATCGCAACCAACGTTAGCGCATCCGGGCGTACCATCTCGTATCGTCGACGAAGAAGGCTCTGCCCTCCAAACGAGCAAGGCCATACGCCATCCACATGGCCATCAAAGTCTTTCCCAGACCAGCGTCGGAAGTCTCCATGACGAACGTTAAGCTGGTCTCACAGAGGTCCATTCTTTCACCTCGGTACATATTGCCCGCTCCCATGAGGCTATCATCCAAGCCCACAGCAGATACCATCTGAGCGTTTTCCTTCGGATCTGGCAGGAGGCCCTGCTCCACGGCGTGGTGAACGTCGATGTAGGTGGGGTCGATGTAGTAATAGCCCTTGTGGTGGGAGCCTTTGCCGTGGATCGAAGCCGCGACTTCTTTAGCCTGGTCGCACAAGTCCCTGTACTGGGCTGGAGCAAGCGGGAATGGCGAGTCGGCGGGGATGGAGACGGTCCATCTGGTCCTACCCTTCAGGTCCGTCATGGCCACGACCGACGGCTCGTCCGGCAGCAGGCTGTCACCGACCATCTCGTACTCGGATCCGTCTGGCGCCTGGTAGGAGATGCCGTGAGGGCCCCGGGACGAGTGCCACCAATGACGCACGCCGAGCCATCCCACGAAGACGATGCCGCAGAACACGACGAGGAGCTTGCGAAGCAGGCGCGAGTAGTTGGGAAGCGATCTCCTCCAGTCCTTTGGGTGCGGCGGCGGCGGCGGCGGCAGGCCTGGCGAGGGCGGGGGAGAGCGCGAGAGCAGCAGCGGATCGCGCAGAGGGTCGCCGCGTGCTGAGCGGGGGGTCCGCGGGGTCAGGCTGCCGCTCGGCGGGAGGGCAGAGGAGCCTGGCGAATTGATGGAGAGGTGGTGGTTCTTTCTGGCGTGCATTCTGGGCGAGTGAGGAGAGGGAATAAGCATGACGGACGCCAGCGTGAGTCTTTCTGGGACGGGCGGAGGAAGGAAGCCCAGAAATGCGGATTGGTTGCAGACGGGGAGCGGGTGCGGAGCTAATGCGCGCTGACCGGGCAGCTGTCAAGGCTGGGAAAGGAAAGGCTGAAGATAGACCTGGGACCGGCAGGTGGCTGGCTAGAAGGGAAGCAGTTGAGACAGGCAATGTTACGCGTGCATGAAGGCGTCCAGACGCCGTCGAGGAGGGAAGCGCAAGGGGAGCAAAGAGCGTCGGGGTCAGCGCTGGGTCGAGTTGGCCGAGGAGAGCATGGCGATGCTAAGTGAAGGGAGCCCGCGCGACGGAGGGGCCGGCAGTTGGTGGAGCAGTCGAGGCAAAGGCACGCATACAATAACGGGTGGTGGCGCTGCGCCGGGGCCTGGGGCGGAGCTCGCGTACGAAGTAGGGGCTGTCCGTTACATGGCAGCCCGGCCCCGTTGGCTGCTTCAGCGGCCGCCCTCGCCTGCGGTGAAACCAACCCAAGACGCCCGCACACGCAACCCGCGTCACACATCTGTTGCAGCCGACCCCGCCCCTCGCGAGCCTCTCCATTGTTAAAAGCTACACAAGCCGGTTCCCACGCCCACCCCCTCCGCACAACGCGCCCCCCTCCCGCCTTGCCCCGTCGTGAAACGCGTGTATAACGGCCCTAAGAATGAAATGCGACAGTGCCCGTCCAATGGGACGGCGAACAGGGTATCTAGACGAGAGAAAGCAAAAAAGACCAGATGCGCCGCATGAACGTCGACGCAAAATCAAGACCCAACAATCCCCCCCCCTTCCTACGACGTCCCCCGGCCCTCGAGTGCCATCCTGGCTATGCTCGTCCTCCGCGCATGCCCGGGTCGCTGCCCGTTGTCGCCCTGCTCGGATATCATGTTATCCAGCATCCTGGTAATGTCCTCCACCTCTCGAGACCTCTTTTCTGACCGCGGCGACAGCAGCGCAATCGGGCTGGCTGCCGACTGCCGCGTGAGGTATGACGACCCTGTGCTCCCCCTACTGCGATGCCCGGGCGTCCGAGGCCCCATGGACGTCCTCCGGTCCATCGATGCTCTCCGCTCGATCGACGTGTCGATGGTGAGGTCCGCCACGTCGCGCTTCCTTGCCGCCGAGCGCAATGCCGTCAGCATTCGATCCTTGTCGTCCAGCCGCGCCCTGAGGTCCGCAATCTCGTCGTCTTTCTCCTTCATCAGTGCCTCAACCCCGCCTTCCTCGGCCGAGTGCACCGAAGCGGCCAGCGCCATCGACACGCGCGAGTGGCTAGACCTCCGCGCTTGGAGGAGCCGCTTCTCCAGCGTGGCGATATAGCGGTTCTTGTCCTCGAGGTCCGCTTGAAGAGCCCGGACCCGTGCACTTTCAGTCGCCGTGCCGTCACCGTTCTCCCCAATGGAATCGTCTTCTTCGGAAGTATGGTCCGACGGCAGGCCCGGTGCCTGAGTCGCGTAAGGGGAGAATGACGCTGCGGAACCTCCTGATGACATTCTGTTGAAGTGCGGCACCTCCAGAGTTGCTGTCGAAGTTCGGGCCGATACAGTATGGGGTTCACTATTGCTCATAATCGAGTTGCGGTATTGGAAGCCCATAGACGAAAAGGACCGGCCAGAGTTGACGCCGATTGACTTGGAGCTGAGAATGAGGCGGTTGAGATGCTCGATACGCTCCTTCAAGGCCGTGCGCGCAAGCTGCATTTCCAACATCTGCTCTTCATGCCTTGCCGCGGCCTCGGCTTCCCGCGCTCTCTCCTCTGCCATATCGACATCTTTGACAACTGGGACCTCTTCTTTCGTCTTCGTGTCCAGTTGCTTGCGGAGCTCCTGGATCTCCATACGGTATCGGTCTAAAAGAGCACGGCTGCCGGCATCGCCACCGCCGGGAGCTGCCTCTTCCGCCTTCTTGGCATGGCTGACGATGTTGTTCTTCGCACGAGACGCGAATTTCAGAGTGTTCAGGGTTTCATTGACATGCGTGGCGATGGACGCGGCAGTTCCGGTGGACCCAATCGATATCGTGCACAGGATGCTGACCAGTGAGCCTCCAGACAAGGCTGGTTGTAACAAGCGGGTCAGTTTGCTGTCACGGTAAGGCAGGTGTTTGTCCTTGTCTGCCCCCTTTTTTTCCTTTGCCTCGGACAGGCGCGCAATCACGGTACCAAGGGTAAGCAAACTCTTGTTGATGTGAGCACCCTCGGTCCTTCTCTCCTTATCTTCAGCTGCTTTCTCAGATCCAGCAAGATCAATCAAGCTCAGAGTGGAGACACGGACACCACCGGGAGCAATGGCAGTCCGTTTGGTATCCTGAAGTGCGACTCCTCCGGGCACGCGCTCACGGCTCTCGACAACGATCTGGACAACAGCATGACTTCGCGAGCTGCGGGCGTTGAACTGAGTTCCGGCAACTCGCCTGTTGTTGTCTCCTCTTGCAATGACGCGAAGAAGCTGAGTTGGGCTTTGGACGATTTCTTCCTTCAACGGGGTGGCGTATACACCCCGTTTGCTGTCCTCTCTCAGCTTGATCTCCTCTTGCTGAATGGCCTGTGCGCCTGGTCCTGTCGGTGGCGGATCCGACAGGAGATCGTGGATCCTCTCGTTGTAGATTTCTAGGTAACTGACCCGGAGCAAGAACTCCCGCTTTGGAGTCTCGCGAATGAAGGAAAAAATGTCGGTGATAGCCAGCGGGATCACACCGGGCGAAGTTGCTGTTCCCTGCATGGAGAACGTCTTTCCTGTGCCAGTCATTCCGTACGCGAAAACGGTTCCGTGATAACCTTCCATCACCCTACGCACCAATCGTTTTGCTGCTGCATCGTACACCCTGGCGTTGTTATCCTGCGTCGAAAACACGTTATCTGCGAGGCGTCAGCCGATCTGTGCCACTCCAAAACCCGAGACAGCGCACGTACCGCTTTGAAAAGTACCACCATCTTTCCCCCTATATTCAATTGTGCCTCGCCTGCCGTCGAGCTCCCAATCTTGCAGGCCCGTGTTCTCGCCGGTTGAGGCATTGGGGCGCACCCTGACGCTCACAATGACGTTGCCTTTGATGTCCTTCCCTGAGTCATGATCCGATGAGGGAGACTTGCTGCCCTTGTCGTCGTCGCCACCCACCTCTTCGATTCCGGTCGAGTAGGACCCGTTCGCCGACGAGCTCCGGCTCTCCGTGGGCGAGAACTCGGTCAAGGCGCTCGGCGACGTGAGAGGCGACTTGATGGCCGACGGCCCGCGGCCCTTGACGCTGGGCCGCTTGCGCAAGGCGCCGCCGCCGCCGCCGGGCACGCTCAACGAGCCGAGCGAGCCTCTGCGGTCGGTGGTGATGCCGTCCGGGGTAGTGGCGGCAGACAACGGGCTCGAGGGGTGGCTTTGGCGGCTGCTTTTGGGCGGCTGCGGGAACGAGCCTATGCTGATCGTCTTACGCAACGTCTTGTGCGGCGACGGGCCACCAGCCTGTGCCGCCGGCTGTTGGGCTTGCGGCACGGCGGTGGCGGAATTCGCGTGTTTGCTCTGCGGCCTCATGGGGAGCGATGAGGAGGAGGTGCGGGCGGCGGCGGGCGAGGGCGGTGGCCGGGAAAACGACGAGTTGGAGGCGGTGGATATGCGGCGTTCCGGGCTGGACGGGCCGGGGCGGGCAGCTGCAGCGCGCCGCGTCTTGGGGACTGGCAGGGCGGGCAACGGGCCGGTAGGAGGGTTCATGGGACGCGGCAGCGTGGTGGTTGTGGTGGTGGCCATGGTGGGCGGGTCGGGATGCTTAGTCGGCGCAATCACAGCGCGCGGTCTGGCGCCGATGTGCGGTGACTGACGCGGAGTTGGTCAGTTGTCGGTACCCTGGTGGGTTGGCTCTGCGGCCATCGGCGGCGGGCTCTGCTGGCGCGTTGCTGGATCAACGGGCTGCAAGGGCCATGCGAATGCGTTGGAGAAGGCTCGTCCAGGTGGTTTCGGCGTTCGTCTGGTGGAGACGCGGTCTCCTTGAGGTGCAGCGAGCAGGATAGGCAGTGGCCCGGAAGCGCACAGGGCACGCACGCTGGCACGGCGATGACACGGCGGCAGCGACAGGCTGGCACGCGAACGATGGGAAGAGCGGCCGGCAAGGTGAATATCAGGCAACGTGCGCGCGGTCTGGCTGTGGGAGGAAAAGGAGCAGCGCGCGCCGCACGCCAGCCTGCGCGCCCGCCGTGCGCGCTCTCTCGGGAGCGATCAGCATTGTTGTTCTCCGCCGCCCTGGGACTGGCTGGACAGTCCCCTCTCAGGGGCTCCCGCGTCCACAAATGATCTCCCCCACACGCCCACGGCGCCGAATCAGAGCCCAGTTCACGCGAGGCCCGTTGCCCGGCGACTCGCTGCGGCAGGCATCGCACGGGGCCACGGCCTGAGCTACCAGGCCTGCCATCCGCCTGCCTCTGCGCCCCGGCGCTGGCGCTGGCGCTGGCGCTCTCCGCAGCCAACGGCCGCAAGGGACGCGCAAGGGTCCAGAATCTGCCTGCTCTGGCTCGTGGGCTCGGAAGGAACTGCCGCCGCACCACCTCGTCCGAGCATGCGCAAACCCGCAGGTCAATCTCCCGTGATAACTAGTGATAGTGTGATAGCCCGCGACCAGCGCCGCCGCCTCGCCCGGCAATCGCTGATCGCATCTTCGCCTCGCCCGCATCGAGCTGCGCGCACTGCTGATGACAGATACTGAGGCCCACCCAGGCGGCACGCGGAGATGACTGTCCAGCTCGATATTGCCGTTACGACACGCTTGCATTACTAGCTGCTGCTGTTTCGGGACAACCGAAATGCCTCTCCCCATCGCTTCATTTGCCATTGCCTTCTCTGGCTACGAAAACCATGCACCCTCCCGCGCCGTGCAACCCTCCGCCGTTCAGTGGCTAGGTGTGGCCATTGGCACCGTTGCTGCGGTTGGCGTGGCCGTTTGCCCCATTTAGAATCCCGTCACACCCTGTCGACGCTTTGCTCGTGTACCCGTTTTGCACAGGCCCGCCGTTAGGGATCCCGTCCGCCGTGTCATCGTTCATGCCCGCCTTCTTCAGGCTCAAAACCCCATTGGTCGACTTGGTCGCGACTGCCGCGCCGTTGATGGTGTACCCCGTGTCGCTCGAGTCGACGTACGCCTCGAGGCCTTCGCCCTGGCGCGGGTACTCCTTCATCATCTGCTTGTGCAAGTGGAGCGCCTTGATCATTTCCTCGTAAGACACGTCGTTTAGGAACACACAGTTGCCCAGCGGGCTGGGGATCGCGGCCCGAAGCTTGCCGTCACGCGTCTTCAGGATGGCCTTGGTACCCTTGTCCAGAATTTCTTCATCGAATTGGGCGTGGTCCATGGACAGACCTGCTCGCGAGAAGAGGTTCAAAATCCTCCGGTACTCGGCGTCGCTGAGCTGGCCCCGCATATTTGCCAACGTAGCAGAGTACGCCATGTCAATGGAGATGGCGTGTCCATGACGGAGAGGAACCTCAGGGACCAGTTCGTGCAGCGGTGACCACCTTTCGAGGTCAGCAAACGATCTACACCGGAGATTCGAGGAGCAACTCACGTGTGACCGTAGGCGATTACTCTGTCCAGTCCAATCTCGTGCAGGTTGGGAGTCTCGAGCTTCAGCATCTCGTAGATACCCGCGCGGTTGATTTTGTCTGCCGCAGCTTTGATCTCGGCAGGAGCGCCGTCCGCACGACCGAAGCCGGTGTTGATAAGCTGCTCGCAATACTTATCGAGCAGGTCAAAAGTGTCGAGATGCGCGCAGGTCGAGATCTTGATCAGTTCCGCAAAGCCGTTCCGGACTTGGGCTTTTGGCAGTGTCCGCAGAAAGTTGAAGTCGAGGAAAGTGTGCATGGGGGCATGGTAAGCACCAAGTCTGTTCTTGTAGTTGCCGTAGTTGACAGCAACCTTGATCGAAACTGAGGCGTCAATGAGACCAATAACCGTCGTGGGGATGCGGATAAAGTTGGTGTTTCTCCGGTATGCGGCACAGGCAAACCTGTAGGGAATTGGTCAGCTGGGCTAGGATCAGCATCAAGTGGGACTGTCATACCCGGCAACGTCAGTGACCAATCCACCTCCAACGACCAGCACGGGCTCCTGAAGAAGTGTCAACAACGACGCAATCGACTTCTCCTTCGCATAGCGGTACACACCTTGCGCACGATACCGAAGTCCGTCATAGAATCGGCGATGCTCAAGAAGGTGTCGATTGACTTTGCCCTCTCGCCAATCATGGTCTTGTGGAGCTTGAGGTCGATGTTGTAGTGGTCGAAGTACTGCTGCATCTGCCTGCCGTAGATTTCGAAGATGTTGAAGTCCATGACGGCGAGACAGCGGCCCCAGCACTCGTAGCAATCAGCCAGCTGGCTGTTGCGAGTATCGAAAACGCCGTCCAGGAAGGTGAAGTCATATTCAATCTTCTCCCACCCCTGGACGTGGAATCCAGCCGAGGTTTCGGCGACGGTTGCTTTCATGTCCGACATGATGAAGAATGGTTGAGGATATGGCGAAAGAGCAAGGGAACAAGACAAAGGCACAAGCTGCTACTGCAGGGACTGGGGAGGGGCAGTCAACCGGAAAACAGTCGCTTCTTGTACCCGTCCACGCCAGCTCGGCGGCCCGTTTTGGACACGCGCTCGACCGTACCGAGGACATGGGAAAACGCTGCGCGTGAACAACAAGGAGCGGTCGCAGAAACCACAGGAGTAGCTCCGTGGGGCGATGATTGGTCGCGGCAAGTCTTAGCAAGGTGCCGTCGTGGGATGACGATGTCGCCATGGAGTGGAAGCAGGGCTCGGGCGCATAGCGCATACAGAAAACGAAAGTGCTCGGGCGTGCGAAGCCGCAAGCGCATTAGCACGATCCGAATACACATGGTGGAGCAAGTCATGATGTAGGAGGGCACTTCGCATGTCGTCAGCGCAGGCGCAACCAGCCCGCAGATCTGGTTGCGGCGGGACTGGCTCTGAGATGCTAGTGTCACGCCATTCGCGGGAGGAGGGCGACAAGGCACACGATGCGGGTGGGTCCCATTGGGACATGGAGAAATGAGGTTTTAATGATGATGTTTACATCGAGGACTTGGGACGAAAGCGCGCTTTTTGGGACGCGGGCCACGGCGCCTAGCGCGCCCGGTGCACTGCTCCATTGCCGGAAGCGGAGGCGCGGGCTGCTGATCGCCTCGGGCATGGCGGCTTTCAACGCTGCCACAAGGGGCGCAGCCGCTGCGTAGCGCCAGATCTTTGATGCGCATCGGGTTCCTGAGCCAGCCGGGGCCTTTGCGCCCTGCCCCTCCCCCGCACGAGCTCCAGGTCGACGCGTCTCCCGCGCCCGCGACGCGGCTGCTTGTCCTGGTGTTACTTTGCGCACTGCTCTAACCACTCCCCCCGCCTGCCATTTCCAGCATCCCGCCTTCGTTCTCCGCCCAAGTATTCCCCTCCTGGCCGGCTGCAAGCAACTCGGATTCCATTGCCCGAGCTGCCCGTCGCGTTTGGAGCAACTATTCCCGCTGGCCGTCTTTAAAGCGGCAGCGGCGCCCGCCTCCGTTGCTCCTCCATCCCCGCAGCCATGGCGCAATTCGACAAGAACAAGGCGTACGCCGAAAAGGACGACGTTTTCTTCGACGACGGCCGCGAGGTCGAACTGCTGCACTTTGTCTATGGCAGGCCCAACGTTGACGAGATCCGCGGCTCTCCGGCCGGGGTCCTGGCGGCCATTGATGACTTCGCCCGCACCAAGTATCTCATGAATGTCGGCGAGGACAAGGGAAGGATAGTAACCGAGTTGATTGCCGAGGTCAAGCCCAAGCTCATGGTAAGTCGCCGCAAACCCCCTGTTGCTCATCTGACGGGACAACAGGTGGAATTGGGAGGCTACGTCGGCTACTCCTGTATCCTCTTTGGCGATGCTGTGCGCAAAGCCGGTGGGACGCGCTACTTCAGCCTCGAGCGCAATCCTGAGTTCGCTGCCGTCATCGCGTCTTTGGTCGACCTTGCGGGCCTGAGCGACGTTGTCAAGGTCGTTGTTGGCTCGAGTGACGCCTCGATAAAGAGGCTGCATGCGGCGGGCGCCCTGCAGCACATCGACCTCATGTTCCTCGATCACTACAAGCCGGCGTATACGACCGACTTGAAGCTGTGCGAAGAGCTCAAGCTGATCACGCCGGGCTCTGTTCTCGCGGCGGACAACGTCATCACACCAGGCAATCCGCCATACCTTGAGTATGTTCGGAGCAGCGTTGAGCGGAAGAGAACAGCCGCCGCCAATGGCACGGTGGGCGCGGATGGCGTCGACACGCGTTTCGCAGACAGGACGTCCAAACAGTACGTCGCACGAGAAGGCGAGGCCAAACTCGACACAACCCGCAGGGGCAACCCAAACCTGGTCTATGAGAGCAAGTTGGTGGATAGCTTTGAGCCCACGGGGGAAAAGGTAAGCTCAAAAGTCCAATAGTCCATTGGACAGCCCCGCTAACTTACGACCCAGGACGGCGTGGAGATTACCCGATGCGTCGGGGAGCAGGGCTAGATTGCCAGTGACGGATTGTTGGGACGTTGGGAAAGATGCTCAGGGCTTGTTTCGAATGAACTTGATAGATGCATGGCAGAGAATCTGTTTCTCGAACGACCAGCAGAGAGAGCACGCATCACATGACCGCGCGTTTGCCCCGCCTTCCCTTTAGGGACGCTATGGACTACCTTGCGGGCGCTTGTCTACCTTTTCTCCATGGCAATCAATTACCATTGTCTTCCCCACGGCAATCCATCGTGATGTCGCTCCAATTTGGCGAGACTCGCGGCGACGAGCGTAACGCCCAAAACAGCGTATCCATGACGTAGTGAACACTGCATTCACGCTCCTTTCACGTAACGGGCACAGCTAGTCCATGCTTTCCATCGTCCGATTGTCTCCCTCGACGCTAAACACCACCCAGTTTTCCTTCCACGCCTGTCCGGTCGATCAATCCCTCGCAGCAAGGGCAGCGTCACCATGCCCTCTCTACTTTACAGCCACTGGCCAAAAAACCTCCTCCTGATTCTTCTGAGCTTCATCTTCCTTCCCCTCGATACGTTCCTCGTCTTTGCCGCCTACGCTCTGCGGCCCTTTCTCCGGGCTCCCTTGCGTAAAAATTTCGCGAACGTCAACAAGGACATCATCACCAACGGCGATGGCGACGGCGGACAAGTCATCCTTGTAACCGGCGTGTCCATGGCCAAAGCCCTTGTCCTCACCCGTCTCCTGCACGCCCACAACCCCTCGCACCGCATCATCGGCGCCGACTTCCACCCGCTGGCATGCGGCCGGGCGTCGCGCTCGCTCTCGCGCTTCTACGTCCTGTCGCCGCCCACGGCCGCCGGCGACGCGGACCCGTACATCACCTCGCTGCTGCGCGTCGTCGAGGCGGAGCGCTGCGCCCTCTGGATCAGCTGCTCCGGCGTCGCGTCTGCGCTCGAGGACGGCGTCGCGGCTGAGATCGTGGCCAAGCGCACGCGCTGCCGCGTCGTCCAGTTCGGCGTCGCCGACGTGCGCGACCTGCACGAGAAAGACGCCTTCATGGAGCGCACGAGGCGGCTGGGCCTGCGCGTCCCGGAGACGCGCAAGGTGGAGAGTGCCGACGCCATGGTGGCGGCGTTGCGACGCTGCGTGGGCCTGTCTGCTCGGCGGCACGAGAAGGAGGGAGGGAACAGCAGAAAGTTCATCGCGAAGAGCGTCGGCATGGACGACAAGAGCCGTGGCGACCTGACGCTGCTGCCGCGCGCCACGGAGCGCGAGACGCGCGAGCATGTCGCCCGGCTCGACGTGAGCAAGGAGCGGCCATGGATCGTGCAAGAGTTCGTAAGGGGCCGCGAGTTCTGCACACACGCCCTCGTGGTGCGCGGTCGCGTGCGCGCATTCCTAGCGTGCCCGTCGGCGGAGCTGCTGATGCACTACCGTGCCCTATCGGCGGATGCGCCGCTGTCGCGCGCGATGCTGGCCTTCACAGAGAGGCAGGCCTGGCCCGGCGGCGACGGCTTCACCGGTCACTTGAGCTTCGACTTCCTCGTCAAGGATGAAGATGTCGAGAAAACGGACCCGGAAAGCATCGTCTTGTACCCGATCGAGTGTAACCCGCGTGCCCATACGGCAGACGTGCTGCTCAAGAGCTGCATGGAGCTCGCCGACGAGTATCTTGCCGTTTTGCGGGACGGTCAGTCGACGAAAGGCATCGTAACGCCGAAGCAGCCTGCCAAGTACTATTGGATCGGACATGATTTAGTGCAGCTATTCTTGCTACCAGCCCTGTCGACCCTGACCGGCCAGGCTCCGGTTGGCGAGACCGTGAAGTCCATTTGGGAATTCCTCGAACACATACTGTTCTGGAAAGATGGCACTCTCGAGCTATGGGATCCGTTGCCGTGGTGGTGGCTCTATCACGTTTACTGGCCTATGCAGTTCGTTAACAGTATTCGAACCGGAAGGAAGTGGAGTCGGATAAACGTAAGCACTACTAAAATGTTTGACTGCGATTGAAGAAAGTAACGTGGGGGATCGATCAATACATGGCACTACCGTGTTGGCAAGTGTGCGTCCTCGGCTTGCGCCTGCATAATTTGGGTGCATTGAATTTCTCTGGACAGAAGAAGTGAGGCGTTGCCCAATCAGTCCCAACAACCGTACAGCTATAATTAAGAGACTTGCCAAGAAGAGTGCTTTTCTTTTTCCGTGAGTTCACACTCCGAAACGCCGATTTCCAAACATGCTGTGAATGATTTGTTGTGCTCGCCTTTTCTCAGTTTCCAACAACCTCATCCATCTCCCTGAGTGTGAAATCGAGTAGATAGCTTTCATCAACAAGTTCATCCATGCGCTTGTAGTGCCTGTCCGTGTAGGCTCCCAGAGCATCCATCACTTCCTTGACGCTGCTCTTTGATTGAACGCCACCGATAGTCTTCAGAGATGAGAGCCTAGTCGCCGGGTACAACCGCATGAGCGCCCAGAGAATCTTCTGCGCAACAGGTGCTGTCCTTGCGTTGGTGTTCCAGTCTCTAATCCGCAGAAGGAGAGTCAGAATCTGCTCGTCCGCCAGACTCCCCAAAACCTCGTCAACCTCCACATTTCCCGTCAGGCTGCCCTTCTCTTGCTCCTCTGCTTCCACTACGCCCTTGAATAGGTTGAGCAAGCGCCCAGGCTGGTTGAGTTGAATCGCTAAAGTGATTGCCTCACGCCAGTTGCCCGCATGCATGTAGTTCTGCAGGCGCTGGTCCTGCTCCACGCGCTCTGCCTCACCCTTGGCAGCGGCTTCCATGGAAGCCTCGGTAGTGTCCCCCCAGAAGGTGATCACACTGTCACCGCCACCTGAGACGAGTGTCTTTGTCGAGGGATTGACAGTCAAGGCCCATACCCTGTCAGTATGATTGTCCAGTGTGCATGATACCTCGCCTGTGCTGACATCCCAGACCTTGACCAGACCATCACCGGCAGCAGACGCGACCTCCGCTCCGCGCTTGTCACGAGAATCGCCAGTCTGAAGGAAAGGGAGCCAGGCCAACTTCAGAATGCTGTTGGTGTGGCCTTCAAGCGTCAGCAGACAGCTGTAATCTGCCAGGCTCCAGATTTTGACTGTCTTGTCACCGGAACCCGTCGCAATCAGACCGCGATTACCACTGCCGTTGATTTGTGGCGTATCCTTCGGCGCAAATTTCACAGTCCACACACCGCGCCGATGGCCTCGCAACACGCCGATGGTCTCTCCAGTCTCTACAGACCAGATTTTGACGGTCCTGTCCTGTGAGGCAGTGGCAAACAATGTCGCATTGTGGTTGATGTCGATTGCGTTAATGTCCTTGTCGTGAGCCTTGCGGGTCCACGTTGCTCGGGAAGCCTTCTTGACATCTTTGTTGATGCTCGAAGTATCCCATCGCTTGATGGTTTTATCCTGCGAACCGGTAATTATGAAAGTAGGCGGATGGTCCAAAGGGCTGGAGTATGCCGCAGAGCCAACCTGTGGAACTGTTTTTGGCAAAGCGATGGCGCCAAGAGATTCCGCATGACCGGTGAACGTGGCGTAGCAATCCCAAGAATTGTTTTCTGGATCCAGTCGCCAAAGACGGGCTGTGTTATCTTTCGCCCCAGTGGCCAGCCAATGGCCTGACCAGTCAGCATCCAGGCAAATGATGATGTCCTCATGACCCTTGAGAAGGCCCTTGTCTGCACCAAAGTAATCGCCGCCAACTTGATCGTCCGCGTCCGCTTCTTGCGATTTGAGAGATATTATCCTGACATCCTCGACATTCGTTGCCAAGGCCAGGAATGAACGGTCGGAACCAACATAAGCCAGGTCAATTACTTCGTCATGAGTACCGGATATCCGCCTAAGAATAGGAAGCGGTGCGGCAGTGGAACTGCCGCCAATCCCCGCCAACGGCGCTTTGGAATGGAGGACAAGAGTCTGATCCGCGTGGACAGTTAAGATGTATGGGAGACCGTCGTGGTGAATGATGTCGACGATGCCCTCAGTTTCCGTGCCCGGCTCTTGCTCTTCAGTAACCTCTCTTCCCCCAGAAAGTGCCCATAACCGAAGCTTTCCGTTCGTGCCGCCAGTGTAAATGAATCCACCGTTTTGCACAAACCCAATGCTCTCGACCTCCTCAAGAACCGGGACCGTACTTCTGACTTTCCAAGTCCGAGCGTCCCAGACCATTACCGTCTTGTCCCTACTCCCGGACACTAAAGCATTCTCCTCTGCCGAAAAATCGAGACTTCGCACAACGGAAACGTGGGAGTCTAGAGCAGCAATGCTCTTGCGCTTGTGTAGGTCCCAGATCCGGACCTTTCCGTCCTCGCCACCGGACGCCAACCTGTAGCTAATTGTAGTGTCGCCATTCTCTCCGGCCTCCTCTTCTGGTTCAGACTTTCTCTTCTTCTTGCCGGCCTTTTCTGGCTCCGCGTTTGAGACCTGCGCCTCGAAAAAACGCAGCGAAGCGATGACACCACTATGGCCGTGGAAGTTATGGGTCGTGTACCCGCCCCGGATGTCCCACACTTTGACTATTCCGTCGGCGCCTCCAGTCGCAACAAGAGTGCCGGTACGGTCGGTGGTGGACACGACGACGGGCGAGGAGTGCGGCTTGAGGGTGCGGGTGAGCTCGGCGTCAATGAGGGCGTCGCCGGAGTCGGAAGGCTTCAGGGCGTAGATGCGCATGGAAAGCGAGCGCGAGCATATTATGAGGTGGGAGCCAGTGGGGGTCAAGCAGAGCGAAGTGATGACCTCTCCGTCCTGTTCTGCACGTCAATGTCAGATACAGAGGATATGTTGTGCTAGCAGACTCCTGGACTTACGCCTTCTATGCGGCCGAGTTCAGTGCCCGTCGCAAGGTCGGTCAAGAGCGCCTCCTCGCCCAGACATGTCGCCAGGATGCGGCCATTGCGGCTGAGGCCAACACTGCCACCCACGTAGATGGGTTGGATGGTCCGGCTGACCTCGAAAGTGGTCTTCACAGCAGCCCTCTGCGCCATGGTTCAGCTCGGTTGGTGGGAGAGGAATGTGTCTGGGGGGACTGGAGGCCGGCGGGCGTCGCAACTTTTTCGAAGTCGGGTTATCGATAAGTACCACGCTAGTCCGGAACAAGAAACACCGCACCTGCTGTCTCGCATCCGCATCTGACCTCCGACCTCTGACCCGTCCCTCTGCGCATCATCCATCACAGCACTCGCATACTGCTGCTCTGCTGGCCGCGGAGCCTCTTGCATTTTTCCTTTTCTTTTCTTTTCTCACGACATGCGCTTTGCAACGACACCAACGCCCCCAGCCTCACGAACCCCTTCACGGCCTTAACCGTTGCTCAGAATGGGCAGAGATGTGTTTCTGACCAGGCTTGTTCTTGTGTGTACTGCACTTCTTGATCCTCGCACAGCACGCATCTGTGTCGCGGCGACTGACGCAGCTTCGCAAAGGGCCGTTCGTCACACGAACCACCAGAGCAGCTCCCCAATGCCTCACTTCTAGCTAACGGAACCACCTCCGCTCCCCAAACCCAAACGCCTCAGTATGATGAACGCGGCCATCCAGTCAACCCAAGAGCGCGCGCCTTGGGCAGAGCCCTAAGAGATGCTCAGAATGACATTCTTGCCGCAGTAGGCGTAGTTGAGCGCAAGCGCGTCCACATTGCTGGTTTTCCGCTCCCGCCGCCCAAGGATCCCCATGTCACGAAGCAGGTTGAAGCCGAGGATCTCAGTGGTACCCTAGTCGCCATCTTCGGGACCCTGACACGTTATGCAGGTACCTGGTGGGTGGGCGCATTGCAAGACCGCGTGCTTGTACGTAACCTCCAAGAGAAGCCGGACTTGGCTACTGACTTGTACTAGACTTACGACTATCCTCTTGAGCTTTCGTTTTCGGATTTGGTCGGAGCTCAGCTTAGACCGGCAGGACCGGCAGGCTTCCTGTTTGCTGGGCTTCCTGCTCAGCTTATTTCCATGATCATGAACGACGGGGATCTGTGGGCTTCCTTTGTGGTTTCGTTGATTGACGATGCCGTCTTCCGGTCAAACCTATCGCGAAAAAGTCGAGTAGCCATCTTGAGGCGGAAATCCTGGATACGGAAGCTGTGAGTTGAACGTGGTTCCATAATCACTCGAGGCTAACGCGCCGCAATATAGGATAGCAATATCCATCGAAGTTGCGTTTGCACCCATCGTCCTCCATGCCGCCTATCAGAGGCTCTTCTTGGCTCCGCCGTCGCAGCTGCTGCCCCACTTACCAACCTTCAATCCATTCTCCGCATCCTCGCCCCTTCGGGCTGTTGCGGTCCCACAGCCTTTACGAACTGGGAATGTGATGGGCTGGCTGAGCGCTCTCTCAACCTCACCTGTAGTTCTGGTTATCGCTTGGAGGCGGTCGATGGCCAGCATCCAACGTTTCATGTATGAGCCGCTGGAGAAAGGGATACTCACACCCGACAATCCGGACCAATATACCGCCGACGAGGCCTCAGAGAGACGCAGGTTCCTCGAAAAAGACATCATAGATAGCCAGCAAATGGACCACGCCTGGTCGAGCTGGTTCTTTGCCTGTCTTAATTGGAGCTGGCGTATAGACTCTTCACCAGGGACTACCGCAAATGTCATGGATAGGGTCTCCCGGAGGAACCATGCCAATGGACAAGATGCCGACAGCCGTACCTATAATGAAGCTCACGAGACACGCGGTGAGCAGAGATCCCATACACCCGCCGAGGCAGATGAGCAGCCGCGGCCCCCTGGGACACCTTCCGGTCATACCCGGCAGGCGTCCTCGACGTCCCCGCATTCTCTCAGCGAATCGAATCGAAACCACGATGACGAAAGAGACGCAACTGTGAGGATTGCCTCGCGCGACGAGGGCTCTGGTGTAGTAAGCCTCGAGATCGCTCTGCCGGAAGAGCTCCAAAATGGAGCCACAAGCACCCGCCGGAACCAGTCATCCGAAACTCAAGATCACAGCCAGCAGAGGCGGTCGCATGGCTCGGGGCGCAGCCGTAAACGCACCCACCGCGTGACCCAACTTGCAGAAGAGCCAGCAGAGATGCTAGGCTCATGGGTCAATTTAACGTTTTCGGATTGGGTTCTCCTACCTCTAAAAGCCGTGGGCCTACGGATGATTGCAATTTCATGCTTGCAATCACTAGATTCCCGGGGTGG
The DNA here is from genome assembly GCA_022560015.1 of Diplodia mutila. Lineage (NCBI taxonomy): Eukaryota > Fungi > Ascomycota > Dothideomycetes > Botryosphaeriales > Botryosphaeriaceae > Diplodia > Diplodia mutila. The sequence goes on along the minus strand of JAFISB010000014.1, from coordinate 51,145 downwards.
TCAGACTCGGCTTCCTTTGTTGGCAAACGGAGTCCTCTCACCGTCGTGGACTGCGTTCACGAAAACAGATATGGCTTCAGGTCCGGGATTGACAAAGCTTGGTATATTCGCAGGCAGAGTAGGGCTGTGCTGCGCTCTTCAGATCCTACTTGGTCTTGGGCTATCGGGAGTTGAATGCATTGCCGTCACTGTGCTTGGAAAGAGATATTTCGGTTGGGGCCAAGTTCGATAAAAGACAGGAATGACAGCTCCGAGGGCACGATTGCCAGGTGACGATTAGGTCATCGTCGCGCAACCCAGCGGCTGCTGCGCAATTTGTACAACAAACGTCCAGTTTGCAGACGCGCGACTAGAGGGCAAACGGTACTTCTACGTAGTAGCTTCTGCCGATCGGCGCAGGCGGGCTACGATAGGCGAGTTTGTGAGCCTGATCCCTGTCGACGTTGCGCTGTGGCTTCTCGCGTTCCAGACTCAGATCTTGCCAAGACCCCTGTCAGGATGTGCGATGACGTACGGCAGATCAGACGGGATCGCTCAAGAGGGTCCAATTCCCCCGCAGCCCCAGCTCCGGAGCCCACTGGATTTCTTTCTACACAACATTCCCGGAGCAAGTAGTCTTCATTGGGCATACCATTCAGCGGCATCATCATGTCCGCACTTGAGGACCTGAAGAAGCAGAACGAGGCTTTGCAAGGTGAGGAGATGGTTCCCAGGCTCTGCCCAAGCATCACACACGTCGCCCCCTCTCGTCCTACCGTCCAAGAGGTGCTCCTATCTCAGGCTAATCTGCCTCGCCCAGCCGGCGTTGCCAACATCCGAAAAGTCGCTGGTACAGGAACAAAGGCAGCGGGCACTCCACCAGCTAAGACGAATACCACCTCTGCCACCAAGCCCAAAACTCCTGTTGGGACCAAGAAGGCTGTTTCTCCTACCTTTACGAAGTCCACACCTTCAACTGTTACAAACAAAGTCACAACCTCGACAGGCACAACAAAGAAGACTGTTGCTTCTGGCTCGGCGAAGACTGCTACACCTCAAAAGGAAACAGCAGCGAAAACGACTACACCGGCAAAGGCACCTTCGCAGACCTCGGTTGGCGCGAAGAAGCCCATACCCGCCACAAACCAGGAAGCGGCGACCATCAGGTCGCCTGTGAACCCGACGAAGCCCGTCAATCCAGCTAACAATGTCGCAAAGCCTCGTACACCCATCGGTACGAAGAAAGCCGTTCCAGCAGCAACGACAGCAACGACCACACCGAAGCCGCCTGCAGCTAAGGTCACACCAAAGATCACCCCCACCGGCACAACGGCTTCCAAGACCACGGCTCCAGCCGCGAAACCCGTAGCACCAGCAACGTCAGCAAAACCTGCCATTGCCGGCACAACCTCCACCAAAAGTCCCGGCGCTGTAAAAAAGGTCACTATCGCCCCAGAATCCTTACCGCCCTCTCAACGCAACAAAAAGATTCCGCGCAAACTCGACACGCGCGGCAGCAACCCCGTGACAGCGACCACGGGCGCCGCGACGTCGGCCCTTAGCGGTGGCGTCAACACGGCCACCTCGGCCTTGACCGGCACGGCCTCGACCGCCGTGGGCGCCACAAACGCCCTTACCTCGGGCGTAACCGGCGGCGTCTCCAAAACGGCGGAACGCCTCCCGCCGGGCGTCGGCCAGCCCGTCTCACACATCTCGTCTGGCGCGGGCAAGACGCTGACGGGCACGACGAGCGGCGCGCGCGACGCGGCCAACAGCGCCGTCAAGGGTGTTGGCTCCGCCGTCACGGACACCACATCCGCCCTCGGCCAGGGCGACGTCGGCGGCGCCGTTGGCGGACTAACCGGCGGCGTGGGCAGCACCGTTGGCGGCGCGGGTAGAGGGTTAGGCGATGCGCTCGAGGGCGCGACTGGCGGCGTCGGGCACACAGTCGGCGGGCCCGTCGGCGGCGTCGTCGGTGGTGTCGGCAAGGGCCTCGGCGATGCGGTGGGCGGCATCACCGGCGGCCTCGGCGATGGCGTGACGAGGCTGGGAAAGGGCGATGTTGTGGGAGGGTTGGGCAGCACCGTTGGTGGTGTCGGAAGGGGGCTGGGTGGGTTGGCCGGGGGAGTTCTGGGCGGTGTGGGTATGGGGAGGAAGGAGGAGCAGAGCTAGTAGGTGCTCGTTGGACTCACCGAAGATTCTGATGGTACACATGAGATGGCTCAAGCGGTCAAGGCGTTCAGGATGCTTTATGGCCTTTCAACGAAGTAATAACATTACCAATGCAAATCGTCATAGCAGAGGAAAGCGAAGTGGCACATCGTTAGAACAGATTCCCAGGTCTCATTGATCATAGACTATGTCCTCCGCAGGCCTAACATCCCACACCCCCCAACGACGATCAGAAGGATATCAGTCGGCAGCAGTCGGCAGTAGCAAGCGCGGCCACGGCAAGGCATCCATGACTTTGAATTCCCAGCAGCAGACCATCCCGTGGTACGCTCATTTCGCACAGCGCCTAAAATACAAGAGCAAAAAGTTGTATGATATCATCTGTGACTAAGGAGCAAAGAACGCAATCACAAAGAAGAGAAATACCACCTTATTGCCCGTGGGGAAAAGAAGTAATCCCGAATAGACCCCAACCAAATGGGGGTGAGAAGTAAAAAAAAAGGAAAAAGGGCCAATATCAAAAATTGTTTGTCGTCTTCGTCTGTATGACGTTCCATGCATCGTTGACGCATTGCAAAGAATCATAATCCCGCCGCTAATATCTTGTCGAGTCGGGTTCCCGTTCCCGTTCCTCCGCTTAGTCATCCATCGGCTTGTCGACTAGTTCAACGCCCACGGGCCTGGCCGGCGCGTCCTCTACCGCGACCGAGGCGGCATCGACGTCGCGCAGGCTGCCCATACTGTCGCGCTTGCCGGTGCCGATCAGACTTTGTCTTGCCAGGCTGCCGGACTTTCTGGGGAATCGGGAGGCAGCGGCACCAGTACGCCCGAGAGAGTTTCTCTTTTCGACCGTGGTTGCACTGGTAGGCGTAGAGGAGCCGTCAGACGTTATGCTGTCTCGGTTGGAAGCGGAGATGGTGGTGGATGCGATGCTGTCCCTGTTCGAACCTGTACTGGCAACCGAGGCGGCAGTACCGTTCGTCGCGACGGGCTTTGGGGGGGAGTCATTGAGAACGGGCGAGCTCTCAGCACTCCCGGGGACCTCAAGGGAGTCGCGTGCTTTTCCTCCAGTTCCGCGACGCTCTGTAGGACTGGTGCTGCTGGTGGCGATCGGAAAGCGAGTCTCCGGTCCTCCTGTGCTCCGATCCCGTCGATGTACACGCTGCGATGGGGCAGGACTTGACGCGCGGCTGCGGGAAGCAATGGCCCGCGCGCGCTCTTCCATGTGAATGCGGCGGTTGCTCTCGTCAGTGCTGATTGCCCGCGGCCTGGCAGAAGTGGAGTTGCTGTGGGCAAGGGCCGAAGCGCGCTTCAGCTCGCCGAAGATGGCGTCCTTGTGGGCGAACAGGTCACGGATCAGGCGGTAGGCGTAGCGCTCATTCATCGTGAGCGAGTTCTCCTGGCGTGGCCTCAGGATGCAAGGGGACAGCGTGGTCGCCAGAGTAGCGATGTAGGTTTCGTCGGCAGAAGTAAGCTCAATTAGGCGGACAAAGTGGGTCGTAATCGCATCCAGCGTTGCAATATTCGCAAGACGAAGCTGACCGAGGGTGGACTGGATGACGGATAGACGCGCATCCTCACTCGTGGAGGGCGCAGTCGTGCTGTAGATCGTCTTGACAATTTCGTAAACGTGAGATGAGACGAGCGAATCTGCCGATCGTCAGCACTTTGGGTACGCCACTGTCAGAATTGGATGCTGGCTTACCAGGAAGCTCGAGGAGGTACAACTTCAAAACACTAGCGACGATGGGTATCTCATACTGCTCGAGAATTTCATGGGAAAAGGGTTTGCCGGTGTTGATCTCGGCTCGGAGCTTGTGGGTTGCCGCCAGAGGCACATCCACGAGCCAGATTCCGCGACGTATTTCGTCGCCTTCGAGATCTGGATAGTCTGCTGAAGTTAACATCTCAACGATGGAAGGGAAGAATGGCCATGGGCTTACGGTTGTCGAGGAAGGTCAGGATCGATGTAACAATAATCGGCACCCGCTTGCGGTCAGAGCGTGCCCTGGCCTCAAGATCAACACCGAAAGTTTGCTCATCAACATTATTGTAGTAGTTTTCGTAAGTCACGACTTTGGGGACGAAGTGACCGGTGTGGTAGTTCTCCAGGAGATACCTCAGGTCGCCCAGAGGCTGAACCGTCTCCTGGAAGAGCATCATCTTGTCGATGGTGCTCTGAAGCGTGGGCATGACGTTGCTGATGGCGCCCGAGAAGTCCAGGATCACAGCCTTGACGGCCTTCAGGCGGTCCAGCTCGCAACGCTCCATGAACTTCAAGTGGTCTACCATCGACTCTTCTAAGTTGCAGCGTAGGAAATCCAGCTTCTTCACGGCAGCCTTGTAACGCTCGTCTGCCTCACGCGCCTCGCGGCGGAGCCTCTCGGAGGGAGTCTCGCCCGGGCGAGCGGTGTTCATGGGATTCCAGCCAGACAGGAACTCGCCGACGGCGCTGGAGGGCGAATCGACCGTGTTGCTGTCCGAGGACATGACGGACGACACCCTTTCAAGCGGCTTCTTCTTCTCGGGGACTCCGGTGATCTGGAAGACCTTGGGTCTGAACTGGTAGTTCATCTTGGAGCTGTTTGCGAATGTGCTGCCGACGTTGCCCAGGAGCCTGAGGAAACCGTGCGAGCACAAGTCCTGGCCGATTCTCTCGGCATAACTCACGCTCGTTGCGCCCATGTGGTTCTGGATGTAGTCGGTGATGTCCGCACCGGAAGCCACATTCTGGTAGGTGCCGATGATGGGCAGCTTGTACTCGCCCAGCTTGATGTTCTCAAGCATGTGGGTGAGAATTTTCTTCATCTGGTCGGGGGGGTAGGTGTCGTCGCCGATTTCGATGGGCTCATCGTCGGCGTCCTCGGGCTCGGAAATTTTCACGGTAGGGGTATTCTTGGGGCTCTGGGCCTCGTTTCTGGGGTCTTGGAAAGCGAGCTTGTCCTCTTCCTCCAGATCCTCAACCAGGCGGCACTTGTTGTAGTACTGGCTACGGAACTTGCGGACGGCCTCGGCCTGCTTGTCGTGGACCTTGATGCGGGTCTGCAGGTCATCCTGCGAGTTCTGAACACGCGCGGCGTGGGCCTCGCACCAGCGGCCGAACGGTTGGACGACGAGCTCGCGGATGTTGGAGGCGATCTTCTTGTGGCTCTGCGAAGCCTGCTCCATCTCGGTGCGGACGCCTTCGTAGGCCTGCGGGTGGGGCTGGTTAGTGGCGCAGTCGCGTCGGGCAGCAGAGCGCATGGCGGACTCACCTTGCGCACACTGGCACCATCGTCGCGGCCAAACCCACCAGAGAGGCGGTCGGTGGCGGGGGCGATGTCAGAGAGCTTGCTGGCATATGCGTCTTCGGCGTCGGCGCGCAGGCGGGCTATTGTGAGCACCTGCTCGTTTTCTTGGACGCCTTGCTGAAGCTTTCCGAACAGCACACCCAAGCCTTAGGGAGGGTCAGCACGGCGCGCGCGCGCTCGCGGGGGAGCAGGTAGGGGGAGCGCACCTCCAGCGTAGTCGCCGGACCAGAAGGAGTTTGCGAAGCCAGAGGACATGTTGCTGCGCTGGCCGGCCCGCGAATCAGCTAGCTAGGGAGGGTACGAGGGTCGCGGGCGGGCGGAGTCGGCGGCGAGGCAGGCGAGGAGCGAGGAGACGCGGCGGGCGAGGGTGGTGCGGAGGGCGACGTGTCTAAGGCTGCGTCGCTACTTAGCATTAGGGGAAGGTTTGAGTGCGGTGCAGCAAGAAACGCAATTGGCCTTACGGGGCCGTGGTTACGAGGGCAGACGCCCTGGCGCCTTGCTTTGGCCTGGCCCGGGCACACCAGGTGACAAAAGATTTGAGCCCGCGGAGCCCGGCTGAAGACGCTGCACTCTTCCCACAAGGATAGTTGAATCCAATATCTGGCCGTAGATGTGAGTCTTGAATGCGCACAAATGCGTGCAGATATTGGATTCGACCACCTACGCAAGTCGAGGTATAGCACCATCTCTGTGAGGCAGGTGCGTGTGGGCTCAATTGCTTTGGAGCCCGCTGTGCGGGCAGCCCCGTCGCGAAACGCCTGCTCAGCCCCAGCACGGACGCGTGCCTGTCATCTGCGTACCGGCCGTTGCCAAATATACTCCTCCGCGTCGTCACTTCATCGTCGCTTGCCGTCGCTCTCCTGCGCGCGCCGCCGATCTCCACCCAATCTCTCCCGCCCAGAGAGCCCTACCCGCCGACCCACCGCGCGCCTGTCCCTCCTCACCACCTGCCGACCGACCGCCGCCATGTCTGCCGCCGCCCACCTGAGCTCCCCGCGCCAGCTGACCTACTGGAAGCGATGCCTCAAAACCTACCTGCCCCACCTGTACACGTCGAATGACTGCAACCGCATGACCCTGGCCTTCTTCATCGTCGCCGCCCTCGACCTGCTGGGCGCCGTGCGCGACTCCTGCTCCGAGCAGGAGCGCCAGGACTACATCGACTGGGTCTACCGCAACCAGCACCCCGACGGCGGCTTTCGCGCCTCGCCCGCCATGGACCTGGCCGCCGCCCGCACCGCCGACAACGCCCACTGGGATCCCGCCAACCTGCCTGCGACCTACTTTGCGCTGCAGACGCTGCTGGTGCTGGGCGACGACCTGCAGCGCGTGAAGCGGCGGGAGTGCCTGCTGTGGCTGCCCCGCTTGCAGCGCGCCGACGACGGCAGCTTCGGCGAGACGCTGGGCGAAGGAGGGCGCATTGAGGGCGGCCATGACACGCGCTTCATCTACTGCGCTGCCGGCGTGCGCTGGATCCTGCGCGGCAGCGTCGAGGGCGAGGTCGACGGCGTGCAAGACATGGACGTCGACGCGGTAGTGCGATGCATCCGCGCGTCGGAAGTAGGTGCTGTTGCTTCACCACGCCCTCCTTGGCTACTGACTACCTCCAGACCTACGACGGAGGCATATCCGAAGCCGCCTACCACGAAGCCCACGGTTCGCTCATCTCTTCCTTGCACGCGTTTGATTGCGATTTCCATCTTCTTTTCTGACCCTTCGCAGCCGGCTTCACCTACTGTGCCATCGGCGCGCTAGCTATGCTCGGTCGGCTCCCGAGTAATGCAAGCAGTCCCGTTTCGGGCCATCCCTTGGCGGGCTTGTCCGACCCTGATCTCACCGCGCGGTGGCTTGTGGCACGTCAAACGCTCACGCTAGACGAAGAAGACGCCATCGAGACGGCTGACGGCGAGGAGATTGGCGCAGCCAAGACGCCAGCCGACGCTCCCCCCGTTGTCAAGTTGCACGGCCTTCCGAGCCAAACCACCGTTGCGGGCGGTCTTGAAGGGTTTGACTTCTTGCAATGGGCAGGTTTCAACGGCCGCTGCAACAAGATCGCCGACACCTGCTACGCCTGGTGGGTGTGCGCATCTCTATCGGTTCGTATCCAGAAGTGGCCTGTCTGGTCCGTATCCCCGACGCAACGACTCATGTTCTGATCCTCCCCCCTTCTTAGATGATTGGTAAGGTCCATCTGGTCTCGCAACCTACTGCCCGCCGCTACCTGTTGGAGAAGACACAGCACCTGGTTGGCGGCTTCGGTAAGATGCCTGGCGACCCTCCGGATATTTACCACTCGTACCTGGGACTGGCCGCGCTATCGCTGTTCGACGAGCCCGGCGTTAAGCCCATCCGCGCGTCCGCGTGCTTGAGTGAGCATGCTTGCCAGTTTCTTGAATCGCTGCCATGGCGTAAACAGATCACCGGGTGAAGCACGCCTGCACACAATGCATTGATGAACGTACGTGAAATGCAGGAAAAGAAGTTAAGACGCTTGGCCTAGCAGAACCGTTGTGCGACCAGTCCGCTCCTCTCTTCTACGAGAGGGCAAAGTAAAAGTAGTATTGATATGCTTTTGCGGTTCTCAACCGCATGAGTCCCTAAATTTTCCCTCGAAAATATATTCTTAGTACAGCCCTAGCTGCAGCCTAACTCCCACGCCTGAACTGTTCCCACTGTACAAACCCCTCTATTCCCGGGCTGCTATTACTCTTCCTCCTCGTCATGTTCTTCCTCCGCCCCGCCAATACTCCTTTTAGCCTCAAAAACGACGGCTGCGTTCTTGCCGGGGTATTTTCTCCATCTGCCCAACTTGAGCTCCTTCGCGACGGCGGCGACAACACAGATGCCGTCCTTACCCCTGTCGCCCCTCTCGAAGACGGACAGATCGTTCACCACACCCCTGACGTTCCCCACTGCGGGCTGCAGATCGTCGGCGGCGCCGTTGGCCATGACGGCGTCGCCGTCGACATCCGCGCCGCTCTGATGCTGTTGCTCCCGGACGTGGCCGACGGGCCCTAACGACTCAATCCTGCGCCCTTCCTTGTTGATTTTCCACGCCCTGATCCAGCCGTCCCAGCTGCCGCTGAGGATGACATCGGTGTACGGGATGGTGGTCAGCGCCGTGATCCACCGGGGCTGCGGAGGCGGGATCCAGGCGTTGTCGTTAATCTCGGCGTCGGCGTAGACCTCGGTAGGGTGCAAGGGCGGGTCCACGCCGTGGGCGAGCGGGACGGTGAAGACGGGCTTCTTCTTGTTGATGGACCACAGCGAAATGGTGCCGTTGTCACTGCCTGTGACGAACATCTCCTCGTCGACGAGCGCAACGCGGTCGATGCTGCCCTCGACGAAGCCGCCGTTCTTTGCACCGCTGCTGTTGCCGTCCGAGCGGTTGGTCTTGGTCACGCTCGACCCGCCACCGCGGAAGACGAGCTGGGACTCCTCGACCACCTTCCATAATCTCGCCGTGCGGTCCCGCGCGCCCACGCTCACGCACCTCTCCTGTGCCAGTGCGGCGATGTCCACCACCGAGTCCTGGTGTCCGAAAAGCGTCTCGACGTAAGCGAGCTCGTCCAAACTCCATGTCTTGATTGTCCTGTCCGCGCTTGCGCTGAACAGCTGGTTCTTGCCGCGCCGGAAGGCGAGTGAAATGACCGCGTCGCGATGTTGCGTGAAGACTTTCATGGGAGTAAGGTCTTCGGCCCGCCAGACGATAAGCTTCTTGTCCGCTCCACCAGTTGCAACGAACTTGCCGTCCGGAGAGACTGCCACGCATAGTATAGATCCAGTATGATGTTGGTAACTCGGGTCGTTGGCGTGGTTCTTGTTGCCCTTGGTCCAGGCAACCTGAGAAGGGGTGGTTCGAGGGGTCAGATTTGGAGCATGTTCGACGGCGGGGTCCAGCGGAGCAGGTATCGACCATTTGATCAGGCACATGTCCTTGGTGGCTGTGTACGCGTAAGGAGGGTGTGTTGCGATTGCTGTAGTGGCCTGGTTGTCTCGGCGGAAGAAAGCATGGGTCGCTGCAGGGAAATCCACGCTCGACGCTATACGCCGATAGACGCGGCCTTTGCTCTCAGCGACATCCTCCTTCAATCGTTCTGCTATCAAGTCCTTGTCGATTTCCGCTGCGTCGAAGCCAGCCTCGTCGACTTCTTCGCGGATGTTCTCCAGGTAGCGCTCGGCGAGACGCAGGCGGCGTTCTGCTGCGGTTTGGTCCTCCGCTTCCGATGAACCGTCGCTCTCATGGTCTTCCTCGTCGCGCGGCCGATCACCTTCGTCGTCATCGGACTCGCCGCTGGAGATGGAGTCCTCGCGGCGCTTGCGATTCCGTTTTTCTGGGGCTGGGGCGGAGGTCTGCGGGCGCTTCCTTTTCCGCTGCGACGCCGGGGTCGTAAAGAAGGACGACATTTGGCCGAACAGGGCAGCGCAATTGGTAGAGATGGCGTGGATGGGCGGGCGGGCGGTCTGCGCGGCGGGCACTTGAGGGCAAGAAATAAATTCGAGAATTCGCGCCAAGACTTTGGCCGTCGGCGAGTCCCAAGCTCCGACATAACAAGGCCGGCGAAGCTCCCGCGCGGCCAGGCAGCTGGAGCTTCCGTCAACACCACAGCTCCCGCCATCGCCAACCCACCAGCTGCTACATCCGTTCGCAACCCGCCTTTCTTCTCCGTGCTCTTCAATCCGCCGTCTACCCGTCCTTGACATCCGTCTCGACCCTCGAACCTCCAACACCCACACCCCACCGCCGCCAAACATGTATGTTCCATCGCCCCGTCGCTGCCGCTGCACCTCGCTGACCGGTCTACAGGGAGGTCTTACTCGGCATCACGGGCAAGGACTTTACCATCATGGCCGCCTCGAAGGCTGCCATGCGCGGCGCCAGCATCCTCAAGGCCACCGACGATAAGACCAGACCTTTGAACAAGCACACGCTGTTGGCCTTCTCTGGCGAGGCGGGAGACACTAGTGCGTTTCCGTCCCAGCCAAGATGACGCTGCTCTACTCATACTGATCGTGACTTTCTTCCGCCTGCAGTCCAGTTCGCAGAGTACATCCAAGCCAACATCCAGCTGTATTCCATGCGTAACGACACCGACCTTGGCCCGTCGGCCGTCGCGAGTTTCGTCCGCGGTGAGCTTGCACGCGCCCTGCGCTCGCGGAGACCCTACACTGTCAACCTGCTGCTCGGCGGCATGGACCCCATCAACGACAAGCCGAGCCTGTACTGGATCGATTATCTCGCCGCCCTGGCGCCCGTTCCGTATGCCGCCCACGGCTACGCTCAGTACGTCATTTCCTCCCTGCCCATGTCGAGAGTACCACGAGAGAAGAAAATCCGTCCTAGAGGCAGCAAAACGCGGCATTGCGTGACATCTTGAGAAGGCTATGGGTCACTGACGGTTTGGCTGCCCATAGGTACTACTGCCTGTCCATCCTCGACAAGCACCACCACCCGGACATCTCCCTAGAGCAGGGCATGAAGATCCTGCGTATGTGCTCGGATGAGTTGAAGAGAAGGCTGCCCATCGACTTCAAGGGCCTGTCTGTCAAGATCATCACCAAGGAAGGCATAAAGGAGGAAGACTTCAACGATGACGCGCCCGTCTTCCCCGCGTAGAGTACCTGTTTCTCCCAGATTGACGGCGGAGGTTGGTTTGCACTGCTACTGCAAGCGGTGGCGGTGGTTGACGAATATGAACGATGCTTGCTGGGAAAGAGGCATTGATCGGCGTTTCATGACATGTGTATAACCATCCGGTTTAGTGAGTCGCGGCCGGGATTAGAGTCTCACGAATCCATTGGGGGGAAAAAACGGCCTCGGGTTCAGCATCCGCTCCTCTCATGAAGGGTGTGGTGTCATGGTACATGCTGCAGATGCGGCATCGGCCGCATTGGCACTGTGCCCTACGGTGAAATGCATTCCTTCTCCCCCGGTACACATGGGGGCCCAAAAATCGGTTTACCAAATGGATTGTTAATTCCTGAGCTTTTGATCCTTGCGGTCGGCTCGGCAAGCGGGTAAAGAACTTGATGTTTTAATATGTTGGGTTGTTTTCTAAATTTGACAGCACCCGTGAAACCCTTCGAGGCAAACACTGGTCCTCTCCCATCTTACCCGGTAGTTTCCATTTCAGAACCACAAAATAATAACTGTGAAGATACATGAAGACTAATACATAGGTACATGTACACTTCCCATTAGCAATTCGCCGCCCCCCCCCCCCCCCCCCCCCCCCCCCCCCCCCCCCCAAACCCCCACACCACCCCCCCCCCCCCACCCAGCCCGACACCCAACACAAAACACGACAA